>JAREYC010000007.1:56295000-56792500 GCA_030015325.1 Cryptoblepharus egeriae
GCTAAAAATAAGGCTACATATTCTTAATTGCTTATCTTTTTGGATCCATCTATTTACACGGTTGCTTTGATTATACAATAGCAGAGTAGTTGCTGAAACTGATTGTCCCCCAAAAGATGTATTAACAAAGTAGGCAGAATGTATTATATATAACTGAAAAAAATGGATTCTTTCCAGTCGGGCTTATCAACAGCAATTTGTATTGCATTAGTATAATGACTATACTTGTTTTGTTTAGTGATTATACATAAGATGTTTGGAACGTGTCCATAATATGCTTCTAATGCTCAAAAAAATTCATCTTAATTAGCTTTTATCTCATTACTGAGTAAATGTTCACTTTTTCTTTTCACAAAGTGCTTCTTTTGTGTGCACATCCAAAGGAATATTCTTTGCTGATATCAGCCTTCGGTGTTGATGAGTAGCATTGTTATGGTGATGATGTCTCAATGAATGTGGTGTTTGATTTTGTCTTCATAATGATTGGCGTATCCTTCTCGGCAGATATTACAGTATAAGTATGCAGATTCCCTGCTATTGACTTACTATGTTCTTCAGAATTATTAGTGTTGGCAAATTTCAGCTCACATTTCAGACAAACTGACAGTGCACCTTCTATTAAAATGCTCTGTTCTTCCAATAAATGGTAGTTCCAGCAGTCCAGCCCAATCATAGAATTGTAATGCAATTCTAACCTAGGTTGGCACAACTCATCAGTCTTCCCATTCCTGTGGTGATATAGGGAGGCAAGCAGTGATGGGCTTCAAAGAAATTAAGAACCGGTTCTCTGTCCACCTGGCAGCCACTTTTAAATGGCTATTTTTAAACTTTATATGTACTATCTCTTGTTAAGAACTGGTTCTATAGAGTAGGTGCGAACCTGCTGGTGCCCACCACTGGAGGCAAGTGCATGTTTGTGCACAGACATAACCCTCTCTGAGAAGTGGTGCAGAAGTGTCTTGCAGCACTTTTATGACACCCCAGGTCAGCACAGGACTTATTCCCAGGCTTAGGCTGGCCTAACTGGAATTTAGGATTGCAGCCTTGGGCTATTAAATTACTTATAATAAGTTATTATGACAGCTCATTGATCTTTAAATATATATTTATAAATATTCTTTCTTTCGATATTCAAAGACACTTTATATTAAAAAAGTGAGATACAGATGATTGATTAACTGCACAATCCAGAGTAACTGTGGGAGTTCTTATGTTGACATAAGAAAAATTTAGGCTGCAATCCTAAAGACACTTTCCTGGGAGTAAGATCCACTGAACTCAATGGGTCTTACTTTTGAGTAGACCCAGTTAGGATTGTGCTCTTACTCTGGATTGCTCTATGAATTTCCCATAGGTTTCCATTAGGTGGCACCGTAACTACATTGACATAAATGTCTCTTAAGAGCTCCCATAGTTACTCTGGATTGTGCACCAAGAGTGTAATCCTAACCTTTGCTGGAACAGGCAGGTGCATAGGCCTGAGAGTAAATTTATAAAGTTTTTGTACTTTATAAACTCTAGAGCAAGTTTGGTGCAGCCCAAGGCACAACTTAGAAAAGGGGGATTTCATCCAATTCTCCATAGCCTCTATGGGTTACTTGATCTATGACTGTTATTTCACAGGTGCAGATGCAAGCAGCCCAAGTAATACTGCTCAAGTGGGGCCAGGGATTGGGATACAGTCTGCACCAGTTCAACCACCACCTTCTGGATCTGATATGCCCTTGTCCACCCACTCTATCAGATATACCCCTGTCTCTGTTTCTCCCTTCTTCCACCCACTCATAACCTTTGTGCCAGAGGTTTTATGGATAATTGGTGTAAGATTCCTTACAAATAAAATCTATTCCACATAATTCCTGCCCAAAAATTATTGCATCTAAATATATCAGACTACATTATGTGATTATTTCCCCCTTAATTTTCTGATAAAACTACAGAATTTTGTCCAATATAATTCATAGTGGTCAACATTTTCCCCCTGTGGTTAACCCTCAGGATTTTATTAACCTCTTGTAAAAACAAAGTTGTGGGTACCATTATAACTCCCAGCTTGATAGGATATAACTGTAATGAGTTGGTTCATTGTCAGTGAGTTTTATAAATAAAGTTACCTTAATCACAAACTCTGCCAATGGGGACCACTCGTTCACACTTTTTACTGGGGCCTACACAATGTTTGCCATGAAATTAAGTTGGCTGAACTCCACAGCTCCACAGATCTTGATGATTCATGAAGTTGCCCTTGATCTTCTAGACTTCAAAACAGCTTCTCTGAAGTCATCCATTTGCAAAACTGTACCTTTTGAGCACATCATTTTTAGTGTCACTGTGGCACTTCTTTTATGAGTTCACTGAGTTATTGCTCAAACAGACAGGCATCTGCCTCTTTTACTGGAAATTGTGGAATATTATTGCCCAAGATGTTCACTTGGACAGAATAACGTTTGGTGTAATCATAAGTGATTTAATCCCATCTTCTCATGTACTGAATCAGTGCGCCAGGATATCTGGAGAAAGATGGTTATGAATCTTCCAGTTTTGGATTTGACTAAGAGCACAATCCTAACAATGTCTACTCAAAAGTACACCCCATTGTGTGCCAGGAAAGTGTTTTAAGATTGCAGATTATAGTTACTTCTGTGCAATTATTTAATGTTGGTTGGTAATAACAAAAACCTATCAAAAATATGTTTTGTTTTTAATTGATAAGGATGTCTCAACAATGTAGGATATATATAAATACTATAGAGATAGGTATGGCATTGGTCTTGCCCTATTGGCTCTAAATGTGGGGTTTTGGCATAAATGCCTTACACAGGTGTTCACCACTTTCTGAAGGTTTGCTTTCTAACATTTCTGCTCTTTCAACACCTTTCAGTTATACCCAGAACTCATTATTCAACACACGTTTCACTCTTAAAACCTCTCTTTGCTATCTAAAGGCTAAAATTTTCTTCCCTAATGTTGATTTGCGCTTGACATCATGATCAAACTGTTTTGGCATTTCTTAATGACTTTCTTCATTAATAAATAACTTTCAATAAATAACCATCAATAAATAACCTTCAATACGTAACCATCATTCAAATACATAAGATATTCATTGCCCACGTATGCCTTTGTTCCCTTTACTGTATATTGTTATGTATTTTTCTATGTGTTAATAAATATTCAGGCTTTTGCAAGTGATATTTATGTCTTTTTTGGTGGCCATTTTGCATTTGCGAGCTGAAAGAGACTGGGTTCCACTTTTCAACTGTTTTTACTTTTGGACAGTTCTGTCATCCCTAACCCGTCCAATAAGTGAGGACTGCCTGTACGCTGATTCAAGCAGCTTCCTCATGAGGAAGCCAATACCATGGCTTTCTTATGAGGAAGCTGATTGAGCTGGTATATGTTGGCTATGCTGTATCTCCAAACTAGACCTATTTGGCAAAACCAATGCCATTTTTTAAATTCAACACCCCAAATATACCCAATAATATATCTAATTTTTAAGATATCAAAATGTGTGCAGGTCTATATAACAGCTTGTAATCATCATATTTTGTTCAATATGTGTTAGCATTGGGTCTTGGGTACTACCAAGAACAAGTTCTCATAGCTCTCAAATTTTCCTACCTCACAGGGTTCTTGTGAGGACATACGGATTGAAGGAATTGTGAAGAATTTATAAAGTGTGGATGGATCGGTGATTTGAACATGCGATTTCTTGTCCCAGCGTGCCATTACGTATACTTACAGTACAGATACTGAACTGCATTTGATTTGATTGCCAACGTGGTGTTGGTTGGAGAGGTCCTTCTGGAGGGAGCACTTTGCAGCCTCCTTTGTGTTTTACCATCTGACCAATAGCACCTACTTTAAAAATAAATTAAAATGTGCCAGTCCCAAGACGGAACCTTGAGAGACCCCAGTTCTGACAATGAGTGTGAACATTTCCTCTTTATTCTGATTCCCTGTTGTTTGTTCTTTAACCAGTGACCAAGCCATAAAAGGACCTGTTCTCTGTTCTGTGTTGGTTTGTGCTAAGTATACTCAAGAGTCTTTGGCGAAGGGCTTAGTTCAAGTACACAGTCCCAGCCGGATCCCCTCTATCTGCATGCAAAAAAAATTCAAGAAGGTTAGACTTATGTTGGCAGAGAAATCATGCTGGTTCTCTGAGCAGGACTACTTCTTCTAGCTACTTAATAATGTTGTATTTCATTCTGCTTTCCTCCAATTTGCCCAGAAAAGACACTAAGCCGAATGACCTGCAATTTCCCAGATCCCTGTGGATTCCTTCTTAAATACCAGAGGTACATTGGCTACCTTCCAGTCCTTGGGCACAGAGAGTGACTTCAATAATAAGCAACATATTTTTGGTAGAAGACCAGCAATTTCACATTTTGAGCTTCTTAAGAAAACTTGGATGGATGCCTTCTGGACCCAATGATTTGTTAATTTTTAATTTGTCAACATGCTCTAATCAGTTCTTTTTGAATCTGTTCTTCAGACTCTTTTTATGAAAAGTTCATTTTGACACAGGATGACCATGCAGAATGGAGGACAGACTACCTGTACCTTTAACCATTGCTGAGAAGAGAAAATTGAGGCACGTTTAGTTCATCATAAAAGGGTTTTAAAAGCAGCACCTGCCCCAATTTCCTCTTCTATGCAATGCATAAAGATAGAGGCACTCTGTCCTCTGGATATCTACCCTACATCTTTATTCCTCTGGAGAAATGCAAATAATTCCTTCAGCTCCTTTGCATTGTCCATATTCCCCTTAACCTTCCCCATTATAGTCCAGCTATCTCCATGGTTTCCTGCTTTTGATGTCTTTAAAATGTTACATTTTTTGTCTTTACATTTTTGGTCCCATTTGCTTTTTTCACATCCCAAATTGTCAGCTTACTTTTATTTTCCCAGAGTTTGTGTTCTATTTTTTTTAGCCACCTTGGGTATCCTTTCTTTAGGAAGAAAAGCAGGAAATAAATAAATTCTTCCGAGCCAAGAAAGACGTACACTTTCTGAAGGAAGGCTTCTTGCCTTTCTCAGTATCCTTGATGCCACTCCAGAGCCGTATTGTCAGTTCTTGCATCTGATGGTTCTTTAACTACTCGGTGGCGTACATTCTACCAGAGGTTATGTTTCTTGAACTTTTAAAATTCTGTTCCTTTCTAATCTCATTCAGACCAGATTCTATTAACATAAAATTTGCCCTTACTCCCAGAATATTTTCTCCACCAGCTAACCAGTTAACCAAATTTCAAACCAGTTAACCAAAGGAAGGTTGGCTCCTACTAAATTTCAGCCTCTCCCTAGTCTGTTACTGTCTCTGCCACTGTTTTGAAGAATTGCCATTTTGGCACTTCTCCATATCATAGTGTGAGATTTTAAGAAAGAGATGTGGCAGATCCTCACAAGGCTGTGGGCAGTCATCATTTTGAACATGCCTCCATGGGCGCAATCCAGAGTAACCATGGCGAGTCCTTGTTCTGGTTTAAAAACTATTTGCCCTGGATTGTAATATTAATTTCCCATAGGTTTTCACTAGGTGGTACAGTAACTACAGATACACGCAGTGTCTCTTACGTGCGCCTGTAGTTACTCTGGATTGTAGGAATTGTCAGATTCAACCTCCCTGCACACAGAATACTTGCATAACAAAGGAAGAAATGTGGCAAAATGTATTTTGTGCCTGCTGCACATGCCATCTTTTCCACAAAAGTACGGTATATTAAAGCACTGGTTAAAGCACTTCCCGCTGTGGAATTTTAATGTGATTGTATGTGTACATTTGTGCACAATACAGTTGTGCACAGTACTAAATTTGTAGTACATTTATGCACTAAGATGCAGCGAGGAAAAACTGCAGCAAATTGCACATGTTCCATGTTCAGTATGAAGACCAGAAAGGAAACAAATGGGAGATGGCTGACTACTAATATTTCAGTGCTAATTATCTAACTGGAGGTAATTTGGACCCCTTTACTCCAGGGAGCCATTTCGATGAGAATTTCATAACCTGCCTGAGACAAGGAAGAATATTGGCATTATTGTTGTGCATAGTCAAAATAAAAAAACTTTTCTAGATATGAAACATTGTAGATAAGAAACAATACTAGTGAAATTGCTTGTATTTATAATTGTAACTCTTGACTACTATTACTAGCAAATAACTTAAATGTTTCCTTAAACCTCCCGGTTATTCTTTAACTTGCAACGATTTATATAGGCTGTAATTAACAGCCAAACATTTGAGTGTTTGGAGTTCCTGTTTATCATGTCATCACCTTTTAAAAAAAAACCGCAATACTGTGGACATTTTAGAATGCTAATTAGCTTTCTTAATTAACCCAGCCCTCCCCCCCCCCCCCCAAATGACAGAAATCAGTTAATCAACATGTTGGCACAGTGTGATGCTCCTAGAAGTTATCAGCCTTATCTGATACTTGCACATTTGAGGGACACTTGCACAGCCTTACTTGATTTCTGCACTGGAGAGAAATCTGTTTTGCAAAATATTTTTTGAAACCTCAAGTTGTATCAGTGGGGATCCATGACCCAATGCTCACCAGGAAGTGGGAAGATAAGTTTTCTTACTTCAATTTCAGAAGAGTAGAGGACGGATCCAACCTGTCCTTGGTTGTACCACCATGAATAGAATAGATCGCAATTCAGCAGGCTGTAGGCACTACTGGCTGAGCTGAAAGGAAGCAATCAGGAGCACAAGACTATTGCAGACAATACAGAAAGACTTGGCAGTGATCCTTGTATCGGGGCCAATGTTTGCCACAGTTTCTGCTACAGTGTTTGATACCGTAGGATTTGCTGTCTGTCTCGTGGAAAATGCATAAAATTGCATTTAAGGCTGAACAGAAAGACGTTCAGCAGCATTTTGAATAACTGACTGAGAAAAAGAGACAGCCCATTAACTAAGCACCCATATGCTGCAATATCAACAAAACTTGCTGGTTTTAGCTAAAGTGGCAAGTTATGTTTATTCCTGAAAAGCAAGCTCTGAGATTATTAGCCTTTTTTTGTATGTGTAGTTAATTACCAGTTTGATATAAGTTTTACTATTGTTTATTGGCAGGCAGATCATTGATTAGAATAATTTTGTTTCCATTAATTGTTGTCATATATACAAATTCTCCCCAGAACATTCTGAACCCCCATCTGAATGGCAGTTCACCTTAATGCTGAATGCAGGTGGATATTTCTATGTAAATGATTTTATTTTCATTTGGGTTTATTTTCATATATTAACAACCTATTTACATGGTGCATAGAGGGATTTGAAACTGACTCGGTCCTTTTTTCTGGGAAAATGTACCAGTACTCACCACAGTGGCATAGCTAGGTTATCCCGATATGAGTGATTATTAATTAGCTGCACTAGATATAACTATAAATAAATAATACAAAAGTATCCAGCTTCCTTCCAGTTCACCACTAGTGAAGCTGTATCAGCCCAATCTGTTATGGTTGGGAAGCAGAATGCCTGAGTTGGTGAAGAGGGTGTAATGGGGTGGGTAAAAGGCAGAATAGGAGAAGGGTGGGAGGTGTGTAAGAAGTAGGAGGGGAAGGCACCCAGGGCAGGCAACCCACATAGGGTTGCTATTATTATCTTCCACAAAATTGGGACAGGACCCTCTATGTGAACAAAATCCCCCCAAATTGGGGTTGCCCTGTTTTTCAGGACATATGGCAACCCTAAACCCACACTAGATGCAGAGAGCCATATAGTCTCCCACCTTATTTCCATGGACTTTTTAACTAGCATCCTAATCAGTCCTCCCCTTCCAAATCAGTTCAGCCTGTTTTAACAGGGCTGCATGTTATGGTCGAGAAACCATAGGATTTGGCTGGAAGTAACTGAAATTAGTGGTAACAAGATATTTATGACTAGTGTAAGTCTCAGGCTGCAATCCTAGTCCCCAGTTAGGCCTCAGTAAGTCTCAGCACAAGTCCTCTGCTGTCCCCAGGGTTTTGACTGCTTGATTTTGACTGCTTGACTTTGGATTGCTTGACTGCTGGACTGCTTGGATTGCTGGACTGCTTGACTCTAGATTGCTCCCTAACTGTGTTTTGAAAACTATCATTAGAACTTTCTTAGTTTTTTATTTTTTAACAAAAGTAGTGGGTTTTGGAGGCTGACAAAACAATATCAGACCCTCAGAGTGTAGAGTTGGTATGTTTTGCTCCCTGGCACAGTTCCAGTCTCAACAACCCACATCCCATTTCTCATATTTTTAAAAGAAAAAAAAAAGAAACACAAATGCCATGGTTAGGGTTACATCTATATGAAGTTTATTCAGGACTCTCTTTGGATACAACCCTATTTCATCTGATCAGGTCATACATTTGGGACAGCTCACCCAAGAATATTGTGGTAAACTCTAGAGATAATTAGTAATATTTATATACCTGTTTTCAACAAAGGTTTTCAAACAGGTTTTCAACCTGTTTTATATACAAGGTGGTTTGCATAGTTAACTATGATAAGTTCTGAAAAAGATGCAAAAGACACCAACAAATGCTAGGTAAATAAAGTTGCTCTTCTGTGCTATAGATTCTTTGGCTAACCCCAGATCAGCAGTTCCCAAACTGACTATTTCAAAATCTCAAAACCAGAAAGTGAATGACCATTGTGTGAAATGTGTCACATGGTTATATCACCGCCATTCACTTTCTGGTTCTGAGACTTAGGGCACAATCCAGAGCAAATTCAGCCTGCTCTGCCCTAACTGCTCTCTCCTAACTATTCTGTATCCAGAGCAGAAAGTTATGCTGCATCCAGAGAGTCAGGAAGCCTGGGCTGCCCTAACTGCTCCAGAGCATGCTACGTAATTGACACATGGGGAGGACTTGCTCCTGAGGAGACACCCCTCAGATCACACTGAACAAGGAACAGCTGTGGTGCCTACAGTGGTGACATGACTCTGCACATCACCTGGTGCGGAAGTCTGTGCCTCACCCCTGGGATGCACGCCCCCCCCCACCTGGACGGCACAGCCGCCAAAGTTGGCGCCTGCGTACTGCGCAGGCACCATCTCTGACACTTGCGCAGTACATTTCTGAAGCCTTTTGGCTTCAGAGGAGACTGTGCAGGCATCAGAGTTGGTGCCTGTGCAGTACTCTTTCTGAATCCATTCGGCTGCCGCTCCGCCTCCTGAGCGAGGCCGAATGGCTGCGCAGAGACGCGGACTTCCTCTGCTCTAAGGAAGTCTCCTCTGAAGCTGTTCGGCATGCTCAGTGTGTTTCTGCGCAGTGCACCTCAGCTGGCCGTTTGGGCCAGCTCCGCAGACAAGTGGCAGCTTTTGGCAGCTGCTCCGCTTTGGAGCAGGCGTGACTGGGCATGCTGATGCCCGGGGCCTGCCAAAGGAAGTCAAACTCCTCCGGCACATCACCCCATACAGAGCGCATCACCCAATGCAGCCCACACCAGCCGCACCTGTCTGGTGAGGCCACGGGGTGTCTGCCTTATAAGGAGTCCCTGATGGGATGCCAGTACATTCTACAGTGAATACAAGGGGCTTCTTGGAGTGGCCTGCTGTATCCTGAGGTTTGTGGGCAGCTGTAGTTTGTTCCATATCCTGAGGTTGAGAGGCAGGGGTTGCAGCTAGGCTGGCCAAGAACTCAGATTTTTGGTCAACACTGCCATTCTTACTCGGGCCTTATCATGGACCCCTATGGGTCTACTCATTACTATACCTGCTCCTGAGGTGGTATATCTTTGAGGAACTGGAAGAGGCATTTCTGCCTTGGAAAAGACTCCGGATACCGAGTAACTGCTCTGCCCTAGGCAATGCTAAACATGCCCTCAACATGCCTCTCCTGAGCTGCTTAGGCTGCCCCAGTTAGGGCAGAGCAGGTCCACCTCTCTTAGGGCACCCTATCTTGCCTTGCTCTGCCCTAAGCCTCTTCCAGAGTAACTGGGCTGGAGCATCTTGCAGTTGCTCCAACCTAGTGTTAGATAGGGCAACTTAAGGGCTCTTATGTGGACAGATTAGTTGCTCTGGATTGGGCTGTATATTTGATCCTGAGTGGAGGACTTTTTGCAATACAAGGCTTTTTAAAACACACACAGACTTGCACTCTGGTCTCATGGCTAGGCAGCAAGTGGCACACAAGAGCCTGGCAAGCTCTTCACGATGTTGCATGGCTTTCCAATGCACAGACTGGGAACTGCTGTCCTAGAAGGTATCTGAACTTTTTGTATATGAAGCAGGTAAACTAGAGTGCAAAAAACAGAATTCCACTTCTTTTTTGCATTAACATGCAAAGCTTAGTTTTATTTTTCTTGTGTACTGTGGCATAGGTCTGATATTCTTAGTACTGTATTTCTGTCATCCTAATACTCTCCAGTAAAAAGCATTTCTAAACAGAAGTATACCTACATGCATAATACTGTCCATAAATTTATGGACAATGTCAAGCAGTCAAGAGCAAATCAAGGTTGACATTCTTAAAAGGAAGCTTGTGTGCTGTCCAGGTCATGACAAAATGCTGACTGCTGTCCTTTGCTATGCGAGCATATTATACGTACAAAATATGCTTGTATTTTGAGTACCTCCAGTGCAAATCACCAAATCCTATATGTACAAGCTGTCATATAAAGCTTCTTATTATTTCACAAGTGACTTAAAACTTAGCTGTGCAGAAAATTCTACCATCCCCAAATATTTCAAACCTTGAAATGGGATAAATCTTAAAATGTGTTATTCTTTTGTGGAATATTCTGGTATTCTGGCCAGCCTTAGGACAGGGTTCTAAGTGGGTATTTGTATGAGAGAGTGTGCATGTTCTGTGGGTGATAATAGATATTGCACTGTGACAGTTTTCTATTACTTCTATTTTATTTGAAATGAATTAAGTAATCTCTATGGCTCTGCACATTAATAGTGAAGGGCTCATTAAAATTTCAACCAGTGTTGTTTTATATTTTTACTCCTCTTTGAAGGTAAAGGTAGTAGGTATTACAAATATTCATTTCCAGATTCCTGTTAATTAGTATGAGAATATATTTACTAACAGACACCTAGCAGAAATTAGTTGTTGAGTTCACATTGGGGATAAGGAGGCCTAGAATTAAAACCTCCACACTGAATATAAAATGGAGGCTAGGGGAACCAATAGAGGCCATTAAAAAAATTTAGTTCAACAAAAACCTCACTACAGTAGACCAGTGTTTGGGTTTTACCACTTCAGAACTCATGAAGTGGCTCCCATGACAGGCAGCCCAATCCTAAGCTGCCCAGAGCACCAGGACAGCTGCAATGCCAAAATGGTATCTTGAGCACTACAAGGCAACTGTGGCAACTCTTCCGGTTAAGGAAAATTTCATCCCCTTTTCCCTGGGTAAGGGAAATAGCCCAATAATGGGTCTACTCTCTTTGTCAACTCTTGGGTTGCTATAGAATCAAAAGCCAACATGTTGGACCACAACGACTGATGTGGAGCCTCTGTATCTGGCAGAGTTGACCTCCGTTCCTGACCTCTTCCCACCTTGCTTGGGTTTTGTAAAATGACGAGATAAAATGGGACTAAATTAAAAGTTAAGCTAGATAACTTTGAGAACAAAAATTCTAGATTCCCCCCCCCCATGAAAGATTGGCAGATACCATCTAAAGAATAATTGATTAGTAGTTCTTTCCTGCAATTTCAATCACCACTTTAATTGTTATTTTAAAAGCTCAGCGTAATTGTTGCCATCTCAGCTATGTGACATTTGTCTCTTAGAACAAGTGACTTCATTGCCTTGCCCATTATTGTTAACCCTTGGGCAAAAATGCACAATGAAATGGAACACACATCATTCCATTTCACTCTGTTGTTATCCTGTGTTACCAAAGTTCACTCTCATTCGCTTTTATGTTCAAAAAAAAAATCAAAATTATGTTGACTAGGATGAGTCACTCCTTTATAGAATTTGAGAAAGTTTTGGTAGAATCAAGAATTAACAGAGTCGTGTTAATATTCCAGTCTGGTAAGATTACACTGGATTGTAGAACTAGATTGGGCCACTAGTTCAGGAAGAAGGTTTCATCCAGTCCCATGTTCTGATATCTTCAGGTTGGCTGCCTGAATCATTATAATTACTATTAATCTATGTAGGAAACACCAAACAATGATAACATTGATTATGAGAGCTTAATATGTTGATATGCCTCTTAATAGTTCCAGTCTTTTGACAAAGAGCCCTAGATTTCCTTCTATCCCTAACAATGGCATCTCTGATTCATCATGGTATTCTCACATATGCAAAGTCTTGTAAATTGATCCCATATCCAAATACGTGAGGATAATCTACTCCTCAAATGATTCTAGATAAGCCGGCAAATGGAATGAATCCTGTCATCATCCCTTTTCACAACAATGTACAGCTGCACCAATGAAGTGCACTCTGGGAGGTAACCAGATGGCCAGAAAGAGTTAATTCCTTCCTTCCTTATAGAGCACCTGATTGCCTATGAGTCCAGATGTTTGAAATACAGTCCTATGTATATAAATAGGCTTACTCAGAAGTAAGCCAGTGTACAATAAGACTTAAGGCACAATCCAGAGTAACTACAGGACCTTTTATATCGATGTATTATGGCGCCACTTGTGGGAAACCTATGGGAAATGCATAGAGCAATCCAGAGTGAATGCTACTTACATTGACATAAGAGGTCCCATAGTTACTCTGGATTGTGCCGTTAGTGTACAGTCCTAACCCAGCCTAGACAACTCATCAATCTTCCCATTCCCATTGTGATGTAGGGAGGCAAGAGCATGTCTATGCACTGACCTAACTCTCCCCCAGGAGTGCCGTAGAAGTGTCTTACAGCACTTTGGCCACACCCCCAAGTCAGCATGGAACTTATGCTGAGGCTTAGGCCAACTCAACTGGAGGTTACGATTGCAGCATAGACTGTAAGACTATCTTACTCAAACAAGTTATATGTGCACCCTTGGTGTTGGTACTGTTAGCACCAAGCACTTAGCACCAATGCTAACTGTTTTCCTGGTACAAGTTGGTGAAGAAGATGGGTGCATGAGGATGTGGTGTGCACTTTTGCTATCATAAAACTCCCTGCACTTGCTGATGACCCACCCCCTACACTTGTCCCCCTCCTCGTCTCAAACTGCCCTTCCCCCTATGACTCAACCTTTCAGCCATCTTATCTGCTGCAGTCTGGCCAATGTGGTCATAAGTGTGCTCAGGGAGCTTCCAGACATTTCCACAGGCTTTTTCCTCACACTTGGCACTGGCATGCCATTTATGATGGTCTCGTACTGTTTACAAAAGCAGAACATGAGTTCTTCTATAGTAACTTTATAATAGGATTTGACTGCAAGAGATCTATTTTAAATGCAAGTGTGGTTTTCACTGTGAAAAAGTGACTTTAATTAGCCCTATGTGACCTTCTCTTTTTCTCAGAATATTATAGAACAAAGTATTGAATATCATGCTCAGTGCTACTCTCTTATACTAAATTGAATCCTAATCTAATTAACTTTTTTGTCAAAGGGCACGTATAAGAGACGGCCCTTGCTTTTCATCTCTACTCTCCTACCTCCATATAAATGCATAGAGCATGAAAGAAATAAGATTGGAAAGATGTCATGCTGGCACACACAATACTTCAGTCCGTAGAGCACAATCCTAACCATATCTATTACCAAGTAAGCTCCACTGTATTCAATGACTCTTACTCCCAGGAAAGTGTGTTTGAAATTTTAGCCATAGAGATAGTGGTGGCATAGTGGTGGCAAAAGATTTGGAAAGTTATTTAAAATCTCTCACATACACTCCAACCTTTTTCCAGATGTTAGGAACACTCCTGTAGATGCTTCTGCAGTGGATTGACTCAGGAAGGGAGTTCAGCAGCTCCAAGGTTTAGCCAAGTAGGCCATCGGTGGAACCCAATACTTGAGACCAGCATCAACAGTGTTTGTACCCTGCTGTCCCACTTTGCATGGCTACTGGAAATACCAGCAGAAGTAACAGATGATTTTGTGTCATTGCCGGTTACTTCAAGATTGAGAGGCCAGATGCAATGCATCTACCAGTAAGGCTACAATTCTAGTTTCCAGTTAGTCTGGCCTAAAGCCTGGCATAAATCTTGTACTGACCTGAGAGTGTCATAAAAGTGCTGTAAGACACTTCTGCACCACTTCTGCACCATGGTTAGGCCAGTGCACAGACATGCTCTTGCCTCCTTACATCACCATGGAATTGGGAAGATCAATGAGCTGTGCCCTCAAAACAATTTGCAGCAATAAAAACCACACAAGTGACTTCAATATGCATGATTCTGACACATACAGGTAAGACATCCTCAAAGCAGTTTGCAGCAACACAAACCACATGAAAGTGACTTTATGCATGACTCTAACACATACATGTAAGATGTCTTCAAAGCAGTTTGCAGCAACACAACCCATGCAAGTTTCTTTAACATACATGATTGTGACACATATATGTAAGACAACCTCAAAGCAGTTTGCAGCAACACAACCCATGCAAGGGGAAGGGAGGTGGGATAGGTACGGAGGGAGGTGGAATAGGTAAGTAGGGAAGGGGATGGGGTGGAGAAAGTAAGTAGGGAAGGGTAATCTGGGTGGGGGCACTTACCTGGGTGGGTGAGTGGCCAGCAGGGCTGCAGAGGTGGCTGCTGGGGCACTGGGCCAGATGGCGAAGGGACACAGCTGCTGCAGGGCTGGGCCAACCAACCAGATTGTAAAGGGGCTCAGCTTCCACTGCTGGGCAAGCTGAGAGGCAGTGGAGAAGCTGCACCAGGAGATGCACCAGCCAGGGAAGCCTCAGAAGGCGGCCCATGCAATGCTGGTGAACCAGGAAGCAGGGGAGGGTCCCATCTCTTGGTTTCCCAATCTGTTAAGGCCAGAACAGCTGCACGCAAAAATATTTTAAAGGGCCAGATGGCCATGAAATGCCCTGGGAATTCCAGAGAGGAGGGTTTTTTCCCCTTTACGTTTTGCCACCCCATTTTCTGGGGGTCTCCAGTTATTTCCAGTCATCTGTTCAGCCTGCTCCCAACGCAGGAAGATCTAGTCAGGATGCCACCTTATATTACTACATTAATTTCTTCACTGCATCAAAGGCATGTCCATGTCCGAAGCTGTACATGGCTTCTGCCTGAAGTCCACAGAATTAAATTTAAAAAAACCCTTCCAATGGTAGTCAGAAGCACACCTTGCTGCCTAGTCATTCTGTGACAGCCACGCAACTCAACCACTCTCCATTAGCAGTTTCAGCATTATAGCTGAAGAAAATGACACTGACCCCAGAAATGGAGCTGGCTTACCAACTTCATGATAAACCACCACCGCCATAGGGAGACGATTCCAGGATGACCATGTAGAATGGAGGATAGTGTGACTCTACCTTTAAACACTGCATCGAAGAGGGAATTTAGGTAGGTTTAACTCAACATAGAAGAGTTTAAAAAGTAGCACCTGCCTAAATTGCCTCTTCTATGCAATGCTTACAGGTAGAAGCGCTCTGTCCTCCATTCTATATGGTCACTCTGGAGGATACATATCCTTCTGGTTCAGTTTAGCTATACAGTTTTTCTTTTTCTTATCTACCACAAATCCCACAGTAAATTATAAATACAGCGTTGTTGCCCTATGTGTGTAACTGGAATGATGGATTAGATGCCAAGTCCCACAACACTTTGCATTGGCTTACAGTTTGGTAGAAGCAGAGATCATGATTCATTAAAGACCCCCACAACACTGACCAAACTATAGTTTGTGTCCACTCTGAAATATTTATGTGCTTGCACAGCAAATGGCATGACTGAACAGTAAGTCACTCATTGATATAATAGACCACGATATCTATTACTATACAGTGAATATTTTATGTTTGCTGAATACTATAACTCATGTTTGAGAATTTTGACTCAGAACATTTTCATTATTTAAAAGATATATCAGATAGTACAGTCACTCAAGAAATGCTGATTGGGCACATAGGGTGTGTGTGTGTATGTGTGCATGTGTGTGTGTGTGTGTGTGTGTGTGAGTGAATGCGTGTATTCGTCTGTTTCCACCTAGTGTGTTCCTGCCAATTTATAAATGTGTGTGTGCTGCAAGAATGTTTCAGAAGTATGTATTTTGGTAGCCTGAAGTAGGATTTTTTCATGTTTGTCTGATATTAGTTCTTTTTCATACGATCAAATGAACATGCAAGACACCTCACTATAAACTGTGCAGCAGTTACCAATACAACTGAACATGTAATATATGGACTCAACCCTACCCAACTTTCCAGGACTGATGCAGTTGCAGTAAAGCCTCAAGATAAGGGGACAAATATTCCCTTCTCTTGAGGAGGCCTCTGTGACTGCCTCCCCGCCATAGGATAGATGTGCAGTTCAATGGCATAAGTACATCAGTGCTGGTAAGTTGGATAGTACTGATCCCACGCAATTATTCTGTTTTATTTGATTGATCTGGAACCGTGTAGGAATTAAGGCTGCAATCCTATTCATGTTTACCTAGGAGTAAGCCTAATTGACCATAATGAGACGGACAGTGCAATCCAAAGCATGTCTACTCAGAAGCAAGTCCCATTTTGTTCAATAGCACTTACTCCCAGGTAAGTTTGGTTAGGATTGCAGCCTTAATTCTGTGTAGAAACATAGGATTTGGCTCCAATTGTGCAGGATACCTCACAATGATGGTTATAACTGTTCAGTGGAATACTGGAAGACTTTTTCATAAGGGAAGAAATTAAGGGTTATAATCAGTACCTATGAATAACACAAAGGCTATTATCTTCCTAGCAAAGATTTTATCAGAAGTTGTAAAGCTTTCAAAGTATATTGCAAGCTTCCCAGGAAGATGTAGGAATCTAGAGAAGACCAAGTAATTAAATAAAAACAGATATTGATGTCTTGGACCAAAATTTCTTCATAGAGTGAGATCTTGCAGTTAATTTGAAATCTATTCTGGTTACTTATAGGGACATTAATTGAGGAACATAAGTCTTATAGACTGTTGTAGCTTCAAATGTCCATGGAACACACAATTTGCTGATGAAAAACAGCCACAGATATACAAACTATGAATTCTTGTGCTTAGTTGCTACTAAATTAAAGAATTTGTAGGGGAAAATTTACTTTTTAAACTTTGAAACTTGAGTCTTAGAATCTTGCTCTTTTGATGAAATGTAGCACTCCTGACAGTGACATTGCAAGGAAGAGCCTCAGAGGTCCCATGTACCCAGGTCCCATGGTCCGATGTACCATTCTTGGGAGAGTGACACCACTGGTGGACAAAATTGCTAAAACTGTGATCTGTAGGAATAATACCATCAGGCTACATCCCATTGGATGTGTAATTTACTGCAGAATGCAGTGAAAAAACTAGAGTGAATTATTTCCATTCTATCAAAAGTTATGGCCAAAAAACTACAAAACAAATATGTAAATATTTTCTGTAAGAAAAAGTACATTTTCTTAATTTTAAACAGACCGATGAGACTGATTATTCAGAGCCAATGGGATGTTATTAGATGTTATTATTCCAGCTGCTTGATTGTCCCAAGTGTACAAGAAACACACAGTGGGTTGCGATTGGTGGCACTGCAATCAGAGGCCAGCATGCTTTCCTTTCAAGGGAGTTACTGAACTTAACAGGGTGAATTTTTTTATCTTTGCTCTTTGGAAGCAAGTATTTGAGATTTGGATCCAAACTGAGATTCTTGTTTAAGGATTGAAATTGATCCTTTATTTAAAAAAAATTATTTAATATCTTTCTGGTTACTCCCAATCACTTAAAGAGGTTTTCTGATTTTATTCCATGATATTATTTTAGGGGTTCATAGTTTAGTGATTTGTTCAGACCTTAGGTCTGGGTAAGGCATATGTGTACTCCTCTCTAGGACCAGAGGCCATTTTCCAGTAAGGATCCTGCCTTCAGTTCAAGAGGGAGGGCACTATCCACTCACTTGTTGGACTGTCTGCATCTGGAGAGCACAAAAAAGGAGAGTCAACAGTGAGTACTAATTTTCCTTTTCAGAGCCAGTTTGCATCAACCTTTAGTTTACAGTGGCTACTAGATCACATTGCTACTGATACTATTATTGCTGCTTAATACACACATGCATAATTTTTTTTTAGATTAATGGACAGGATTAAAAGAACCTGGTTTTCTCTACCAATCTACCCCACTTTAATCCCTGTCTGCATAGATCAGGTTAATGTGGCATAGCTTTAGGGGAAAGGGGCTTCTGCTAGGAGTTTAGCTAGAAGGGGCAGCACAGTAAGTATGACAGGCTCTGCAATCTCTATGTATGCTCTGCTGTTGTAGCCATTCAGGAAAGTGATGGCAAAGTGCAGTTGCTCCAATGGGGATGGGGAGGAGTCACTTACATGGTGCATTGTGGAGTCTGTAATACTTACTATTCTGTGTCCTTCCCAGCTATGCTTCTGGCTAAGATGGAAAATAAGAAATTTCCCTAGGTCAGCCATACATGGACCACTTTTGATACTAGCCAAAATATCTTAATTTACTATGTACCTATGAAATATTAAGTGGCCATGTAAAAATCACTTCATTGGAACAAACAGGGATTGGAAAAAAGAGGGTGTATGAACCATCTCTAAGAAAAAGAGTTGGAGTGTGATGGTAAAGATCTACCATACATACTCGAGTATAAGCCGACCCATGTATAAGCCAAGGCACCTAATTTTACCACAAAAGCTGGGAAATCTTATTGTCTCAAGTATAAGCCTAGGGTTGGAAATGCAGCAGGTACTGGTACTGGTCCTTTTCCTTGTAGCCTTCTTGGAACTCATAGGCTGCAATCCTAAGCACACTTTCCTGGGAGAAAGCCTCATTGAACTTAGTGGGGCTTACTTCAGAGTAGACATGCATAGGACAGGGTGACCAGATGCCAAACCCAAAATTCCTGAACCCCAAGGCCAAAATTCCTACCTGCTTAAAAAATTGCCAAAAAAATGTATTTTTTATTTTTATAGTTTTTGTTTTTTTTGCCATACCTTTTGATAGGAAGGCGATATTTCAAAACCAATTTTTGCACTGGATTCTGCTCTTCAATACGAATCCAACAGTATATGACATGATGGGGTTTGATCCCGCCACTTTTCAGTTCACCCAATTATATGCCGAGCGGGCTTTTTGGGCCCATTTTTAGGGCCCAAAAAACTTGGCTTATACTCGAGTATATACGGTAATTACAATCAGGGAAGACTGTCACATTTGGAAGACATCTTGTGAACCGAGACAAATATGTCACAATGTTGTAAAGGTGCTAAAGTCTTATATGACTTTTCTTATATCTTGGGGCAAACAGGAAAGACGAAAATAATATGGTAATGTCAGAATGGGCTGACACAGAGAGAGCTTGTAGCCCGGTTTTAACCTAATAACAACAATTTATCATTGGGAATTTGAATTGGCTTTACCAAAAGGATGCTTCTGGAGGTATCAGTGTAAAAATTATGTAAGAAATACTCAAATGCAGACAAATCAAAAAGTGAATTTTTACCCTTGAAGTCAGAAGCAAAGGCAGTCCTATCATCTGGCAGAGTGAAGTGGCCAGACAGCAAATGTGGGGGGTACTATTTGAAAGCTTCAATCTGTCAGTCATATTTTTCATGACCGTCAGCAGGTCTCCGTCAGTCTTGAAAGACTATGGTATCGTGCTCGGCACTACATATGCTGCATGCGAAGCACGAAAGCCTGGGTACAATTTTGGTTCTTTTTCAGGGACCAAAATGTCTTGGGCTGTTTCTGATTAGAAGCACCATTAGTTCAGTCCCTGCATGTTTGCCTGGTTTTCTGATCAATGACTGATGAGCCTGTTTGATTTCTGGATGCTCTGAAGCAGTGAGGCCAAACTGGAGATCTGCACTGAAAACATCTTCCCTGGTATGATCAAGACAAACTGATACAGGTTTTAAACTGTTAATTTTAACTGATTAAGCTGTGAATTAATCTTCTGTCCCAGTCTCCCCAAACCACATGCCTCCCAGCCTGCCTGCCCGGAATTCTGAATGCACAGCCTGCTGGGATGACACAACATAGACACGTCCTGCTGAGACTCAATGTTGGCTGGCCAATATCCAGTTTGGGGAGATCAGGACGGGAGATTAGCTGCTCCCCCATGGAACAGTAAATTCTGGTCATGCTGAAATTAGAATGGCCCTTAAATCCATCTTCAGGCCATGGTTTGACAAGCCCTGCCCTGCCCTGGAGGAACTAGAGGTAGTGTTGATTATTTAAAATATTTTTTTTTTCTGCTCTAGGAGTCAACTAGGCTGAAATGCCTGCTTTTAAAACAGCAAAAAGCATCTTGAAAACAATAACCTTTAAGTGAATTTTAAAAGCACTTATAGTTTGTGTTAGTTTTAAAAAAAGATCAAGACATCATTAAAAGTACATGTTCTAAAAATGTCAAGCCAATTGATTAAAAGAGCTTGCAAGTGTATTACACAAATACTCATACCAGTTTTTTTAAAAATTCCTACATCCTAGATTTCTTCATCAAATAAGTTATGTTTTCATGTTAGAAATGCCGGGGATGGTGCTTTTCATTAGTTTTTCATCTTACCTATACATTTCATTGATCTTTTATCTATGAACTTTCCCCTGTCTTCTAGCTGTAGGCAATAGCATAGATATTTCAAGGAAATGGCCTAATAGCAATTAGTAGGAATGATGTAATTATGTAAACCAGCTGGGTTTATTCACCTGTGTATTCCTAATTATAAATCTCCAGAGGGCAGAAAGATATTCTACTGCCAAATACACCTACCAAACTATTAAAGTACTATGAAGGTGTACGGTTAATTTAACCGTTTGAACTATGATAATTAAATTTGGACTTTTGGATGATTTTATATAAAGATAAAATTTTATGGATGATTCATTTTAAATACTGGAATAGTTTTAAGAAATATGATACATGAAATGAAAGAAGTAAGAATGTTGCGCAAGAAAACTGTATATGGATATATATGAGCAGAGAGGTAGAACAGGACCCAAAATGCATTTCAAGCATAAACATTTCCAGTGTAGTTTTAAATTGCTTTAATTGCAATGAGCTTTGAAAGCTGTCATAAGTAGGGTGGGGGCTGGAAAAGCCCATAGAACATTGAAAAGTCCCAAAGCCTGATGGCTTCATAGAACATGATTCCTATGGTTTCTTAGATCTAAGATCCCAATCAGAGAGAGGGTCCTGACCCAAGGTCCTATTGCATTTATTGCATTTTATATTATTGTAACATTCTTGTGGCAGCAGATCTTGCAATCCACTGTTATTTGTCTCAGTCCAGCATTACAAAAGGCACACCACTAGATATCACTAGGCTAGGCAGGCCTCCTGAAGAATAAGTGTCTGTTCTAGTGGTTTCTGCTGGTGTTATTTTTGCATTTTAGAGTGTGAGCCCTTTTGGGACAGGGACCCATTAGCTATTATTGTTTTTCATTTTCTTTGTAAACCGCTTTGTGAACTTTTCAGTTGAAAAGCGGTATATAAATACTGTAGATGTCGATAGATAGAGTTCTGGCCATGGCGACATAGAAAGCTCTGATCATGTACAAGCCAGCCATGCTCCAGACATCATAGCCTTCTTGTAGTTCTCAAGGCTGCAGCATCACTCTAATACATGCACTTTTCAATTATCCTGACATTCTATGCAAGGTTTTTGTGTCTTCATAAAACCCTTGATAACTGGCCTTGGGAAAAAGGAAGGCTTCACTTTATGAAGGGGTACTTGCAAATGATTTATTGGCCAATGTAATTTTCTACTAGATTATAGCAATTAGAATAAATATGAACTGCCAGTATGCCAGCCAATTCTATGTTGACCTTTCAAAAGCCAAGTGCACATAGCGTATAGGACAATTGGCACAAAGACGACTCAAAGGCATAGGTATGTAATATGATACTTATCTTCTCGCCTTCAGGGACAATAAATCTGAATAATCATTAACTATTTCTTCAACTGCCCACTTTTTAGAAGTGTAGCATATTAGGAGAGCTGGTTAAGCACAGTAACTCAGGCTGCAATCCTATTCAGGTTTCCCTCAGAATCTGTGGGTTCAGTAACCACAGATTAGAATATCTGTGGGTTTCAAACGAAGGAGGTGGGTCAACTGTTTCCCTGAATATTGCAATGCTTTGGTTGCATCTGGAGAGTCTTTGCATTTGGGAACAACTGTGGGTTTCTGTATCCATTAGAAAGGGAGTCCAGGAACAGATTCCCCCATAGATACTAAAAACTAAGCTATATAGTCTTTGCCTTTTTCTTTGAGGAAGAAGGAACCACTGTCTGCCATGTCATATGATGCTATACTATTGTGATGATCGCAAGGAAGCTAGTATGGTGGCATGACTCCTAGAGGTGTTTGAAAATTACTAATAGGGTGTTTTTTGGTTGATTTGATGATTTTTTTTTCCCAGTTTCAGTTAACCTTTATTAGGCATAAGTTATTGCATGATTTGAAAGGCAGAAAGCTGTGTTATGTTTTTTATTCCAAGTTTTTTTTGTTATTAATTATAAACACTAAAAGTGTACTAGGTAAATGATATAGTGTCAGCAGATGCAGCCACTATATTATTTCAAAGTGAAAAAGTAATCTTTTTTAATTTCTGGAAAGGAAATAAAACTCACCAAAATGTACTGTTTTGTATATTCACATGATAACAACAATGGCGTCTCTAGGAATGAGAGTTTATATTCGGAATACACAGACACGTCTGTAAAGATCCAAAGATGTCTAGGCTATAATTGGACTCCATTTTATGGAGTGGGCTCCATGCTCAGGAAGGTCTCCAGGAAGTTAAAACCACTTTGCTCTAGTGAAGGGTCATTAGTTAACTGGAATTTTCTAGATTTTATGACTTTGCACCCTTAGCTAGATGTAACAACTAGATGTAACCTACTTTGTTTATTGTATCTTTGCACATTCCCTCACCTGCTTGTACTTCCCTTAAATTCCTTGCACTTCCCTTGACCTCCTTGCACTTTTCCTGACACTTAAACAACTCAACTTTTATTCACAAAATGGAGGCCACTCCAGAAAATGGAGTCCAACCATGGCCTACCTATCTTTGGTTCTTTACAATGTCCAAAGCTTCACTAGCCATGCAGAACAATTTACAAGGCTCTTCTTCTTGCAAGAGTAGAGTTGCCATAATTCTCTTCTACAAAACCAGAACAGGACCCCCTGTCAGTATATGAACAGTATATGCCAGTATATGAACACAATCCTCCAAAACCGGGAGGATTTGGAGAGAATCAAGAGATGCAAGAGAATAAGCTACAGTTCTTCTGCAATTTAATACATGACCGGTAGGATTTTTATTATACATTGTAAAGTATTTGCAAAAAATTGCTCAAAATATATGACATGCTTATTTAAATATATTATTTTTGCTTTTTTTGTTTATGAAAAGCTTAAAGTTTCTTGGCTGCCATCATCCGTTCAACCTCTCCATAGATCTAAACACAAAGGTGAATTAAATCTAAAATGCTGAACACAATTTGATTTTAAAAGGAAAGAATAAACACAGTATAGATAAATTCAGTTAACTGAAGACCTCTATTTATTTGGTATTAATAGGGGTTATAACAAATGCATAATTATGATCATTGATGCTGGCAACTGCTGTCATGTCCTCTGTGGAGAGATCTCTGCAAAGATGTTTCAGAATCATATTTACCCCCCTTGTTCACCAAAACTGACCCAGGAACACATATTACTACCTAAAATAATTGCTGCAGCAAAAACAGTGGAATTCTGATTCAGGTAAAAAAAAATGCAGATTTTCTCAAAATCAAGTTCTAAAGTTGCAATTTATCAATTATTCCAAAGAGGGACATATTTCAAGCTCTTTTTTCCCCCACTAACACTGGGGAAAAATATATTTGTTTCCTGCAATATCAGGACCAGGGTTGCAGAGAGCTGACAACAGACCTAAGTCAAGTTACCTGATTGGGCTTTTCCTTCCTAAACTTTCTGACTAATCAGATGTTAGTATGTTTTTAAAACAAGTCTCTTATCTGCTCAGACTTTCGCAGACTTCCTTGTACTTTCTACTATAATTTCACTTTCAAACAATACCACAGCACATGTAAACTTCTAAAAATACATTTTTATTTTGTTTATAAAAAAGAAAACTTCATAAAATAACTCTTAACAATGAAGCAACAGTTAAGGCAAACATTCTTATCACTTACTGCATTTATATAATCTAAGGGCACAATCCAGAGTAACTACGGGGAGTCCTTGCTCCGGTGTAAGAACAATTTGCTGTGGATTGCAGTATGAATTTCCCATAGGTTTTCATTAGTGGTGCAGTAACTACGAGTACACGTAATGTCTCTTACGTGCTCCCGTAGTTACTCTGGATTGTAGGGCCAGTTTCCATTCCTACAAAAGTAGTATATCCAACAGTCCCACATATTACTAATTTCAAATCCAAAATCATTATAACATTGTTTTCACTCTCTAGCAATTATTTTCACTCTCTAGTTTTCCATTTGGTCATAAAGGTTGTTGTTGATTTCCCTTTAAGTAAAGTCAAAAGTTTATCAATTTCTCCAAAGTCCATAGTTTTTATCCTGCATTTTTCTATCAACAGAATATCTGTGGTGTTCCAATATTGCACATACAATATTCTATTACTGGGGCCCATCCAAGGAATTCTGTGAATTGAATTGAGTGATCCACTATCGTTGTCTAGTTGTTCTAGTTTGAATGTGTAAGTTTCACTTTCCCATGTTTGAACTGTACAGATATCAGAGGGTGCTTATGGAGAAGACCTGATCTGCATTTCCATATAGCTTTAATGCACTTTTGTTGAATTTCTATTCCCATATTGCATACTGAGAGACTGTGAGCAAAATCCAGAGGCGTTACGGGTCCACACAGTTACATCACCCTCTAGTGTTATTTTATGGAAAGTCACCTTAACTGCTCCAGAGCAAAGGGCTTAGTTTGACTTTAGGATATGGGCCAATAGTTTGCTTAGGAATCCAAGAACTGTTAGAGTTGCCCTTAACAAACTACAGTCTCCGAAACACATTGGGGAAATAGAAGTGCCTTGAAAGCGGATTAAAGTTGTAGAGGAATCGCAACCCTGCATAGGCTGAGATTGAGGTATCTGGCATTTTGTAATATATTTCTTCTGTATATTTTGTTTTGTCATGGCCTGCACCCCTGTCATGGCCCTGAGAATTTATGGCTTCCTCTCTCCCCCCTCCTCAGACCTGATCAGGACTAAAACTTAGACTAAGCCAGTCAGACTTTTAAAATAATAAATTGATGTAGGATGTAATTTTGCTTATGACTATTTATCTAAAGCATGCCTTGTCCTCTGATAGCTGAGTTGGGTGCAGTGGTCCACAAGTGCATTGTTGCTGCAGTGCCCCATGCTGCTGCTGGTGCAGAGCTCCAAACCCAGAAGTAGTAGATGATGGCAAATGAATACATATGACAATGTCACCACAACTTATTTTGAGGTTCAAAGTGGTGCTAGGTCTCTAAGGCTGCATTCCTTATCTCAGCTTAGGCCAGCCTAAGCCCCAGAATAAATTCTATGCTGACCTGAGAGTGTCACAAAAGTGTCATGAGACATTTCTGTACCACTCCGGGATGAGGGTTAGGCCAATGCACAGACATGTGCTTTCCCTCCCAACATCACCATGGGAACAGGAAGACCAATGAGTTGTGCCTAAGTTAGGCACATCTTAAAAATAATAAAATAATTAGTGAAAACCTTTAAAATAGTAAGAACACTATACTGGGAGTATGGATGAATTTCTGTAGTCATGTCCTTGGTGAACATGGAAATTCTCTGAAAAACAAAACAAATACCATGTATTTTCTCATTAATAAAAGCAGCAGGCCTCCGTCAGTCTTGGAAGACTATGGTATCGTGCTCGGCGCTGCATACGCTGCATGTGAAGCACGAAAGCCTGGGTTGGATTGTTATGCAGGATAGGCTGTTACCCAAGCAGATCCCCCCTCCCCACGCCACTGAATTAGTCCAATGGAAAGGCAGAGCCAATACGATTGGATCCAGCTGGCATTGCAGAGCTGGGCTAAGGACAGGAGCTCACCCTGTCTTGTGGGGCCGCCCCAGGTCTTGAAACCTGACCTGCTGGTTATAATAATAATTATAATAATAATAAAGCATAATAAAAGCTCTAATAAAAAG
Organism: Cryptoblepharus egeriae; assembly: GCA_030015325.1. Taxonomy (NCBI): domain Eukaryota; kingdom Metazoa; phylum Chordata; class Lepidosauria; order Squamata; family Scincidae; genus Cryptoblepharus; species Cryptoblepharus egeriae. The sequence goes on from JAREYC010000007.1 coordinate 56,321,204, forward strand.
CATAGCTCAGTGATAGATAGCTTGCCAGTTTGAGTCTCTGGGATTTGCAAGAAGGCTTGATTCCTGCCTGAAACTTTGGCAAGCCACTGCCAGTCAGCGTAGACCCTAGTAACTTATTCTACAATCCAGAGTAACTACGGGAGCACGTAAGAGACTTTACGTGCACCCGTAGTTACTGCACCACCTAGTGAAAATCTATGGGAAATTCATATTGCAATCCAGAGCAAATTGTTCTTACACCGGAGCAAGGACTCCCCATAGTTACTCAGGATTGCACTCTTAGATGTACAATGATCTGATGCAGTACAAGGCATGGTTATATGTTCAGACAGACATTGGTGGGCAGAGGGCAGCAAGGTGCACACTAGTGGTTATAGGTGGAACACGAATGAACATGAATCAGTGCCTGGTCCTAACACAGCATCATACCAGAATGACATTACATTAGGGCCAAGCCTTCGTTGTCAACCATGCAGACCTCGATGGGCTTAAATGCTGAATTTCTAACTGATCTTTCTAACCCAGCTTTGTCTTCTGATGTTTTTTTGCTGGTGGAACTGACAGTTGATATGAAAGATTCTTCCCTTTGAGATCTTGGATGGATGGAGAGCAGAAATCTTTAATTAGAGAAAGTACAGGAAATTGCCTTTGCCAGTTGCCTCTCAAAGCCTAAATTCTTTCCATACAAAATGATCTGTCCTTGCACATTTAAGCGGTTCATAAGCTCAGTTTAAGAATAGTAATTTCCGGAGCTGAGAAACTGTAGACTGTGCATTTTTATTTCCACAGCCTCACAGCTTTTACCTGTTAAATTATTTGGATCCTGAAGTACTTTCAAGAGGAAACAAAAGCCCAGATAATTTCACCTACTGCAATCCACTCCTTAAATCTTTTTAAAGCTGTTAAGTGGATGATTCACCTGAGAGGAGAACATACCATGGTAATGTGATTGGCTGCCCTGGGCATGCAGAAAGGGAATACAAATGAAATCTTCATGTGGTTGTCATGACTTGTTCCACTTAAAGGGATTTCATAAGCTTTTACTGCCTTGGAAACTACTCCCATACTTCACAAATACAGGCAATTTGATACAAATGCACATGCAGCATATTATTGGCAGCATTTTATTCATAAATCTTTACAGCCTTAAGGAGAGGGATGGTGTTTCAAGGATGCAATTTGGGTTATCCCTGCCATGCTGAAATAGAAGCATTCATTGAATTTGCAGTTGAGCTCCACGGGCTATCAATTCAAATATTAGTCAATTGTTCAGTATGATATAGAGTCATGATGTTGCAAAAATGTATTGCAAGAGAACTCATCGTAAACAACACATGTACCCTTAATAGAGAGTAAATCCCACTGAACATGCTTCTGAGTAAACCCACCTAGGATTGAACTGGTTTTCGCTTTTAATGTAACTGGCTTAAGTTTGCCTCGCAAGATTCCAACGTAAGGCTGCTTTCAAACAGAATCACTTCTTAGCTATTCAGGATCCATTTATGGTGCTAGAGTTTCAGATAAGATCTGCCAGTGGAAGCTCCTCTATATGCTACCAGTACACATGGCACATCAGTGTGGTGCTCAAGTTTGCCATAGGTGCGTGGGGGGGATAAGTTATTTGTAGGACCACTGGAGAATATAATCCCTCCTGCAGCAGCCTGGTGTATCTTGCCAATTGTCAGGAAACATGGTGTGCACTGAAAATTTCAGTTCTTTTTCAGTGTCTCATAAGATTAAAAAAAGGTTGAAAATTGCTGGTCTAGTTTTGTGATCTTACTTTCTACTGCACACTACTGCCATCATTGAAGATGGCCAGAGCTGGTACTGCAGCTACAAAACTGAAAGGCTCAAATGACTTTCTTCAGAACTCCTGGTCTCCACTGATCAGAGGAAGCTTCCAACTCAGTTCTGCCTTCTGAATCAGAGCAAATCATCACTCATTTACAGATTGAACTGATCCCAGATTGCCCATTGTGTGGTTTACCTGGTGGCTTACTCACTTGACAGCCCATCTGCTTCCCAGCTCAATTACCTGTCTGGCTGATGTCAGTTTATCTCATGGCTGCCATCCCTGACAGCCTGTGCAAGTCCCCTGCTGATAATTTTATATCCAAACAGACGAGCAGGACCAACACAGGTGGCAAAGTCTAAATGAGCGACTGGAGTGCCAAACCCTCAATCGAGTTGCTAAGGTACCTTTCCCCCAACTACCACTTTAGCAGCAGTCACTGCCATCTGGAAACATCTAAGATGCTTCATATTGTGGCGCATAAAGTCTCAAAAGTCGATTAAAGTCTTTGTTATTGCTGTTGTTCTGCTGTGTTTGGAAGTTCTATTCATTTCCAAAACCGATCATCCTTTTGTTCATTAGCTTCAGATTTGCTAATTGTTTCAGCTAACCTGCAATGAACATATACTCTGGTTTTATCTAGCAATTTGGCTGTTTTAGAGCCTAATTGCTAATTATGTAGTTTTGGAAAACCTGATGGAAGAGATAAACACTTAGGGAAAAAAACAACAGATGAAACTGATCATAGCAACGGCAAAGAATAAATCAGTATATCATGGCCAACAATAGTAGAGAGGTAGGCGGCTTCTTTAAGCATACAGTTTGTCACCTTAAAAAGTTAGTCTAGAATTATGCTGCCTTATTCTTCCAACTGAAGCAAGGCAGCTTTCAAGAAAGGAGAGATTTTCTTCATTTTCTATTTGTCATCACCACCACCACCACCTCAGCCTATGCTGGGCTGGTTATAGTCTGCAGTTCACAATATAGCCAAGATCCTCAGAATCACAACGATAACACTGTAGGATTCTTGCTGTTACCAGGTTATTTTCTGGAGCTGAGCTGGTGAAATTTGCTCAACCCCAAGAACACCGAGGTGCTTCTTCAGACTTCCAAGCATTGCTGCATTCTCATCTTTTTGTCTACTTTCACCCGGGATTGCAATATCAATTGCAATCTTGATTTTTTTGAGCCAATCTTCTGCCAATTTCTTTTCTTTCCCAACTACCATTATAGCTGGTGTATTTTGTTTCAGATGTTTATCTGTCTGCAGTCTGAAGACCCAAAGGATCTTGCTTGACTGTCTTCGATGATCTCATCAGGTTTATGAGCCCTAGAAATTTTGGTGTGAAGGAAATTGTATTGCTTGCAAAGATTTGCTGCTGTCATTGGTCTTCTGAATATTTGATTTGACACTATTTCCTGCAAGTACCTGTCCCTGTGCAGCTAGGATGAGACTTTCCATTCTTTTCTCTAAGTATCCATTCTGTAGCCGTTTTCAGAAATTTATGTTATCAATTTTATTGTCAGCTAGCAAAATTTAAAATTTTGCAGGAGTAAAATTTTGTGGGCCTGGGGATAGCTGGCCACCAGGTGGCACTGTTGAGGCAACAGGCAATGGCAGGCATCCCCCCCCCTCCCATTGCAACATCCCTCGACATGCACCATTCCCCCCATACCCTGGGCAACAGGCACTTGGTACCACTGGGCATCTAATTGGTTCTTAGTGAATGCTCCGAATGAATATGCTCCAAAAATTTAATGCTTCTAGGTCCAGGGGTTGGGGCAATGATGTTGATCAGTCAGTCTTCAATATAAAATATAGAGACAAAAACACATTGTACCCCTTTTCACTCCCCTTAGGGGTTAAATTTCTGAAAATCGGTTCTAAGTGGGTGGTCACATCACGGAAAGAATATGCTCCCCAAATTCCATGCTTCCAGGTCCTGGGGTTGGGGATGGGGAGGTTGATCAGTTAGCAATTCTTCAATGGAAAGTATACATATGAAAATGTGTTGCACCCCTTTTCACTCCCTTCTGGTTTAAATTGCCCAGCATCAGTTCTTAGTGGGTGCCTTTATCACAGAAGGAACACCCTCCCCAAATTTCATGCTTCTAGGTCTGGAGATTTTGGCTTGGCGTTGATCAGTCAGTCATTGACCTTTCAGTTTTATATAAATAGAAGAGCAGCAGACTGAACCCACCATTGTGGGAGTAATATTTCAAGAATATTTGCGCGCCTCTTGCACTGCTAGGCACTGGTGGGCACTGGCCCTGGGCGGTCGGAAAGTGGGTGCCAGTAGACACTAGCCACTGACAGGCACTGGATACCAGAGGGTACCAGGAGGTAGTAATGGGCAGCAGTGGGCACTGGCAGGGACCAGGCATCCCTATCAGGCACCATTGGACAGCGGGCACCAGCGGGCACCACTGTGGAGTGAGCAGCAGTGTCAACTTAGCTTCAGCTTCAAGGCAGCTTAGCCTTATAGTCATTGGGCGCAATCCAGAGTAACTACGGGAGCACATAAGAGACATTATGTGTACACGTAGTTACTTCACAATATAGTGAAAACCTATGGGAAATTCATATTGCAATCCAGAGCAAATTGTTCTTACACCGGAGCAAGGACTCCCCGTAGTTACTCTGGATTGCGCCCATAGTAGATAGTGAAAAGCTCCCTGCTATTGAGCCATCCTGTGCAGTACATAAAGCAGGCTTTCTTTAGTCTTGAAAGACTATGGTCGTACTCAGCGCTGCATATGCTGCATGCAAAGCACAAAAGCCTGGGTTGGATTGTTATGGAGTATAGGCTGTTACCCAAGCAGTAGATCCCCCCTCTCCACGCCACTGAATTAGTCCAATGGAACGGCAGAGCCGATACGATTGGATCCAGCTGGCGTCGCAGAGCTGGGCTAAGGACAGGAGCTCACCCTGTCTTGTGGGGCTGACCCGAGTCTTGAACCCTGGCCTGCTGGTTAACAGGCACAGCGTCTTATATGCTTGAGCCACCCTCAGTCCCAGTACATATATGGTTGCAATATGTACTGTGGTGAAAGGTGGCTATAGTGGGGTTGAAAAGAATAACAGTATGATCTGAACCATGTGCCAAACACAGCATTGCATATAAATGCATCTATAGAAGCCATTTTATGATTACTGTATCTAACTGAGAGCTCTCCAAACTTGAAACTACAGTGTCCCTAAAATGCCCTAAGCAGCCTGAGCAGCAGCAGCTGTTCTGCCACATCACCACATTTCTTTTAAGCTCATCTGGGTAGATGGGTGCAGAACAGTAAGAACTACTTATTAGGGGGAGGGGAGGGCTTTTTTCCAAATACCAGATCAGGCCCATGGGCCAAGGTCTGGAGAACTCTGAGATTGTTGCCTAAAACCAGAAGGAAGGAAGATGAGAATTCATATTTCCATTATTTAAATATTAGAATACCTGAAGTGTATAATTTTGAAATCCAATCTGAAATCAGGCATATAAATTTAGGGTGCAATCAATTTTCCAGCTCTGGGGTCAGGGCATTACAACTGTGAGGAAAGGAACAAATATTCTCTTACTTTGACAAGACCTCCGTGACTACTCCCACAGTATATGTCCCACTTAAGCACAGCTATGATAATGCTGGGAAGTTGGATAGGATTGCACCCTTAATCTTTGATGCAATGTGAAGAGTTGGTCCTCTCTGGTAAAGAAATTCTAAGCAGAAAAGACATATTTTTACAAGCTATTTTGATACTTCAACCATCAAGTCATTTATTACCACAATCATTTTTTGCAGTCACCAGAGCTAATGATCTTCAAAAGTCCACCAGGAATGTGAAAAACTAATCAGTACTTAGGAAAAAATATCCCGAACAGCTGCTTTTGTTGCCACCAAGTCTCTGGGTAACGTCCATATTCTCAGCCCAAATGATTGCTTTGGACATGATGTCTCCCAAACAGCCATGTCCCTGCATCTGGAAAAACAGACAAGCCAAAATGCACCTTTCATCTGCCAAGCTACAGGAGGACAAGCTGTTTGACAAACCATTAAGTAAGTCAACTGCAGAAGGGAAAGTGGGAAAAATATTTAACACACTTGACAGCCTATGAACAAGATCTCCCAATCTTCTGACTTGGCTATACATTATTCACTGATTAATGAAGTCAGGCAAACAGCTTGGAAACATATTCATTCAGGATTTTAGAACTCCAGAAGTAAAATAGTGTCTCCAATGGTCTGAAATATTATCCAAGATCTAGTTTAATTTACATATCTTTACCCAAAAGTAAAATACATCTACTTAGAAAAAAGGGAGTCAGCACATCTCGGATTTCCATCTTACTAAAGTTTCATTCTTAATTCAGAAATTTAGGAACAGACTTTCTCAGGTGTAAGTCTTACAGAACTTGGTGGGATATACCTTTGAATACACAGAGGTTTCTGCTTTTAATGTTGTTGAAGAGTATTGTTGAAGAGCAAGAAAAAAGAATGAACGTTCACCCAGGCTGTGATTTTCCTTTTTCTTTTAGAGAAATGAAAGATATTCATATAAAAGGCCAGATTGCTTTAATTTTTTAAAAATAATCAATTACCGTATATGTGTGTGTTGCATACAGGACCCTTTTTGTCAAAAGCTATACCACCATGGGACTAGAGGGTTTCTCGAGGTCCAACATTCTGCAGTAAGATTTTCCATATGCCACACAAGCAACAACTCAGCTGTAGTTTCCAAATTACAGTTTGTCCGGTCCAAAGGCTGGGCTGGAGGAGGATGTTCTAGTTTTTTGTGTGTGTATGCCAAGTGGCACAGAAAATAACATAAAGCATTTCATGTGAAATAAAATCTTTTGCCCAAATGAATGAAGACATTTTTATGGTTCCAGTGTTCATAGAGAAGGCTATGGTGATTGCAAATGCCACACTAACTATGGGCTTCATAGAGCTGCAATCTAGTTATATCCTCCCCCCTTCCCCTCTGTAGTGCAGCTATGTCAAGAGTGTTTTCAGGTGGAGGACAGATTGGGAGGAGAGAGTGGAGGACACTACACACCGGTGTGAATACCCTTCTTGTTTGTGTGTGCACCCCTTTCCCCAGCCCACCCCATTGCCCCCCTTACCTGGGATACCTGTTGGGAGGAAAGGCAAACCTGCATAGAGAACTCAGAGCATTTTTCAGCAAGTGTGCACCAATGTTCCCTGGTGGGGTGTTTGTGAGTGCAAAAGGTGCTCCCTCTGATGCAGCCCCTCCTTACGTTGTTGGAGTACCTGTGGAAAGAGACATACAACTCGCACAGACATAAAACTTGTATTGCTAACATCATCATTTCATCATTGCCTGTTGAGGTGTTTGTGAATGCAAACAGTGCTGCCCCCCATTGACCCCCCCCTTACCTGGTTGGAGTACCTGTGGAGAGAGAGACAAAAAAGTTGAAAAGTCCATACTCTATCATTTCTATATCACACATCATATGCTCATTATGTGTATAGTGCAAGCTCCTTTATAACTGCACCTGGTGTTTGTGTGTGGGGAGAGTGCTCACTGAGTGCATAGTGCCTAGTGAGAGTGAGAGAGTGCAGAGTGGCATATCCCTGTGCCATGCACCCTGTTCTCTGAAGGGGAAGCTTGGGAAGGGACTGGGCTTTTTATGGGAGGGTAGGTACGAGGGGATTTGTGCCCAAATAGGGTGGGACACAAACCCACAATCTCTTGGGGTGCTACCCAGGTTCTTGGAGAGGCAACCAACACGGCAGAAGGCTACTAACAAGAATCATGATACAAGCTATCTTTATTACATATGTACACATGGGTTCCACGTCCACTAGGCATGGTGAACAGAGAACAAAGGCTGTGCAAGCATTTTTATAGGGAATTTTTAGTAGAGGAAGGTACAAATGACTGAAAGCAAACCTTGGACCCTGGTTTGCTAGATTTTGTGCAAGGGTGGGATTTAGGGTATGATGACAAGCAATGAATGGGTAGGCTGGAAGGCAAACTTGCAATGTGTCAACCAACTCTTTTGAGACTGCATGCTGTCAGAACTGCTTGCAGTTATTGCTTAATTGCACAAAATATGTATTTTTGCTACCTTTATCATTTTGGCCTGGATGTTTTGTGCCTGGCCTTCAACTGTTTTTCAGGCATAGAGCAGCAGGCTTTGCTATGGGGGCCAGAGGGGGATTGGGCCTGGTCATTTGGACCTAACAAGGTATTCAAACAGGCTGTTTATAACAATTTTAGGACAGAACACATATCATAAATCGGCAAGCAATTATTAATTACAATTATTGGTTACAAGGCACAAATATCTTTAGGAAACAGTTCGGACAAGGCATTTCTTCATAACAGGATCTGTTTTGGTACTCCAAGAATAGCTAATGTCTGGCCTTGCAGCTTTGGTTTGTGCAAGTGGATGGAGGGGGTAGGAAAGTGTGAAATTAGACACAAGGCCTGGATGGGTGGGTACAGATTGACCGGTCACTGGGGCGCCCTAGCTACTCCATATCCAGAGTTGGCTGGACAAAAATTGGCCAGAGAGCCGAGAAGTTTTTCAAAGTCTCCAGCTGTTACTCTGGCTTACAATGGACCACTATGGGTCTCCTCACAACCAGTGGTGGGCCCCGCCTCGCACAACAACCGGTTCGCCGGAAGTTGGGGATGGGGCCAGGGTCAGGGGTGGGGCCAGGGGTGGGGGCAGGGCTAGGGCCGGACCCCAACCCCGGCACAGTGCACATGCGCCAACTCCCGGCGCATGTGCACTGCGTGCCAAGGTTGTCGCCTATGCTACGAGTCCGGCGCTTGTGCTGTGCATCTTCTCCAACGGAAGAAGCATTGCGCACACACGCATTGCATCTCCTTCTCCCGGCTTACCAAACCGGTACGCCGGGTTTTCTGGCCACCCTGCCACTACCGGTTCGCCTGAGGTGGCGCCGCTACCATCTCCTCAGGTGGTATAAGTGGGAAGGCATGGGAGAAGGCCTGTGAGCCAGCTGAACCTGCTCTGGATACGGAGTAACTATGTCGGTGAGAACCATGCTCCCAACACCATCACACTCCTATTATGCTCCTTCCAAATTGCTAATGGATTTTCTCATGCCACTGCATCGACGCAAGCCATTTTTGTGGACTTATGTCAACACAGCGGCTCTTTTGTACTACTGCACCGGCCCAACTGCTTCTTGCGTTGCTGCAAGGGAACCTCTGGATTGGGCTGCCCATCTCTTTACCACTGTGTAAACCTCCTGCTCCCCAAAGGGGCTTGTTGGACCTGTGCTAGGCACTTTTACTAGTACCAGTCCAAAGAAAGAAAGGGGTGGGAGGTTTATAGGGACTTACTTCCAATACTATGGGACTAACTTCCAAGTAGTCATACACAGGATTACATTGGAGGTCATCCTATCCGTTTTTGAACAAATGTATACCATATTTTCTCAAATCTAATGCAAATGTGCACCCTATACTTATAATCAAAACCCCACATTTACTCAAATCTATTTAACCATCAAATCTAATTCACACCCTGATTTTGGAGACTAAATTTGGCTGGAAAAGGTGAGTGTTAGATTTGAGTAATAATTTGTCTACTATAACCCGTGCTAACTGGGCAACCCCTGCCAAGTGGGCAATAGACATGCTTTCAAGTGGATGTTCCTTTTTTATTTAGCAGAGGAAGAGTAACTGGTCCTCCACACTCCAGAAATGTCTTTTCTAGTGACTTCTGTTGGTGTTTGTTTGGATCTTTTTAGATTGGGAGCCCTTTTGGGACAAGGAGAGATTAGTAAACTGCTTTGTGAGCATTTTGTTGAAGAACAGTACAGGCATCCTCCACTTAATGGACAGGTTAGCGACTGGAGCACTGACCAAAGGTGGAAAACCATTGAAAAGTAGAACCCAGTATTTATTCAGCTTGAAAATGCAAAATGGCCACCAAAAAGACATGGATATCACTTGCAAAAGCATAAATAACATATATTTATGAACAGCCAAAATACACTCCAAATTATATAAAATAAACAAGGGCGTATGTGGCAAATTATACTTTTTAAATAACTGATGAGTCAGTGAGTCTCCCTGATGAAAAACAGACTTCTGGGTTTATTTTAAGAGTGATGAGTGAATTAAACAAAAATGGGGTGACAGAAAGCAGGGGGCACCTTTATTTAAATGCTTTTGTTTGTTTGTTTGTTTGTTTGTTTGTTTGTTTGTTTGTTTGTTTGTTTGTTTGATTGATTGATTGATTGATTGATTGATTGGTTGGTTGGTTGGTTGGTTGGTTGGTTGATTGATTGATTGATTGATTGATTGATTGATTGATTGATTGATTGATTGATTCTTCTTCTGACCCTGCAGGGTTTATCCATTTGATCATAGGTAACCAGCATTCTAAACAATTATGCTCAGATAGATGACAGATCTGTTTTTGAGCAATTGACATTCTGGTAACTGCCAAAAGTTGTACAGTACTGTAATTTCCAGATTGTCAGATGCAAATATAGTATAGCTTAGATATCCAAACAGAACTGAATTCAACAACATATAATACAGTCAGTTATTTATCTACAGATGTCCCTTGTTATCCAATGTGGTTCTGTTCCAGAACTCCCATGGATTAAAAAAATCATGTATAATAAAAAACAATGAAAAAGTAGATGTAAAGACCCCCTTCTAGGTGTCTTGCTCCTCCATTGCAGGTATTGCTTAAGGCAGTGCCTCAAGTGCCTTAAGGCAGGGGTTTAATTCTGGGAGTGAAAAATGAAATGATTGCCTGCATGACTGCCTTTCTGCAACATTAGAAAGTAGATTTTCAGTTTTAAGAAAGTAGAAAAACTGTTTTTATAACTGTGATTTGCAGTGGCCATTTGTGTTGAATCAGATTTTTTAAATTTTGTGTTGATAAAAAAATCTGTGTATGACAAGGCTGGACCAGTACTGTTTCACAGAACTGCTTTCCTAGTGTATAGGGTATAATCTTAAAACAATTTTAAAACTCGCATTCGTAGATATCTTAGTTCTTAGAACTGATTTCTTATATGGTACACAGGGCCACAGAAAAATCATGAGGCGAAATTAGCCCACCGTGTAACATACCTCCAGTTCATGTAATATAAAAATGTAAATAGGGAATATTGAGAGATGGAAAACTCAAGAAAATATGCATTTTTTGCTGACTTGGTGACTCATGAGTCAAGTGCGTGGAAGAATGAAAAAACACAAGTCCAGGCCGCTCTGTCTTGATTTGACTCAAGCCCTGCTGGACCTTTCTACTGGCTATTTTATTGGAGTAATTATTAGCATTTCATTTTGCATACACCTTTTTCTAGTATTTGTTCATTATGCTTTGTTTCCATATATGTTCATATTGGTTAGAAATATACAAAAATGACTTGGGCATTCAAATATCATAATATCAATCATCCTGAAGTTGAATGTATGAATGCAGATTTGCACCAAATACAGCCAGCTTTCTCCCTGAAATAATTTTTGAGTCTGATGCCTTCCCTTTCCCTGGTCCTAGCCCTCAAAACATACCTTAAAGCAGAAGGAAGATAACACCACTGAGGCAGCTTTGATGCTCCAAGTCACTACAGGATTTCTTCTTCCTAAGGCTGGGACTAGAAATCCTAGCATTCCCATCAGTGAACAATGCCCTGTGGGTCATTCCTCCAGTGGAGGAGGTGCCCAAAGGTCTTCTGTTGAGTAGAACCCTGCTGTACTGAGGCCTGAAGCTTCTGCAACAATTGTCACCATCTCCGTTTCCCCTTCACCCAAGGTACATCTTGGTACCCAAGGTACACTCTAGGGCCATCTAGTTAGGGAAAAGTGAGGAATGTGGAGGTGGTCAAGTGCATTTTCCAAACATCAACCACTTTGAGCACAATACCATAGTCTTTCAAGACTGATGGATGCCATCATCAGTTAAAATGAGCACTGACCCCCAAGCTCTTTTCATGCATAGCAGAAGGATGTTCTGGGATTTTTAAAACTATCCCATGCAGTCCAGTCTAATGTTGTTAACTTTTGATACTGCCCTTATAGTTGTCTTGATAGCACAATTTTTTTTCTGCATCGATTAGCAGGTGAAACATGTTTAACTCCATTCCATACAAGTTTGCACCTCCAAATTTTGCCCATCATGCCACTATGAAAAAAATAAAAACAGTATTTATTTAACTGGTCTGTAACTCTATCTAAAAAAGCAGGGTTGGGAGAACTGGTCCTCTCCACACTTCTTAAGAGCCACATTACAGGGAACACATTCTTTGACCCAAGCTTGATTTGTTTGTTTCCCTTTTATATTTTAAAGAGCATATAGGAGGTAGGGTGAAATGGGGATACCTATGGAGTGAGAAAGGGCTTTGAATCTTTGCTCTCATCATGATTCTGATTGCAATTCTGCTCTTTCTACCCATGATGTTGTTTATCTACAATACATGCCTCATTTCTGCCAACAGAGGCCCACAAGCAGGTTTGAAGCAGAACCATTAAAAACCACTATAAAATATTATTTAAAGAGCTATCATAGTAAAATTCTTAAAACTAACAATATAAAACTATCAGGAGCAATTGTGTGAGAAGGCATTAAATAAGTATGAGAATCATCCAAAGGCTGGCTGAAAAAGATAATGTTTTAATCGTACACCTAAAAGCACCAATAAAGCAGACCATCCAACCATGTTTTCCTTCCAACAGATTTACGCACACAGATGGATAGACTGGAGGAAGCCATAGCAGATGACTTCCATACAGTGGCCGTTCTGTGGCTTAAAATGTGCTACTCCTACCCTGCCTGCCTTCAGCTGGTTGCAGGGTGTTCAGACACCTGTAACTGGAGCCACTTTCTCCTCTTTGCTTCTGATGCCTTAGTGATAGTCCTCTAAAAGCAGCATTGATTTGAAGGTATCAGAGATCTGCCAGAAAAAAATTGACTCTGGTTGCCAGTTTGAAGCCCTTATATATTCAAGTGGGCATTTTGATTGCCATCCAATCATGCCATCACATCTCAGATCCACTTTACATGTGGCATTGGTGAGATGAAGCAATTTCCAACTGAGCAACCTGAATGAGAATCCATCTTCTGTATCTTGCATTTCATAGGATTATTGCTGAGCTCAAGCTAGACCAGACCTATCCCACATATTTTGGTGTCAGTAATGCAATAATAACTTGACTCTGCTTCTCTGTATTTGTTTCCTCATTACCTTGTCTTATACATGTTCCCCAGGATAGCCCACTGGTCTTACAGTCTGACAGGAATGTAACAGTGAATGCAAGGAATCACATGGGACAGTTAACAGGACAACTGACTGTAGGTAAGTCTTACCTTCTAACGAAGCTTTTGTATATCTTTAAATTTGCAAACCTCATTAAAAAAAAAAATCTGTGATATAATAAGGAAAATGCCGCCAATGATTGTATCTAGATCAGTGCGCTTCCAATTTTATATGATTTCCAGATAGGCAGAATTGAATTCATTGAGGCTGAATTAGCACTGTAGTGCTAATAGAAGCTTTAAAAATTTGCTTATGACAACATATTCATTCTTAGGTATAAAAGAGATTTGGGCTGCAATCCTGTAAACAATGACTTGGGAGTAAGCTCCATTGAATATACTGTGGTGGGACTTACCTTTGAATAGACATGTATAGGACTGCAGTGTTAATTTTTTTTTTATATTAATGTGTTTTCTCACTGCTAAATTTAGCGGCATAACTAGAAGGGGTACAAAGTGCTAAGCTTTGCAGGGAGCCTCACTGCAGCATGTAAGCAGCCTCTTTCCCTACCCTTTAGAGACATTCTGGGCAGGGAGAAGCAAAACCGAAGGAGAGGGGCACTTGCATTCTGTGGTAAAATTTGGCATCCATCAGTCTTGAAAGACCATGGTATCAAGCTCGACACTGCATGTGAAGCACGAAGGCCAGGGTAGTCCCCTCTCCATGTCACTGAAATAGTTCAATGGAATGGCTGAGACAATACGATTGGTTCCAGCTGCGTCGCAGAACTGGGCTAAGGACAGGAGCTCACCCTATCTTATGGGGACCCATGTCTCAAACCCTGGCCTTCTGGTTAACAGGCACATATTCCACTTTTAGTTCTGTAGGGCTTTGCATTTTTATTTTCTGGTTAATTGGCCATAGTGTTTGATAGAATCCAATGATACATAACATGATGGTATTGTCATTCATACATACCCCATTTTTCAAAATTACCCCATTTTTCACAATTTTATCCACTAGTGTCAAGCTCAACTTGCTGCCCTCCTAAAGCCTGTTGCCCAGTACAACTGCACCCTTGCATCTCTCTAGCCTTGGCACTGTGGCTCCAATCCTAAACATAGTTTCCTGGGAGTAAGACCCATTGAACACTATGTGTTTTCTGAGTAGAGACATGGATAGGATTGTGCTATATGTCTGTGTTCTGTATAGTATATGATTCTTTTAAAAACTCCAAAACATAGTCCATGGAGATTCTACTTGAGATGGGAAAATGTACATACTGTATTATACTTCAGTTTTATCATAGATGGCGTTTTATGCCTGATGGAATATGTTTTCATAGAATCTTCTATTTTTGATACTGGTATTAGCACCAGTATTGAACGTAATACTGTTATTGAAGGGTCTCCCTTAGGCCTGATACGTTTATTTTTCTAATATTGGGCGCAATCCAGAGTAACTACAGGGAGTCCTTGCTCCGGTGGAAGAACAACTTACTCTGGATTGCAACATTAATTTCCCATAGGTTTTCACTAGGTGGTGCAGTAACTACGGGTGCATATAATGTCTCTTACGTGCTCCCATAGTTACTCTGGATTGTAGGGATTGTTTTTTCCCCAGAAAGCTTATAAAAATATTGTAGTGGTTAATCTCACACTTTGCCTGGGTCATTGTGGGTTATAATTCCCTTTCAGCCAGGAAACATACTGGGTCCTGGTTGCCGTCTCAGTGTTGTTACAAGGGTGAAAGGCAACAAGGTGAATATCTTTATGCCATCTTGAGTTCCTTGGAGAAAAAGGAGGACAAACCTAGAATAAGTCTACCTTATTCTACCCACCCTTAGTCTACCTACTTGTATCTTACCCGGGAGTACATACTTTTGAACATGGTGGAACTTAAGTCTGAATATACATACATGGGGTGAACTGTATGGAAATATGGTCCAAATAGGCTTTGTGATGCTCAAGAGGCAATTATCCATAATCAAACAATTATTCTTCCATTTTTAGGGCAGACAACTTTTTAACTGTACAGTTTCCTAAGAAAAGCTGATGTGTAATTTTCTTCTTTGCTAGATTCTAATTTGTGATAGGGATCACCAAATCCTTTACTTTCCTGCTTGGACACCAGCTGAAAGAAATTTTAAAAATTTACACAATTATGTATATGTATTACCTTTCTTTGGGAGAGAGAGAGAGAGAGAGAGAGAGAGAGAGAGAGAGAGAGAGAGAGAGAGAGAGAGAATGTATTGGCATAATCAATGAAAGGAAAATGACTGACCAGACAGGTGCCAGTGGTTCTCCTTGGCTCTGTGTCCACCTTTGAGCACCCACAGAGCCAAGAAGGTCCCCATTGGGCTAATGCCCAAGAGGGAGGACACAATATGGTAGCAGAGGCTGCCCCCATTTCCACTACCCCCACCCAGTTCTGCCCTTCTTCCCTATGTACCCTTCCTCTGCCTCCAAACACCTTGTCACTGGGTGAAAGCAGAACTTTCTGGCTGCTCTTTCAGTGTGCTCTTCTGGCACTGGACCCAACACCAGTGATGTTTCTGTCTGGGTGAGAAGACATGCTTTATTGTACATATGTGACAACCAGAGCCAGTGGTAAGAGTGAATACGATTGAGCCCTAGGAGACTGACAAGGCTGGCAGTGGCACATGTCCTGGCACACGTCCTGTGATGGGTTGGGGTATCACCAAAGTGTCATAAGGCACTTCTGTGCCATTCCTGGGGAGTTAAGCCATTCCTCACACCACTGTGGGAATGGCCGTGGGCAAGTTGTTCTGGCCTAAATTGGTTAGGAATGCAGCCTGAGAGCCCAGTCCTATCCAACAGTCAAGTGCCCGCACAACTGTGTGAATGGGGTATGCACTGCATCCTTTTGGGAGAGGGGAAGCAGTCAAAGAGGCATCATCAAAATATGGGGATATTTGTGCCCTTACCCTGGGGCACCATTATGGCTTCAACAGTGCCGGAAAGTTGGATAGGATTGGGCCCAGTGGCTGCAATGCTGAATACAATTTCTTAGGGGTAAGCTCCATTAAGCACAATGAGACTTATATCTGAGTAGGCATGTCTTAGCTTGCCCTGAAAGTTGCAAATCAGAAAGCTTCATGTTGCTGTTTTTACTTATAGTTTGTGATTCTGTTAATACAGTGCCTTCCTTTTGCTTATATTACAGTGTTGGGTACGTTGATATTGTCGTGGTTTTGCCTCCAGAGATGTGTAGCTTTCGCTTTAAATTTGCATAATATTTCAGCTTTGTAGAACTAAAAAAAAATCTATTACGCTTGAACCTGCAATGATTAAATAATGACATCTCTAGTAAGCATTTCTCATGCTGTATATTTCAAGTCTTTATTAATATTCCAGATCTGTTGTTCTGGTTCTTAATGATTTCTCCCATAAATCATTTTCTTATATGAGATATTTGTTCTCTTTTTTTCTCTTTCTATCTTTCCTGATTACCCCAATCCACTTACCTTCATTTGAATGCTTTTATCAAGGCAAAATGCCATTTGAATCCCTGTTCTGCATCTTTCCTAGAGGTCTCATGACAGATTAACCTCTGGGCCACACTGTTTAGTTGAGCAAGTCAAGTTACCTCTGCAGAAATATGTGCAGGACCTTATTTTGAATTTTGTTTAAGTTACAGCCCTAATTAATGTCACATATTAGTCACTGGAAATCTTCCTTCAAAGTGGCTTTAGAATAATACAATCATCAGTTAAATAAAGAACTTGGGCAGATTAGAAGATTTTTTTCCCTACATGAGACATCTTAAATCTTCAGAACTTGATTCAGTTAATGAGCTAACAAGGTACTTTCTCCCCTTCTGAATTATTTTGAAAAAGTCAAACAACTAAACAGCATCATTATATTTTGAAACCAGGTTTTGGGGACACATTGTTTATGGCTGCAATTCTACCACACTTTCCTGGGAGCAAGTACTATT
The DNA here is from genome assembly GCA_030015325.1 of Cryptoblepharus egeriae. Taxonomy (NCBI): domain Eukaryota; kingdom Metazoa; phylum Chordata; class Lepidosauria; order Squamata; family Scincidae; genus Cryptoblepharus; species Cryptoblepharus egeriae. The sequence continues at coordinate 56,338,155 of JAREYC010000007.1, forward strand.
GAACATAATGGGATTTACTTCTGAGTAGACATGCTTAGGATTGCACTGTTTGTTTCATTGGTGGGCTTAAAGAGAGCCTCCTAAATTTACTTGCTGGTGATGAAACCATTATAGGATGGTCTTGTGGTGAGTGAAGGGGACAATGAAACTGGAAGTAAAAACCTCAGGGAAGCTGTATTATGCAAACCGTTTTAATTTGCAGAGCATGTAGGCCTAATACACAATCCTTTCGGCGTGTCACTACGTCATGTCCAGCGATAGGGTGAAATGAAATGGGACATGCACTCCAAACCCATTTGCTTCCCTCCCTCTGTCCCATTAGATGACAGGTCTGAGCCAGTGCTTTCTGGGAGACCAGCTAGAAACTGTATGCATATACATACAGCTCCAAGGAAGATTTTAGAATTTGGGAAGGGGTAAAACTTAGTGGGTTGTAAACATACCTTGCATGCAAGGCTCAGGGTAAGTTTGGTATCTTCTGGAAAGTTACCTGTGAAAGATCTCTGTCTGCAACCCTGGAGAGCTGCTGTCACTCAGTGACAACAGTACTGAGTTAGATGGATCAATTATCTGACTCATTTTGGCAGGTTCTTATGCATCCTACTAGTCGAAGGAGGAGCTGGCAGCAAAAGCACTGTTATAAAAAGTACAAGGATCAAAACGAGGACTCAGAAACTCGTGATGGACAATTCCAAAGCAGTTCCCATATGATAGCAAGCATGGCTTCTTGGAAGGTATGAATCGTGGCAGTTCACTTTCTGAAAAACTGGGTGGTCCTCCCCTTCAATTCAAAGGGTATGTTGCTTCATTATTACTGTGTATAATGCATGGCAATGTACTATGCAAAGACACACCATCTGTGATTATCCCCATAGATGGCCATGTCAAAGGTAACCAGACTACCTAGCAGATATAAATGGGCAGAAATTAAGCTAACACCTGTTCTGGCCATATTGTACTTGCCAGTGCATTTCAGCAACAGTCTTTTATCTGCTTCTAGTTAAATATTTCCTTTAAATGTTCAGTATCAGCAATGTTTGCAGCTAGATTTCCTCCAGGGCTGTAGCCAGGATTGTAGACATAGGGGGCAAAAAAATTTCAGGGGGGTGGGCAATTATGCCAACTCTCTTTGCTGGTGTACAAAATGAAAGGGTAGGTATGTGGAATCAAAGACCTGTAATTCAACCCAATTTCATAAAGAGAAATATTTTGGGTGGTTAATTATGACTAACTTTTAATTATGATTAATTGTACAAAATTATGCAAGGAATGGATAGAGTGGATAGGGAGATGCTCTTTTCCCTTTCACATAACACCAGAACTACTAAAATTGAATGTTGGTAGAGTCAGGATAGACAGAAAAAAATATTTTTCCCCAATGTGCAGTTAGTCTGTGGAACTCCCTGCCACAGGATGGGGCAATGACATCTGGCCTCCATGCTTTTAAAAAGAGATTGGACAAAGCCCTAGAGCAGGGGTCTCCAAACCTTTAATTTTAGAGCTCCTAGGCCTTTAACAATTGCACACAGGAGGAAATTTCAGAAGGTGCAGCTTTTGATCTGTGAGATGAGAAGCAGCACCTGCTGAAATTTGCTCCTTTACACAATTGTTGTACACAAGATCCAAGAGCCCCTGAATAAGGGTATATAGTGCAGGAAGCACTCTGCAGGGTTGCTCCTGGATCTGGGAGCCTGAGCCAACCTGCGCTCCCCAAGTCCTGGGAAAGGAGGGGAGGAGCAGAGGGACTCAGTGCTCTGGATGGGCGCAGGATGCACTGCACATGCCTGCTCTTGGAGGCTGCTCAGTTGACCCAGGCTGTGCAAGTCCTAGGAAGAAGGGGCTCAGTGGGGGGAAGGCACTGGAAATCAAGCTGGAAGACTCTCATTTGCCTCCCAGCAGGCATTCGCACCAAGAGGCCCGTCCAGGTGGAGGTTTATTTGGTGTGCAAATGAAACACAACTGCTTCCATAAGGAGGCATATCAAGTCCATGGCGGGGCAAGCCTTATGGAATGCACTGGTGGCTCCACTACTGGAGAACGATTAGAAAGACAAAGGCAGATTAGGGAAAAATCCTGAGGGGGGGCCCAGCTGATTGCTTGGGGGGGCTCAGCCCCTCCTTGCCCCCCTAGGTACAGCCCTGGTTTCCTCTAACCCCTTGTTGTGTTTGACACTAAAAAGCGGTCTGAGTTGAAGTGTGGGTGACTTAAAGAATGTTTATGTAAACCGAGGCACAAGGATGAGAGCCAAAGTCCAATCTGCTAGAAGTTACTGTAAGTTGAGCTTAATACTATAAATATTTCAAGTGCCCTAAAGAAACATATGTTCCTGTGTTAGTCATTACAGCAAACACCTGTGAACTATTTAATTAGTCTACACGGTGCAGATTGTATGATGAGGCTCATCATTTGCTGATTAAAATATAGCATATTTGCATTTCACTCCACTTCTCATACCTTCAAGTTGTGGTGAAGGCTCTCCCAGGATGATAAATTGATTTGCAATGGTGTTAGGCCATTACATTCCTCACAGTTGATGGTATATATCTTGGGGATTGGGAAAGAATGGAAAGATGCAAAATAAGAATATATAGTATTGTTTTAGAGTTCACATACCTTAGTTCAGTAATCCTGTCAGAAGTGGCATGACAGTGTTGGGTAAGTGGACGACATGGCTGGTGTCTGGGTTCATTGGGTCTGGGGCCTTCCTTAGGTCTGCTGCTGAGACCATAGCATTTGTGTGGTAATGGCATTTATTTATTTATTTATTTATTTATTTACTTACTTACTGAGTCCAGAGCTTTACTGGTGGTGGAAGGATTTAGTCGCTGGTGTAGTTTCCAGTGTTGTTTGGGGTCTGCCTGACTGCTGGGAATGTTATTTCCACAGTAGTCTTTGAGTCTCCTTCCTTGTACCCCCTTTTTTGTCCCTAAAATAACCCTGTGAGGTAGGCATTGTTCTACAGGCAGCTCGAAGAATTATTTCCAAGTGGAATCCTTCGTGGCATGATCATCACATCTGGAATCAAGAACCAGTAAGAGTTTTCACATAAGCCAAGCTGTAAACATTAAACACATTTGCTAAAAGCCTTCTGAAACCTGGGGCCAATCTAGATTAGCAGCCAGAAGAAGGACCCACAACCACAAAGTTAAGTCTTGACTGTTGCAGTTATGTACAGCATGGTTGATAGTGAATTTTATTTTATTACAATACTAGCGAAAAGTATACCCGTGTTGCGGGAGTAACATCCCCCCCATGGCGCAACATCCCCCCCATGGCGCAACATCCCCCCCATGGCGCAACATCCCCCCCATGGCGCAACATCCCCCCCATGGCGCAACATCCCCCCCATGGCGCAACATTCCCCCATGCGCAACTTTTCCCCATGCGCATCAGCCCCCCATGCGCAACCTTCCCCATGCGCAGCTTCCCCCATGTGCAACTTTCACCCATGCACAGCATCCTCATCAGTAAAACCTCTTCCTCCAAACAACACCCCCCCCCCCCGTGCACCGGGCACAGAGCACCAAATTGGCTGGATGTTGGTCAGTCTCCCATGTTAAGTATAGGACAAAAACACGTTGACCCCTTTTCAGCACCTGAAGGGTTAAAATCTCTTTCCATCCCTTCTGGGTCAAATTTCTAAAAAAATAGGTTCTTATTGGGTGCTCACATCATAGAATACCCTCCCCAAAATTTAGACTGTTGGTCTGTGGGTTTGGGGCTGGGTGTTGCTGAGTCAGTGATTCTTCAGTGTTAAAAACAGGGATGAGAATATGTTGTACCCCTTTTCACCCCTTCCAGTTTGAATTTCTAAAACTTGGTTCTAAGTGGGAGCCCACATCATGGAAGGAATACTTTCTCCACTTTTCATGCTTCTAGGCAGAGGCGATGCCAGGGTCTGCATCACCTGGGGTAGGACCCTGGCACATCACCTCCTGCCCTGCACATGCGCAGCATTGGCACATGTGCAGTTCATCACTGTAGCCACTTGTCCTTCCTAAGAAAGGGCAAGTGACTGGAACTGCACATGCACAAATGTTGCACTTGTGCAGTTTACCTCTGAAGCCTTGTCTTTTCTCAGGAAGGGCAAGGGGCTTCAGTGGTGAAGGACGCATGCGCAAATGTTGCGCATGTGTCCTTTATTGGGGGAACCCTCCCACTTCCTCTCCTGAGCAGGAGCGTTCTCCAATGAAGTATGCATGCTCAATGTTTGTGCATGCCTCCTTTAGTAGGAAAACATCCCTGCTGAGGAGAGGAAGCCCTCTCCTCAGCAGAGACGCTCCCCTACTAAAGGATGCATGCATGAACATTGTGAATACATCCTTCTTTGAGGAGCACTCCAGCTGAGGAGAGGGTTCCTCCTCTCAGCAGGGACATTCCCCAAGTAAAGGACACATGCACAAACTTTGTGCATGTGTCCTTTATTGGGGAATGCCTTCTCCTCAGTCGGAGTGCCCCCCCAAAGGACGCATGCGCAAACAATGCTCGTGTCCCTTTCAGTGGGAAATGCTCTTGCTGAGGAGCAGTCCTCTCCACCTGTGCAGGTGAGAGTGATGCACTAGAGGGGGAGTGACATGCCAGAGGGTTTTACAAACCCCTCTGGCATGTCACCCCCCCCCCCAGCGTGTCACCCCATGTGGACCGCACCAACCGCATCACCCTCATGATGACAATGCTTCTAGCCATGTTTTGGCTCAGCTTTGATGAGTTACTGAGGGAGTGAGTCAGTTTGATTCAGTCAATGACTGTTTGATTTTAAATATATAGATATCTATATATAGATATATAGATTTATAAATATATAGATTTGATTTTAAATATATAGATCAAAAGGGGTTTTTCAAACTATTGTTCTACTCATATAGAACAGTTCATTCTCTGTTTCTCTTCACAGTGTGGTCACCTCTCTAGCAAGCATCTCTTTCTCATGCCTTTGAGCTTTCATGAGCTACTATAAATCATGCCGAGGCAGGTTATCAAGCTGTTATCCCATTCTTACCACCTACTCCTCCACATTTCTTTGCTCTCTCACCACTACTGCTCATTGGAGACTATGTTCTTTCATGGATTATAATAGCTTTGTCTGTATATAACAGCTTAATTTAAGCAGCCATGATAGCTGGAGAATGGTCCTGGGTTTTAAGTCATGGTGCATCAGCTCATAATGCAGCAAGCTGGTAAGTAGTAAGAGGGGCAAAAAGAGGGGCTGTGGTTTTTGGAAAGGTGGATGTACAGTGAATGGCACACCAGTGGCCTCAGAAGGCTTTCACGGCACCTGTGGTTGTTATATGGCTGCATGAGTTCCTTCTTGGGGGGTTTTGCAGAGGGGGTGGCATGTTGTGATCCTATGCCCCAGGACAGAACAGGACCAAGGTCTGCAACTGACTGTATATACGTCTTTGGCTAAGTTATCTAGGAGCAAATCCCAGTATGTAAAGGTATAAATATAGGCAATCGTTTTCAGTCACTCAGGGTGCAATTCTAACCATTTAGGCCAGTATATCCCATCTATCTCCTCAATCCATAGATATGTGGGGAGGGCATGGCATGTCTGTGCATTGGCCTATCCCTCCTATTAGTGGTGCAGAAATGCCTTAAGGCACTTCTGTAACACTCACAGGCCAGCAGAGGACTTATGCCAGAACTTATGCTGGCCTAAATATGGCTTAGGTTAGCATCCTAACTCCCATAGCTTTCCAAGAAGTCAGAGTCTTGCTCCTCACTTCTGACTTACAGGCAGCTGTGCAGGATGTATACTTTTAGAAAATGTTTCAGGCAAGGAGAAAGGAGGTTTATTGATTTGGACAGTGCTCCTCTCTGGCTATTAAGCTAGAGGATGGCATTATGCCCCTGCTGGTCTTCAGAGTTCTTTAACATTTTATTGATGTTTTTGTTTGATGGATAGATGGAAGTTATATTTTAATCCTTGAAAAGCTGGCCAGGTGAGCATTTGGGAAAGGCAATACTGAAATATTTAAAATAAATGAATGCCTAAAAAAGAGGCAAGGATGTACAATAGTAGATGTCAGTGCCCTAAAATATAGTACTTGGGTACCATTCTCAAATCCACCGCTGGTATTGCAAATGAGGACCATTAGTTTCAGTAAAGGGTGGCGGCTATTTTGATAAGCAATCTTGTTTCAATTGTACAATATGAATCAATGGCATTGGGTAAATATTTTTTTAATAACGGCAAAACTCTGCAGGTACCGCTGTCTAGCGCTAGGTATCCTGATGTTATCACCATGAGACCTGCAGGTGTAGTCTCTCTTTGTTCTATTCCTTTTGGGCTGAGCTCGGTTTTGGGGGGAGAAATCAAACCAGCTGTGTAATCTGGAAAAAGGATATGTGATGTTTGTGCGTTCATTTGCAATAAAAGCATTGAAAAGAATGTTAAGGAGCCTTCGTTTTGTGTAATGAAAGCCTGTCTTTAGTTTATAGGTCTGTTATAAGAGTCACAATAATGCAGAGATTAGTTTCAGTGACTGAACAGAATGGGCACAGAGGACTTGCATAGCATAACAATGCCCCCCGTGAGTGAGGCATTGATCATTCAGTGACTCTGTGCTCACAAGAAAGCAGGGGAAAGAATTCTAATGTTGTGCAGATCACATTTTTCATTGTACGCTATGGCCACTGAAATGAAAAGATCCAGGATATTCAACAAGATATTTAAAGCCATGTTCAGAAAGTCATAGAAAATCTGAGTGGCATTGTATGTATACATAAGAAGTCTATCAGAACATTGATATGACAAGGGGAACTTAAAGCTTTCCGCTGCATTTACTATATGTATCTTGCATAAAAGTGAACTAAAGCTACTATCTGAAGGACTTGCTAATTGGAAGCACACTCACTCACCTCACTCACTCAACAACACCCAGCCAAAACCTCTGGACCTAGAAGTGTGAAATTTGGGGGGGGGGTGTTCCTTCCATGAGGTAGGCACCCACAAAGAACCATTTTTTAAAAATTCAGACCAGAAGGGGATGAAAAGGGGTGCAATGCTTTACATACTTTACATTGAAGAATCACTGACTGATCAACGTCCTGCTCCAACCTCTGGACCTAGAAGTGATGCCCATTTATGCTGCCCACAGGTGCCTGGTAGAGGTGTTTTCTGGTGACCACTACCTGGGGGTGACCACTGCTTGCTAGTGTCTGGAGATGTACAGTGCATGGTAGCGCCTGCTGCCCTCTAGTGCCCAATGCTGCCCGCTGTCTGATGGTGCCTGATACTCACTGCACAGTGGTGCCTGGTGATGCGCACTACCCTATGATGCCTGGTAGGATGCCCAGTGCATGCTGATGCCCTCTGCCCACTGCACAGTGGTGCTTGTTGTTACCAAGTAAGTGGTGGGGTGCTTGGTGCCCGCCAGTGCATGCCTGGTGCCTTCCAAATGGTATCAGTGCCCAGAGCCCAGCACTACCCAGGGCCCACAAATATTCTTGAAATTTTATTCCCACCATAACAGGTAAATTCCACTAGTATAACATAAGCATAGTATAACATATTAGGAAGACATTATCAACAGGGTGTGGAAAAAAATAAATTCTGCTTAATAATTTTAAATGATTTAAATAATAATTTTTTTGTAGTACATTCCGAATGTACAAATCATTTCTTAAGCATTGATGTAATCCTAGCAACAATGTAATCTGTTAAGTATTCACCAATATATTGCAGTTGAGGCTTAGGGATGAGTTTGCCCAAGACCATGACAGCTATGAGATCTGAACCAGGAAAGTCCCAATTTGTAGCTCTGTCTTACTACTATGTTACCACAACTTTTTTTTCTTTTTGTGTTTAATTTACTTTATTGTGAAGACAGTAAACACAGATAGTGAATTTTACAGTTTAAAAAAATCATTTATCCCCACTTAGACATTAGATTTTCAAACCACTGTAACCTCAAAATGGAATATGTGGTTTAGGAAGCTTTCAGTCTGTTTTCGGTTGCAGTTGGAAAGATGCTTGGTTAGGCTGCTTGCTTTAGTTTCATTAACTACAATACTTAACGGCTAAGGCAGATGCTGTGTTCCTGTCATGACATTCACAAAGTGGCTGCTGTGCACTAAGCGCAGTTGAATTATTTGCAGCATCTGGCCCCATAACAAGTCTCTGACAGGACATTAAAATTTTATTTTTCTCTCTCCTCTCCACCCCACTTTTGACATTCGGAAATCTCATTAATGTTTGCAAAACCTCTATCCTGCATGCACACAGGCCAAGTCACTTAAGAGAGCAAGTAAATTTTGTGCCAATAGTATAACTTGGGTTATGATACATCTAGAAAATGTGGTGTCATTCCTGATGTCCTTCTGAATTAAGCTTTCAGCTGCCCCTTTAATTGGCCAACAAGCTGAATGACGGTGAAATAGTAGTGAAGTGGTGAAGTGAACTGGAAAAGGAATGCCTTTTGCCATATCCAAAAATCCGGATAGGACAGGATTAGCTTAGGTGTGTACTGGTTACAGGTCAGTATCTGCAGTGGATGGTTTTTTCCCCACCTGCAGAAACTGGGGGATATCGGGAAACACTATATAAATATAGTGAGTGTGTCCCCTTTATTGGAGAAACGCTTGCTGTACAATGTTCTCATTAATTATCTTGCAGCTGTCAAATGTGCAGGCAATCAGGCTACATGGTTACTGCAAAGAGACTTACAGGAAGCAGAAACTCCTGCTGTCTAGAGCAGCTCTCTCAAGTTCCAATGGGGCAGATCTGGGGTTTGGGTGAATCTTCCTCTCTATAATTTAACTTTTCCTTCATGCCACGGCTCTTCATGATCCCAGATTGGGAAAATACAGTGGGTTTGGCTCTGGGTAGATTTGTCTTCCTGGAAATCCAGAATGCCTGCTGGGTCATTGCACTGAAAATGTGATTGGTCAGAGCATTGTCCCATCCTGATCTGGGGATGTGAAAAGCTGCAGCGCATCAAAATGGTAAGCATTAGTCATGTGGGTGAGGCCATTCTGAGTGCTCAACAGTCTCTGGTTTGGAGACTGCTGCTGTTGAATATATTTGCTTGCACACAGCTAAGGGTTCAAGGTGGGCCTCAGTTGATGGGCACGGGTCTTCAGATATTTTTTCTTCAGAGATTTATTCTTAAGCATTTTTAATGATTCTGTAAAATGAAGTCTGCTGTACATATTTTACAATATATCATTCCAGAGGAAACAAGGTATGCAGGAAAGAGAGGCATAGGTTATAGACCTGGTTGGGAAAAGAACCAATTCTGTTTAACTGTATCAACTGTCTGCAAAATTTTACCATCTGACTCCTGCCACATTTCCAATATCTCAATGGTATTTAATTGTGAAAAATGTTAGACATTTTAAAAAAGAATTATCTATATATATAAAACTGAAAAGTCACTCACTGACTCACTAACTGACTCATTAACAGCCAGCCAAAACCACAGGGCCTAGAAGCATGAAAAATAGGGGGGGGGGGGTTCCTTCGATGGTGGAGGCACCCACTAAGAACCAGTTTTTGGAAATTCCAACTGGAAGGGGGTGAAAATGGGTGCAACATGTTTTTCTCCCTATACTTTGCATTGAAGAATTGTTGACTGATGGATGCTCTGCCCCAACCCCTGGACCTAGAAGCATGAAATAAGGAGAGGGTGTTCCTTATGTGACATGAACACCCCCCAAGAACCGATGTGGAGAAATTTAACCCTTAAATTATATGCAAAGGGGGGATGGTGTATAGGAGTTATTTTACTCCCGCAACACGGGCACATTTCGTAAGTATTAAAAATATAACTCAGATTTCAGATCAGTAAAGAATGCTGAATGGGAGCATATTTTAAAACCTCAGCTCCAATAGTGAAATCTACCTTACAGTGTTAAAGCTGCTAGCGACGAAGGGATTGGCACCATTAGCAATTATTTTTGAGAACTTGGGGATGACAGGTAAAGTCTCAGAGGACTGCAGCAGGTCAAACATTGTGCCTATTTTTAAGAATTGGGGAAGGGAAGCAAAGATCCAGGGATTGTATTCAGGCACGTTTAATTTAACAGCTGACAAATTTTTAGAGTAACTAATAGAGCAGTCAGTCAGTAAACACTGCACCTAAAGGAAAATTAGATGAACAACAATACAAGAATGTGACAGGGTTCTGCTTATTTTTTCCCTCTTCACTCTGAGCTAGCTTGCAAACATTTACCTACCTGAAGCCGTGGGAGGCTCTAGGTGCTTTGCTCTTGAGTAGTATCTTGGCTCCATCTGCTGTGCATTCTTGATTATTGATAAAAAGTGTTCCATCCAGCATCTTCCAGACTTTTTCCATCAGCCTGCTTGTACTTTTTTTTTTTTTTACCACCATGCCCATTTTGTTAAAATTATTTTCTACTGGGTAGAAACTGGATTTAAACTAGGGATTTTTAATTCTTTGCCTACATAGTCTGTGTTCATGGTAATAAACCATAGGTAATTCAGTGGATTATCACATCCCTTTGCCATGCAGACTCTTTGATATTCTGTAAGAACCAGAGGAGTTCATTGTTCTCCTAAAAGGGATGTTTTTCTCAGATGGGCAGTCTCTCTCTTTCTCTCTGGTCTCTTTACCCTGAAATGGAAGCAGCAGACAGAAAATGATTAGTTTACCCCCACTGAACTGCTTTTCTTCTAAAAAAAGGAAAAAGGAAAGGATTTATGCATACTAACCAGTAGGAACCATTCCTGTCTGCGTGCCTTGTCCTTTTCTCCTGAAATGTGCATGCAGAGTAGTCCCAGCGGCCACCAGAATATTTGATCCCACTGTCTCCTGTATATGCATTCATTCAAAAACAAAACACCTAATATTGTTATATTTCTAATATCAGTAATATGTCATTTTGGTCTACTTCTGAAGTAAAAATAAAAATGCTTGCCTCAATCCTTTTATCTTTATTTGCTTAAATTTCTGTACAGCACGTTCAGTAGAAGCTTTTATGCTTCATTTTTATGTAAAATAAATGCATCCATATTTATATTTGACTTTATAAATGTTGATCATCTCATGCTATTGACCTAACATCCTTCTTTTGCCTCATCACTTACTTTGCTGATTAACTGTTTATAAATGAAGCATTTATTTCCATGGATTTTGTACACAAAATAGTGCAAGCATAGCATAACTTTATTAATATCTTACCCTTAACCAATTTCACTGTAGCTTGCTATATTTGTTTTTTATAACACAGCTGCTGACTGAGCACTGGGTGGGATCAGGCCTGACAGCTATTAAAGCCGATGAGAAAAATCTAATAGTGTTGAATGGGAGTCGGATCAAAATCAGGAATGTATAGAGGAAATGCAGCATAAAACCTGTGTGCTTTGGAATTTAATAAGTTGTTTGCTGTGGTTTCACAACAGAGTCTCAAGAGGCTTCCTGTTCTTGGCCAAGATGTTGCTGTGTTAGACACTTCTAGATGACGTCCAGAAGGAAGACCCTCTGAGTCATGTGGAATTCTTAAGTGGGTTGCCTATTCCTTGGTCATGCACCTTTGAATGCTCCTGCCTCATTTAAATCCCATTGAGAATTTGTATCTAAATAATAGATGCTAGGCAGAGGAAAAACTCATTCAAGGATAAATGTGTTCATATCCTCAGAACAGCTGATTTGGAAAGAGCAGTACTGTACTGCTTGTAATGGCTTACTCAGAAGGTGCTCAGAGTTTGAAAGACTTTTTGTCCTTATTTTTTACAAATAGCTGTAGACCGATAGTAGGTGATTTTGTTTTGGTGGTAGGAGCGACATATTATGTGTCCTTCATCCCTCTAGTTCTGTTTCTAACGTATCATGCTTCTAACTTGAACACTTCGTGTTTGCAGTTGATATGGCTGGTACGGTAAATTACCGGGTAGATGTTTATTTGTGACTATAAGACCATAAGAAGAGCCTCCACTGGATCAGGCCAAAGACCCATCTAGTCCAGCTTCTTATATCTCACAGTAGCCCCCCAGATGCCTCAGGGAGCAAACAAGACACCGACATCCAGGTACCCTCCTGGATGCATCTGGCATTTTGAGGTTGCCTACATCTATTTATATATATACACACACACCTAACATGGCTTGTAGCCTTTCCTCCAGGAATTATGGGCACAATCCTAACAAATTTAGGCCAGTCTAACTCACCTGGCGTACCTTCATGTGGAGGTGTGGGGAGGTTGGAGTATGCCTGTGCAGTGGCCTAACCCCCCACAAGTGGGGCAGAAGTGCACTTTTGTGACAGGCCAGTATGCCAGCCTAGCTGAGGGTTAGGATTGCAGCCTTAGTAAACTAAATTATGCCAACTAGGACTATGTAAACTAAAAGACACACAATATCTGTGCCTTTTTGGATGATTCTCATAAAAGAATTATCAAAATTTTGTCCTGGAATTTTTTTCTTACAGACTAAAACAGTGACTTACACATTTTTAATTATTGTAATAGGAACCTGCATCTTTTCAGCCAGATTTAAAGCCATCCTACTGTTCAACAAACATAATGGGCAGCACAATACTGTATAACAGTGCCTGCACAGCAGGGCCCTATGCTGTATACAGTGCTAGAATTGGGTAGGCAAAGGTCTCTTCAGAGTAATATTTGGCCTTTACCCTACATAGGTTGCAATCCTCAGAGCACTTTCCTGGGAGTAAGCCCCATTAAACTCAATGGAACTACTTCTGAGTAGACATAAATAGGATTGCACTGTCTCCCAACCTGCCCAGTGGGGTTACTTGGAATTGTGCCAGCAAGATCTCTGGTGCAAGTCTGAAAAGCTGTTTATGGGGCTCCAAGGCCCAGGATGGGATTAGGGTTTGACAGGTGGTCTCTGCCAACCCTCCCCCTTCCTGCACCTGAAACACCCCCTCCCTACCCTTCCCAGAATCACTCTCTCTCCACCTCCATTCCATCCTCCTGTGCAGCTCTCCAATGCTGGCAGCTGTTTGCTGCCTCACCAGTACTGCATTCAGACAAACATCTGGCCAGCACATTGTGCCACGTACATGCTTTATGGCACATTTGCAACACCTAGCAACTGTATAGTATTTGCTGCACCATTATATGGCAACAATAGCATTGTGCTGTGGGTCTGATCCAATTGAAATGAAACTTTCCTTCCACTGCACACATTGTTTGCCTTATATGCATATAATTATTAGGAAAGCACTTCTTTAGAGGATGGAATCTGGGTTCCAGCCTTGGACACACAAAACCAAACAGTAAATAGCTAATTACAGTAGTGAGTAACTTCACATACAGAGCCTGACTATTCTACCTGAAAGAAGCCATCTTAGATTTCTCAAGTGTCATGAAGCAATTTTAATCCAAACATAATCTTATCCTGCAAATTGATCTCTAACGGTGATGGCCTACAACAATTTTTATTATCCTAAGTTTGCTGTATTTATACTATTTTCCAGTATTTATTAAGTACCCAAAGTTTCCCTGTTTTTTCCTCATGCCAATGTTTTCTCATAGTACAAATAGATACTTCCTGCATACCAGGAAATATCATTAAAAAGCCCAACTATTATATTCAATCCATATGTTATCCAGTGTTTTCATTTTGGGATTACCTTTGCCAAAAAAACAGCAAAGCCCTCTGGTGGCCAATCATACCTGGAGCTTCATCTATATTATCCAAAAATCCTATACCGTAGGTTAGCAATATAGGTATGAAAGACTGAGTTTAGATTCTCATGAGGGTTGCCATTTTATTAAAACACATTTTGTCTCTGTGAGTCCCCCGTCCCAAAGAATCAATATATTATTACATCAAATTTATTTCAGACAGGAGTCCAAAATTAGCATTCATGGCACTTGCTGAGGGCCAGAAGCTGGAAGAGACATTAGGTAGATGACGGCCAGAAATAAGCACTTTATTCTATTTATTAGTAAGTAACTTTATTAGTAAGTTATTATGAAACTTACTAGCTGCAAATGGCAGAAGAAAAAACATGCAAAATGTGATAAATAACATTGTTAAGTCAGGATGGGTATGTATTGTCTGAGATTATCTGATTGGTCATATGAGGCTGGCTGATAATTTTTTTTATATCCAAATTGGCTGTGGATGGTGGGTTTTTCATCTACCCAAGTTTGGAGAGGAAAGGAAGGTATTCACACAGTGTATTAAAGTAGGCTTTATTCATATTCATAAGTAGGCTTTATATGTTAAAAATTGGTCAGTGTCTTTGTTCTATGGTCATAAACAAAATGCCAGATGCAAAGGAGTAGCAGTGAGATGCAAGTATCTTGTGTGCTCGCTGATGCACCTGCTGGGTCTCTATGAGATACAGGAAGCTGGACTAGATGGACCAGCAGGGCTCTTATGTCTTTATGCTTTCAAAGGAGGATCTGGCATCAAATGAATATTCACGGTGCACTTTAAAATTGAAACCTTATCAAAGGGCATTAAGAAATTCACAATAGGCATGCAAGTGCATAGAGTGAAAATGTACTTTCTCCTACTCATTAGCCCTTTGGAAATGTCAATAAGAATGAATAATATAGTTGAAAGAATTTGAGTGGGATCTGTGGAACATAAACTGATTCTATATGCAGATAATAGCCTATCATCAGTCATGGATTTCCACTTTAGAACTGGGAAGGTTATGGACTTAACATAGACAACGGCGTATTATATTAGGCTATAAAGTAAATTATTCTAAATGTCCTTATCTATTACTTTGCTTTCAGCCGTGCTTTGCAATCAGAAAATCTAAATGGGGAGAGATCTAGGAAATCAATTCAAAAGGAAACTTGGTAACATTGTAAAGCACTTGCAAAACAATTACGGTGAGGATTAATGCCTATATTGAGAGGTGGGGGAACTGTCAGTCTCTGTCTTGATAAAGAAAATGAATGTTCAGCTGGAACAAGCTTCTAAGAGTATGATATAATAAAAATTACTACACTTAATATTCCAAAATTTGGTTTTGGGGAAATGGCCTGAACTTCCTACTATTTTCACAGCATGAAGTGGTAATTTATTTAAAACACTTAAATTTTGGCAACTGACTCTGTGCTCGTTCAGTATTCTAAGTCTTGTGATCAAGATCAGTAGAGTGCATCAGACCAGAGGCATGTGCGTGTGCGCACGCGCGCACTCATACACACACATACACCAAAATTCGGCACAATGTATTGCTTTTAATGTGAAAAGCTCATTTCTGGGCTCTCTGTTCAGTGATCTTTGATACTCTAGGGCCTACTGCTTCATGTTCTCATCAGCAAGTGGAGAAAACATGATCATCTGTGAGAGTGCATGGCGACAAGGCCCAAAGTGAGCCAAATATTGTCAAATAGAGCCATAGGAAGTATATTATCAGCCCATGAGGGAAATCCCACAGTGTGGTCAGCACCCATCACACACCTCTCGTGACGCCACTGTCTCAGGCCAAGTTCATGTTCCACACAGCTAAAAAGGGCCAGCACAAAATTAGTCATGGGTAAGCATCTCTCTGCTCGCTTCATAATTAGCTTTGTTTTGTTTTTTAGGCTTTCACAGAGAAAGCATGGTATAACTGTTTTTAAATAAATCCTCCAATATTGGTGCAATTTAGGAGCTACTTGCATGGCAATATCAAGCTAGTTGTCCCTTTCCCAAATTTCCTCTTGCATTAGACAGGACTGATAAGGAAGTCTTGTGGCAGTGATGGTTAACTTATCTTTAAAGTGTGGACCATTAGTATTTATTTGGTCAATAGCATATACTGTTCCTAAGGAGCCTAAGAGATAGACTTCCCGATAGCTCATGGCTTAAAGGACTGAACCAGAAGATACAGGGAACTTCATTTGTCATGACCACTGGCAAAATGAACTCTGCACAAACATTCAGACCTAGAAGATGAAGTCCTCACTGTTATCACAAGAAGTCCTCACCACAGAGTAGACTAACACCACCAAGCCTCACCACAGAGTGGACTAACTTTGTGAAAGAGACAGCAGTGGGCAAGGATGGGTTGGCTGTAGAGCTAGCTCTGGAACCAGGCCATACAGTCTAGGCCTTAAACTTGACTGATTTGTGGCCTTGGCTCATAATGATCTCAAAGAGGATGAATGTCTGTATGTCCTGAGTTCTATACTGTTATATAGACACGTTTTGAGTTATGCAGATAAATTGGGGCCAATACAATGTGATCTTACTTTTTTCGTATACCACCTTTTATTATTTATTGTTTTTTTCTGTTATGTACTAACTTCCTGCATTTTATGAATGAGTCCTTAAACATTTACCTTCAGGACTATTCTAGGCTTCACACTTTAGGAAATTATAGACACTATGATGTATATGAATTGTTTACGTCAGAACAGGAACTCTTATGCAATTGTGTCTGTCAGCTTCTTCCAAAACAATAACTGCATTCCTATTTTCGTTCATTTGTTCTCTTGTTTTTCGCAGCATGTTCAATGTTGAAGAAAATACAAATTGTAATTGTACATGATGCATCACAATGGATCAGTTACCATGTACAGTGGCGCCTCATGTAACAGAATTAATTCGTTCTGGAGGCAGTTTCTTTACGTGAATCTTTATGTGAAGCGGATTTTCCCATAGGAAATAATGGAAACTCAGATGATTGGTTCCACAACCAAAAATATTCATATAAAAATATTAACTGGATGTAAAAATGATGACAAAACACTGGAATTGAATTCAAAACATGCATTCAATGTGCATGATCTTATGAAGTCTACTTAGGCTGCAGTCCTAAAGACACTTTCCTGGGAGTAAGACCCATTCAACAAAATGGGGCTTACTTCTGGGTAGACATGGTGAGGAGGCTGCAATCCAAGACACCTTCAAAGTGTCTCCCCACTTTCTCCTTCTCTCCATCCTGAGCCTCTCTCTCCCCTGCTCCCTTCTGGCTAGCCCTGAACTGCTCCCCTCTTCTCCACTGCTCTTCTCTCCCTCTGCTCAGCAGACACCTGGCCACAGGAGGAACAGCTTGGAAGTGTTGCTTTCACTATGGGCAGGTGCGCTAGGCAGCCCTGACGCTTTTTAAACAGGCTGCCGGCCAGCGCGTCTGTCCCAACTGCCAACAAATGTTTTCTTTATGTGAAGCAGAATCCTGGAGAAATTTTTGTTTGTTACATGAAACATACTTTATGTGAGGCATTCTTTACGTGAGGTGCCACTGTATATTCAATTTCTCCCTAGACCCACTGTTATAGGATCCTGTGCCTGTGACTTCTGTGGGGGTCAACTAGTTGTTTTCTGAGGGCTCTGTGGTACCTGACAATGATCACTTCCAGGTGCCTCTGAGCTGGCAACCTGGCTGAAACAGCATAGCACAAGCCATATGGTGATACAGAGAAGAACCTCACAAGAGATAAAGGCTGCAATCCTAAACTCCAGTTAGGCTAGCCTAAGCTCTGGCATAAATCCTGTGCTGACCTGGGGGTGTCACAAAAGTGCTGTAAGACGCTTCTGTGCCTCTCCTGGGAGAGGGTTAGGCCAGTGCACAGAAATGCGCCTGCCTCTGCAAATCACCACAGGAACGGGAAGACCAATGAGTTGTGCTGGCTTAGGTTAGTATTGCACCCATAAGCAATAAATTGCAAGTAAGGGGACTAAGGATGTAAAATATGTGCTGGAGGGAAATTGGAGCTGCATATGAATGGACAATGTAGGACAAATGGTGAATATCTACAATTTAACCAAAATTTACATGTAGCCTTCCCATTGATTTTCCATCTGTCTGAGATTTGCCGGAAGCCTGAAAATATTTAAGAGGTTTGAGGAATATGATATAAATAATAATCTATAACATTGCATATGTTTGGTTGCGTTCTAGAAGTTTACATTTCCAGCTATGGATTTATTTCTTTAACGTTCCATTATTTTAATCCATTGCTCCTAGTATTGGCAAAACCAAAATGTATATAAAGTTATGTAGTATTCTGTAATTACTGGTAAAATATGAAGATGTGTTTTTAAACTAGTACAATTTTTATTAGATTTTATGTTACATTATGTATAACAGATACATTTTATTGTGGTGGGAATGTTTTACAGCACTTCCATAAATATTAATATGCTGCAAGATATCAGGGTCTGTATGGTGCCTCTGTGGTTTATCTCCAGATTTCAACCATAAAATAAAGAGTTGAATCACATCCAGAAAGGACAGATAGATAAATGGGCTTGATATTTACTTAGGACATTGACATATTGCTATACAGGGATCAAACAGTGAATTTGGCTAAGAGAAAGTTTCAGATGACCAAGAGCAAAATAGTTAGGGATCATTCATTCTGTATGTTTGCAGGCTGAAGAAGATTCATGTGTGGAATCAGATTTAACCGCACAAAGAGGGATGTAAATAAATTAGATCCTATATAGTGATTCATATTGAAGCAGTTGAGTGGCCTTTGACATAGTATGTAGCTGCAAACTTGTATTTGCAACCTAATGCTTGAGAGGTCAAATGGATGCTTGAGAAGGAGATGTAATCACCCTGGCCCTATGATTAATACACCTTTGATAGGCAAATATGTTTCCAAAACTGTACAGGCATGCCCCTATTTGTGCAGGGCTTCAGTTTCAGAATCCCCCACAGTTAAGTGAAACGCCAGTTATGAGCAAGCACCTCCCTTCCAGAGGGCGCTCAGCTCTGGAACGGGGCACATGGAGAGGGTGGCTGCTGACCTAACCCACAGACATGTGGGTCCATGGATATGGGATCTGTGGATACAGGGTGCCCCTTGTAGTTCTCATGTAGGTATTTCATTTATAAGTGTACATTTTTAAAACGTAGGTGTACATTTTTTTCAGCTTTGTAGTACATTTTTAGTACCTTTTAAAGAACTCCCTGAGATCCAGGCTATTGCAAAGGGAAACCCATATAGGAAGCTTTGGATTATTCTGCTTCTTCATGAAAGGCTGGACAAGGCTTTAAACTGTGATAAATACATCTGAAGTGGAGAGCTGTGATCTCACAATATCTTTGTATGTATTCAACCAAGCCTGTAGCTTTTATTATGGACACCAGCCATCCTCACTCCACTCCGTCACACACTTCATTTTTTTGAGAAACAGAGTTTTGGGGGAAAATGTATCTTTTCTGCACTTAGGAAAAAATCTCAGCTTCAGTTTTAGATGTGACAGATGCAGTTTGGTCTCAATTAAGGCAACTCTGCATACATCAACAAATGTTGAAGGCAGATAAACTTCACTCAAAAACCACTTAAGTCTTGCTTAGCCCCAATGTAATCAATAAACTGACTGCAGAAAAATATAATGATTTGAGGCATTCAGTTTTAATAGCCTTCCGAAGCATTGAAAAAAGCATAGTGAAAAGGGGAAAAAATAGTAGGTATGCAGGTGCCACAATATGCCATGTAAGCAGCCTCTCCCACCTGCTGTCAGAGCCGTCCCAGGCAGTGACGATAAAGCACAGATGACAGTGTCTGGTTTGACAAGCGCCTGTGCATTGTTATTTTTTTAAAAAAATATTGATTTTTCAAAGGAAAAAAGGAATGAAAAAACAAAAAGAAATGGAGGGAAAAACATAAAAGAAGAAACAAATATATTATTTTGAAATATATTCAAAATAAATGGCAAGCACAGATTTTTTGATGTACCTTTCTTTAGACTAGAATTACATTTTATTGATGTATATAAATTTCTACTACTTAAAAATGCATGTGCATTGTTGTTGCTGCCCAAAATGGCTCTCGGATGGTAAGTAAAAGTGCCTGCTTACATGGTGTGTTGTGGTGTCTTCAGTATTTACCACTTTGCCCCTTCTTGCTTAAGCTATTAAATACTGGAGCTCCCATGTACATTTCCAGTTCACCTTTCAAACCACAATCCCTGGTAACCTTCCAACCCCTTTCCCCCTGCAAGGTTGGGGAACCACCTTAGAAGTCAGTGAGAAGGTAAAATCAAAACTGTAAATAAGAACATTCTGTGTAAAAGAGCTTGAGGAGGTATGCAAAGGGCATTTGAGATCTGGCCTAAGAAATCATTTTCTCTGTTTCAGGAGCTGATGCTGTCGAAGCTCAGTGTAAAAGGTTTGAAGTGAGCTCAAGCGAAGATGGGAGGGTGCTCTTCTCCGCTGATGAAGAGGAGATCATCATTGGAGCTGACAGGTTGAAAGTAACAGGTAGGTAATAATGGCCAAATGCCTAATCTTGTTCTTTTTCATGATGGGTTGTTTCCTGAGAAGCACACAGAAAGGAAAGGAATTGTTTTGTGCAGTTGCACAAGCACACACAGAAGGTATTTTGCACAACCATGACTTTAATATTTAGGCTCTCTAGTGGCATATCGTGAATTGTGGTGTGCAACACTATGTGGAGCATGTTGTCAATTGTTGCTCACACACAAACTGTGCAGTGGCCAGAGGGGTGCAAAGCACTAGGAATCTGTGCAGGGAACTTGTGCAAGCAGTTGTGCCCCTTTGGAGCTGTTCTAATAGGGGAAGCCAAACAGAGGTGTTCACTCTACAGTTCTTTGCTTTCCACATCCAGATTGGCTCTAAAGGAGAGGGGGAGAGACTGTCTGTATGCCACAGCAAGGCTCCCTACAAAACATAGTGCTTTGCACCCCTTCTAGCTATGCCACTTCAACATAAAACCTACTGAAGAATGCATTCTGGTTTCTGGGTACAGCAACCGGGTGCTGACACTTGCATGCACTCAAGCCCTTCTGGTAATTTAGGATAGAACCAAATGTGTGGATTTTGCCAAAGATTGTATGTTTATAAGAACTGTATGAGCAAACCACTTTTTTTTTAAATGGAGAGGAGGCGAAGGGCGCAATCCAGAGTAACTATGGGGAGTCCTTGCTCTGGTGTAAGAACAATTTGCTCTGGATTGCAATATGAATTTCCCATAGGTTTTCACTATATTGTGCAGTAACTACGTGTACACGTAATGTCTCTTACGTGCTTCCATAGTTACTCTGGATTGGATGTTAGCATCACTGTGTGTTCTTTTCATATGGTTTACAAGATCTTCATCGAAAGGTATTTCATTTTTTCATTTATGTACGTTATTGCTAACAGATAAGAGAGAGTTCAGAACCCCTAGTGAAAGGGGCTATTAACTTACAAATAGACACGACAGAGGAAGAGTAAAGAATGAGGATTGTGAACAAGGGAAGAATATGTGCCTATCTGAATTTATGCTTAAACTAAGATTGAGTACGACAGTGATTTTCGAAACATGGGTCCAGAACCCATCTCTGGTTCACAAAACCAGAATGACTGTATGTCCTCTTTTTCTAGGACATGTACTCTTTTTTTTTTAAAGAGGAATCAAAATCTTCATTGTCCCCCTTTTCTTTGTGAGCAGGCAGCATGTAGCCTCCTTGTAAGTAATAAATTATATCCAATAAATTATGTGTAATAGTTTTAAATTTAAGTATTATAGTGTTTAACCCCAAGAGAGATAAATATATGTGTGTTCCTAGCTTTTTTCATCATGTCATACATTTTTCTTGGGTGTCCTACATTCTGAGGAGCCTTGCCCTCTTTTTCAGTTATGGTCACCCTGCACAAAACTAAAATGGCAAATTAAGCTATGTGCATCAAGAAAATTATTTGTGTCAAGATTTTGTCTGTGTAGCCCTACCCATCCTCTTAGGTCACGTAAGGGGCCCACCAGTAGAGGTGGAGGGTGGCAGCCTTCTCAGTGGTGGCACCTTATTTGTGGAATTCCCTTCCCCTGGAGTCAAGAAAAGCTCTCTGAAGAGCCTTTGGCAGACCATCAACACTTTTTTTTAATTTCTAAAGTCTTTTAATTAATACTGGCATGTTTTAACAATTTTTAATTGTCATGATCTTGACTGTGTTAATGTTTATTTTATTGTATTTTTATGTTACATGTTGTTAATCAACCTCAATTGCTTTTGATATCGGAGAAAGTTGGGATAAAAATACTATCAATCAATTGAACAATCAAACAGCAAGCTGTTATAGGAGGGAGCACTTTTGCCCAATCACCATGATGGCCACAGAATTCTGAGCAGCTGGAAAAGTAAATAGGTTTTTTTCCTCCTTTTTTCTTTTCAGGTGGGTCTTAGTGCTATAACCCTACAATCCAGAGCAACTATGGGAGCACATAAGAGACATTACGTGTACCCGTAGTTACTGTACCACCTAATGAAAACCTATGGGAAATTCATATTGCAATCCAGAGCAAATTGTTCTTACACCGGAGCAAGGACTCCCCGCAGTTGCTCTGGATTGTGCCCTTAGTTTGGGAAGCACTGGAGTAGGGTAAAAAGATTAGGGTTGCAATCATATGTACACTTTTCTGAAAGTAAATCCCATTGAATTTGTTGGTATATAATTTTGAGTAGACATGGACAGAAACAGACAATCCTATGCACACTTTCCTAGAAGTAAATTCCATTCAATTTTGGCTGCAATCCTAAAGACACTTTCTTGGGAGTAAGACCCATTGAACACAACGTGGCTTACTTTTGTGTAGATATGGTTAGGATTGTGCTCTTGGTGAGCTATACTTCTGAGTAGACATGCACTGCAGTCTACACTGAGGCTGTAATCCTATCCACATGTATCTAATAACTGACTATAATGTGACTTATTTCTGCATAGGCATCCACAGGATCAGGCTCTATGCAAAAGACTTCACAGAAAAGGTGTTCTTTATTTTTTTCTTGAGAAGGGACTCAAAGGAAGTAAGAGGATTTCTGGAACCTGATTCTCTTGTAAATCTGATTTATATCATGTTGTGAATAAAAGACATTTCTTCTGAGGCTAAGTAGAATAATTTTTTGCAGTCAAAGTTTATTTTACAGTAAAGCTGTTGCTACCATCTACTGTAAAATTAGACTTTTCCAAAGCAGCTTTGTTTTATATGCCACCATCCTTGCAGCATTGATTTATTGTTCTTTTGGCATTTTGAAAGGTTTACTTAGGTAATGCTTGCCTCATAATCGTAAAAGCTGCCATTATACAGCATGCTTGATAGTTCTATGTACTCAAAATGTCAGATCTAATTTCTTGGTAACTTAAGGGTACATACTTTAAAATACTCTGCCAAGAGTACTTGAAGAAGGTTCACCTTGAACAGGTGAAGTCAAAAACCATTTCTTGCTAGATGTCTGCGCATCTTAGCAAGAAAGGATGTGTCTTAGTAAGAAAGATCTGAAAAGGATGTATAAAGGGATGTCATATATTTTTTAATACTCCTGTAAAAACAAAAGCAAAGCCAACTCTCCCTATGTTACATCAAAAGAAAATTAGCCATGACATGTGGCCAAATCATATTCTCTGCCAAAGTGATCAGTGCAGGGCTGGTGGCACATTGTCTACTGCATTCTGCCTGCCAAGCAGGGACAGGGCTCTGCACAGAAAATAAGTCCACAAAAAGGTAAGTCCACGGGAACAACTTCCTAAAGGGTCACCTATGGGACTTCTCATATCTATGCCAGCTCTTTTGCTGAGTATGAATTTCATTTAGAGCTGTCTTTGAAACAGCTCCAAAGTGAGATTTGTTGGTTTGGGTTTTGACAGAGATGTGCGGTCAGGGGAGTACTGTCAGCTCAACTTCCCCTATAATTGTGCATGTATGCCACATAGTTTCTAAATGATTGTGCAATTACAGGGAAGGCTGAACTTTCACAAGCTGTAGACTATCCAGGTTTCTCTGAAAGATTAGAGCATTTGCAGATCAGTCTGGGCTATGACTAGGGTTTGTGGGAAGCCTCCAGAATGTCATGTGGCATGACACTGAAAAGGAGCTCCATGAACCTTCTTTGGGCCGGTCACTGACTCTTAGACACACCTACCTCACAAGGTGGTTGTGAGGACAAAAGGATAAAAACTGCACTCTTATTGTGGAATTTTTTTTTCAAGCAAACTGTGATCGCACGTATTACATCAGCCAGATGCACATGAAAGTGTCTGTTCATATGGTTGGTGCCACCTCCGTGCGTTTTGGTGCTACAGTTTGTAAAGTGGAACAGGACTCAGATTTTCTTTCAAGTAGAACTTAGGACTCAGCTGACCCTTGATTCAAATTTCATACTGTCTCACAAAAGGCCTGATCCAGACCATAGTCCAACAGTCTGGTCTCAACAAAGCTTCAACCTCTTCCTCCAATACTTCAAAGTGAAGGTGCTTATTCAATGTATAGCTGAAGTGGAAAAAAAGGTTTTTTAAAAGAAAAAAGGACTTCTATCCAAGACACTTGGCACTCCAATGCCTTGCCAGATTTCATCAGTTATATCATGTCACAGGACATAATGTAAACCGACGGATGCAAGCCACAGGGATTTGCACGTGTTTGCTGAAAAATTTAAAAAGAACACAATTTGGGGGTCAGAACTCAAAGGCAGACTACAAGGAGAAAGTTATCTCTGTATTCCTAGCTTGGGGAATATAATGCCTTTTGGCAGTGTTCTAGTTCTACCTTGCAACCATCATTCATTCCTTCGTAACCTCGAGGCTAGATGACACACAGCTGCCCTTGATGACGACTAGAAAGGTGCAGACTGTGCAGAATACAACAAGGGGGAGATCACGTTGCTGTTTCAGGTCTACTTTGGATTCCCTGAAGGATACTGGTTGCTTTTGTGACCAAGGCAACTTGGGCTCTTTGTTCTTGAAAAGCACTTCCCTGGCCTTTGTCCTTCCTTGATTCCTGGAGATGATCTAGACTTATCACCTTTGCTATACTGTGAATGAACCAAGACCATGTTTGTTTAGTATTAAAAATGTTTAGTTGGCATTCTTTGGAAAGGGGAATAGAGAGGAAAATTTCAAAGCAGCTAAAAATGAACACATTTCATTTAGGATGATAATCTGAAAAAGTCAATTAGACCAATGAGTCCACAGTTCCTAAGCTGTGGGTCTGGGACTCAGTGGGTTCTGAACCAATTTTTGATGGTTCACTAAACTGGCACAGCAGTTTAGACTATGGGTGCAATCCAGAGTAACTACGGGGAGTCCTTGCTCCGGTGTAAGAACAATTTGCTCTGGATTGCAATATGAATTTCCCATAGGTTTTCATTAGGTGGTGCAGTAACTACGGGTGCACGTAAAGTCTCTTACGTGCTCCCGTAGTAACTCTGGATTGTAGGGTATGTGAGTCACAGATTAAACAAGCTGTTGGTTGCCTATGTTGATTAATTCAGTGCTTTTAGTGGTGGTTGCACCCAGTGAACTATTGGTGGTTGCACCCAGTGAACTATTATCAGTGCAACCTTGTGGATTTCAGAGATTGCAGGAATAAATGTGAGGCAAAAAAAGGTTGGAGTTAACTTTTATTTAACTTTTACTGGTCAAGTTACCTGCCAATTATCATAAGTTTAGCAGATTAATAACCCACCTTTAAAATTTAAATGCATTTACATATTACCCAAACTTCTGATGAGTCCTATACAGATAGATGTCAGGAACTGAAAGATAATTTGGAATTAAATAAATAAAAGCTAACATTGGCTGTTAGAAGGACTTTTCCATTGTCTAATTGTAGGTAAGATATCACAAATTAGCCTCAAGAAATAAGATGGTCTTCCTCTAGCTCAAATCTGGCTGGGATTCTTCTTCACTAATTAAAATTGTGCTATGCACAAATTAATCAAATCATCTACCTATCAGAGATTTCAAACCTAGAAGTGTGTGGCTGCAAAAGGTACATTTGTGTACAAAGTCAGATATTGAGACACAGTGTGTCCAAACATATTTAAGCTTCTGGGGCAATAAAGCATGAACACAAACAACTTCAGCTATACATTTTTTTGGTCAGGAATATTCATTTTCTAAGAAAATGGTCCATATATGTAATTTGCATTTGAACCTGAGCTTTTTCTTAGCCAAGCAAAGCAACTGAAGATCTCAACAATCATGAAAGAAAATTCATTCAATGATGTACAAATGCTAAAAGCTGAACATTGTGATTATATAAACTCAGTCCTAACTTTGTTAAAGATAGAAAATTTTTTCCTCATGACCTTAACAATATTAGTATTGTACTTTCCCAGGTATAATTTAGAAAATTGCTCTGGCTCACAAGCTTTTCAGTCCTTGTCTTTCAATTAGATTGTTATTTTTTTCTGTGCTCAAAGACAGAAATGGTTTTTCAGTTTCAAAAACTTGTGCCCTTTCAACGTTTTTTTAAAAGCTCCTCATCTTCAGTCTTATTTTAAAACTTCAGCCTTGAAAGGGAGAAAAATTGCTTCAAAGAACAGTCTTTTGGGAACTGAATGGAAGAGTAAACGTCAGCTTTTGTTTATCCAGAGTTCCTTTGAATTGAGCTCTCAAACTGATTTGGCAAAAACAAGCAAATTTGATTTTCTCCTCGTCCCTCAAAATGAAGACACAAAGCATGTAATGGGATTAATAAAGGGACAGAACTTTATTAAAATGGGTGGAGTCTTTTAAAATGAGCTTTAAAAAAATCATAGTTGCAATAATAATCCCTGGTGGGCTTCCTTCCTTCCTATGATTCCCGTAGTTAATATTGCATGAGGATCTCCACCATGGCTCGTATTAGCAGATGACTCATTGGACTGCTCTACGCATTTCCTAGCAAATTCACTGAAAAGGTGTGCTAAATGGCCCATATCTGAACCCAGTGATGGGCTTCAAAGAAATTAACAACCGGTTCTCTGCCCATCTGGCAGCCACTTTTAAATGGCTATTTTTAAACTTTACATGGCCTATCTTGCATTAACAACCGGTTCTATAGAGTATGTGCGAACCTGCTGGTGCCCACTACTGTCTGAACCGGTCATGATGTAATGAGGGAGCCAGGTACCAAGGACAACAAGTTCTCTCCTCACTTTCCCCTAAGCAAGGGGTCCTCAGCCTGGTGAACTGCTAACTGACCAGTGTGGAAAGCCCTGTTTCTACCCCCTTAGAGGGTAGGGGGGAGTCAAAAAGGTATCCCCAACATCGTGCTGTTATTGGGGGCAAGGCAAGAGTTTGTACATTTACCTACAGCCAGCTCCTGGGAGAGGTTGGGGTGCCTGTGGACCTTCTGAGGGGCTCCCCTAACCTTTCATCACAACATTGTGACAAAAAGAAGTGGGCTAATTTTTTTTACTTCTTCCAGAAGATTGGAGGCTTGGGAAGTCCCACAGAGGGGTTCTCAAGCTCCCCAGATCCTGCTGGAGTTGGCTGTAGGAAAGAGTACAAACCCTTTCATTGTTGTGGAGATCACTTTGCGTCCTGCCAACTAAACTATGGTGAAATTCAAAGTCAATCAGATCAAACCAAAGAAGCATCAAGCTAAGATACCAACAGTAAATGGTAGGGGGCAAAATCCCAAAGATCAATTAGCAGGCAACCAAAAAAATGTCTATTAAGCTCCAGAAAGGATGCTGGCTAATCCCACACTGTAAGATGCTCCAGGAGAGTGAGTTGGGCCACAACTACGTACAACACGAAGAAGAAGGTAGTGCCCATGCAACAGCTAAACAGTTTCTGCTTCTTATTGGTTAAGCAGACATTCAAGATGGCAACAAGGTAAGGTATGTAGACCCCCAAAGCAGTCAATGCGAGGCTGGTGACAAAAGTTCTGACCAGCTTCTCTGCTGAGGACCAACATTCACATGCTATTAATAACAGCATTTAACCTTTGGGTTTTTTTGTTAATTATCTGTTGGGGCTCAGATCAGAACCACCATGGGACATGAATACAACCAAAGGGGCATGTGGTAGTGGAACCAGATTGTTGGAGCTTACAATCAAAACATTTGCAGAGCAGCTTAACAGGAAGCTGACAAGTGCTGGGCAACATCCAGCTCAGGTCAAGTCATCCCTAAGAGACAACAATGTCAATGTGTTATAACATCCAGCTGGACAAAATGGACATACAGTAGGGCAAACAGCTGGTTTTAGACAGTGGAAGGCCACTGAGGAAAAGAAATACATCAACTTCCTTTTGGGAAAGGACACAGTATATAAATGTTTATATGCACATTTCAGATACCTTGAAGATGAGATGAAGGCGCTGACATGCTTAGTTGTAAAGGAGAACAAACTGTAGATACAGCAGGCACATTGGAAACCAGGTGGAAAAGAGTAACTAATACAGTGATTTTCAGTCTTTTCCATCTCATGGCACACTGACAAGGCACTTAAATTTTCAAGGCACTCAGTCAGTCCTTTGACAATTAACAAGGCACACCATGCTGCTAGTTGAGGGTTCACATCCCTTAATGGCTCTATTAATAAATTATATTATTTAATAAATAAACGCACATCTATGGGCCACTCACAGCACACCAGCATGTTATGGCACACTGGTTGAAAATAAACTAGTAGTTTATGTACTAGTAATAAACTACTAGTAGTTGAAAATGAACTAGTAGTTTATGCTTATTGCAGGCTACAAATTCTGCAGAAAGGACAGGATGGGGAACATAAGGGGATAGCATAGCTATCTATGTCAAATTGTTTATCCACACCAACAGATTAGTAAACATAAGGGGAACATACTGTGGATATGTTGTCACACTCAAGATGCAGTTCTGCACACTTTCTTATAAGTAAATTTCATTGATTACACTGGAACATATTTCTGGTTAAACATGCACAGGATTGAGTTACTATTTCCTCTAAGTGAGTTGTCCCCATAATCCTACACGGAATTGGAATCCTGTAAGTTTTGGCAGGGGTGGAAGTGGTGACAGAGCCTCAACGATCACACCATGGCTGCAACCACAGGGCTTTGAGGGGGAATGGTCTTCTGGTTCCTCTCGTATATTGCAACCCAATCATTGGGGAACCACTTCTCTAAGTCATGTGGCCATATGCCCTTGCAACTCAAAATCAGAGTCCCATGCAGTTTCTATCATAGCACTCTGCAGCTTGACAATGAAATCATTTCCATATATTGAGCTGCCCCCAAGCTAGGTTTGCCATAATTTTATCCCACCAAATTGGGACAGGACAATCTGTCCCATTTGCCAGTATGTGAACACAACCCCCCAAAATCAGGACTGTCCCTGTTTTTCAGGACATATGGCAACCCTGCCCCAAGCAGGTTTATTAGAGCTCCATGAAGTGGTGGGGTAAGTGCGCTTCTAAGGTGAGATTCAAAGGTACACATCTAGATGTTAATCTTGTTTAGACCTTCCCAGTTTTAGCAAAATAGTTGTATATGGTTTCAGAACATGCCCTTGGACCAGATAAGCTCAGGTTATATCCATATACGCATTTATGTGAGAGTCCCACTGAACTCAGTGGGGCTTACTTTTGAGTAGACATACGTAGGACTGTGCTATCAAGATTCCGAAGACATACCTCACATAGCTACAGTCATATTGGTTTTTTTAAAATAAAACTCTGCTTTTCATGGGGAGGATGCTTTAGGGAGCCCTGGGTGCCAAATGACCTAGGTACACCACTGCTTAGAATAGTCTTTTTCACTGCAAGAACATCTTGTCAAACTGAGCCTTACATTTCTATCTCTGCAGAATCTTCCATTTAGGCAGACTAAAAACTGAATATATTAATTCATGCAAGGAAAGTTGCACAGAGAACTAATCTGAGGTTGGCCACGGATAGCTTAGCTTCTGATCCTCAGGGCTTTGTGCATCTGTATTGACAGCAACTGCTAATTGCAGCTATTAGAATAGAAATACGTTTTCCTCAAGTATTCCTCAAGTAGCATGGAACGGTATAGTGTAACATTTTAATTGTAACCATCACCTAAAATTAAACAAATGTTTATATATTTTTTATTTTCCTCATTCATTTAGTGCATTTTTATCCCTCTCTTCAGTTGGCAGGCTTTCCAGAGCACTTTACATAAAATCAATAAACACAATAACAAATCATTTAAGCAGTAAAAGGTTATTTGGTCTTGAGATTGCCTATTTAAAGAGTTAGTTATGATGACATAACTCTGCTCTGCTGGCCTTTCCTTCTCAGCTGTTTGCCAGTTTGCAAACGGTCTAGTTATTTTAGCCTGTTTGACAATATCTTCAAAGAACCTATATAGATCACAGGATAGCACAAATAAGGACTATTCAGTAGAGTTCCGTTGTGATGCATATTTATTCTGATTGGATTCCACAACAATAAATTTTTCTGTACTCAAGTCCCATAACAAACTTTAATTCCTCAATGTCTATAACTCTTTTTGGATGTTTCCATTATGAGATTTTCCAAAGATAGGCACAAAGCTAGCCCCTTCCCATCTGAAAGCATTTTATTCTCTCCATTGACTTCTGTGCATGCAAACTTTGTCTACAGAGACGATTACTGAATGTGGATTGAGTTCTTACCTCTATTGGAAGTTTGGAGCATTCCAGCATCAAGCCCAGGCCAACATGGGATTTGTACTGGCCTAACTGGGGTTTAGGATTGCAGCCACAGACTGCAATGAGGCCGGCATAGGCCCCATCTTAGGCTAGCACAAGTCCTGTGCTGACCTGGGGGTGTAACAAAAGTGCCATACGGAACTTCTGCACAGCTGCACCACTCCTGGGGGAGGTTTAGGCCAGTGCACAAACATGTGCCAACATGCCCACATCACCAGGGAAATAGGGAGATGGGTGAGTTGTGCTGCCCTAAATTGGTTAGGATTGTCCCCTCATTGTACAGAGGAACCTGGGTTAGGCTACATCAGTGGCAATGAAGGAGACTTGAAGGTCAGTGTTCATTTACCATGGGATTCTCAAGGGATGTGTTCATTCTCAACAAAAAGCAAATATCTAAAGAGGTTTTAGAAGATGCTCACAGGAATTTATTTCTTTCACTTGTAGTTTAATTCAATTCTGTTGAGCTGTGTAGAACTTTTTAAACCATTCAGCCACCCATTAGGATGTTAGTCATGTAAAAAAGGTTGATGAGATTAACTCCATCCATGTGCTTGGATTAGTCTTAACAGGCAACCCAGGGATATGCAGTCTCTCGCCACAAGGAAGAATTGGTCACCCTCCAGAGTGTCACCCCACCACGGGTGGTACCTGGGGTGTCTGCCCTTCCATCCCCCACTACTGCATGGAGGATCTGGAGGGCTGTGGGTGGCGCAAATGGTTAAGACACTGTGCCTGTTAACTAGCAGGCCAGAGTTCCAGACCCGGGTCAGCCCCACAGGACAGGGTGAGCTCTTGTCCTTGCCCAGCTCTGTGATGCCAGCTGGATCCAATCATATCGGCTCTGCCTTCCCACAGGACTAATTCAGTGGCATGGAGAGGGGGGATTTGCTGCTTGGGTAACACCCTATCCTCCATAACAATCTAACCCAGGCTTTCGTGCTTAGCATGCAGCGTATGCAGCGCCGAGCACGATACCATAGTCTTTCAAGACTGACGGAGGCCTGCTTTTTTATTTAGGATGCAATCCTAAACAACTTTCCAGCACAGAGGTTAGAGCACTGCAGCTCTCAAGTAAGAGAATAACATTTCATTACCTTGAGCGTACGTGACTCCCAACCAGACTTGGTGACCATATGGAATAGAGGTCAGACAGGGTGAACATATGGAAAGGAGGACGGCATGCCTCTACCTTTAATAATTGCATAGAAGAAGGAGTTGAGGCAGGTGCTGCTTTTTAAACCCTATTATTCTGAGCTACACCTTCCTCAATTCCCTTTTCTATGAAATGGTTAAAGGTAGAAGCACTCTGTCCTCCATTCCATATAGTCACCCTGACTACAGGATGCAGCGCATGCCCATTGACACAGCTAAATCACTGTGGGAAAGTAGATTAGGTTTTCGGCCTCGGTCTACTACTGCAGTGACATACGTGAGAAGGTTAAGTGACAATCTCATTTATCAGGGTTCAACAGTGCTTTAATGCATTGAAGCTCCAATATGATTTAGTATACAATGATGCTTACCTTCTGAATTGACGTGTAGGAACTGCACTATGAGATAGCCATAGTTCAGGTATGGTTAAAGAGAACTCAATGAAACTTACTTCTGAGTAATGAACTGCACAATCCAGAGTAAATGCACAAACTCTTAAGAGACATTTACGTCGATGTAGTTACAGCACCACCTAGTGGAAACCTATAGGAAATTCATAGAGCAATCCGGAGTAAATTACTCTGGATTGTGCAGGAAGTCTATATGAATAGTCTATAACTCTTTTCAGATGTTACACTAGATTACCTGCCACTGTTTGAGTTCACAAAACTGAACTTTAAATGGAAGAGTTTGTAGAGATACACATAGAGATATCTGGTTTGCAAAGAAACTAACCAAGGTATTTCATATCTACAGTGGAGAAAAATAATGAGCCACTCCACACTTGCGATATAATGTCCAACCCAACTTTAATGTGGCTAGGAACACATACTAGATTTGCTTTTTAAGACTGCATAAATGTGCAGGTAATTGGAAGTAATATACAAAGCACCGCTATAACAGCTAAAATGAGATGATAAAGTAGAAATATTGTTTGAGGTTGTAAAAAGGAAATGTGACAGAATTATGAGGAAATGAGGAATATGTGTGAATTACAAATGAGGTTTGAGGAATATAAATAAACCATTTAGAACAAGCTCTGTGATGTAGAGAAAATAAATGATGATATGATATACGTTGTTATGAGATTGGATGGTATATATTTGCCCACAATGGCTGACTCGGCATTTAATCGTGGATGAATGAAGTCTTTCTCACACTTGCCCTGCTCTGAAGATGGGTCATAATTCAAGCTTGGTATGTTATGGTGGGTGGATGAAAGGTAGGAGGAAAAACACTTCATAATATAGACCCGACTGACTCAGCTAAACTATAAATGGTATTTGGAATCACTACACTGTTGATCGGGATTAGGTATGATCTAATTCTTCCTGGTACAGTCTGGTCAATGGCATATGTAGGCAAAATGGCATGTGGGGCAGGCATTGAAATTGCACCTTTGTCCCAATGGAGAAAGGGAGGTTTTGGTGGGAAGCCAGCCCCACTCATCCCACCAAGTTCATATATTCCACAGGCTGTATCTCTATAGGGATATCATAAGGGGAGATCATTAGAAGGGAAGTGAATTCTGTCCCAAGAGTATTTTTGTGTTCAGTAAAACCATGATTTTGTGTGTGCGTGTGTGTTTGAGTGTGTTCAGCTTCTAAGATTTAGAAAATGATCTATAAGCATTCTGGACAATACCGCTATATATATGTATATATATATGTGTGTGTGTGTGTGTATATATATATATATATATGTGTGTGTGTGTGTGTGTGTGTGTGTATATATATATATATTCTATATACAGAATATATATATATATTCTATATACAGAATATATATATATACATATATATATACATATATATATATATTCTATATACAGAATATATATATATATATATATATATATATATATATATATATATATATATATATATATACAGAATATATATACTATATATAGTATTGGCATCCTTCATTCTCGAAAGACTATGGTATCGTGCTCTGACTGGAGGTCCTGAAACAATATCTAGTGTGACTAAAGAGGCCAATTTGAGAGTGGCAATCCCTTCCACACTGAGGACAAATAAATTCCGTCCCCTGCCCAGGTCCCAGGTTTCGCTGCTTTCGGGTCTGTCTCTTTGCTTCAGCCTGCCGAACAAGTGTCTCTTCCAGTTGGAGAAGGCCATGCTGGGTCTTTTGCCTCCACGCTGAACGGTCAGAGGTCAAGGTTTCCCAGCTGTTGATGTCCATTCCCAAGGCCTTTAGATCCCTCTTGCAGATGTCCTTGTATCGCAGCTGTGGTCTCCTTCTTGGGCGCTTTCCCTGCACTAATTCTCCATATAAGAGATCTTTTGGAATCCGACCATCAGCCATTCTCACGACATGCCCAAGCCAGCATAGACGCCGCTGTTTCAGAAGTGTGAACATGCTAGAGATTCCACCACGTTCCAATACTGTGTCATTTGAGACCTTGTCATGCCAGGTGATTCCAAGAATACGTCGGAGACAGCGCTTATGGAAGGTGTTCAGCTTCCTCTCCTGCCATGCATAAAGGGTCCAAGACTCACTGCAGTACAAGAGTGTGCTCAGAACGCAAGCTCTATAGACCTGGATCTTTGTATGTTCCGTCAGCTTCTTATTAAGCCATACTCTCTTTGTAAGCCTGGAGAATGTGGTAGCCGCTTTACCAATGCGTTTGTTCAGCTCAGAGTCTAAGGAGAGAGTGTCAGAGATAGTTGAGCCAAGGTACACAAAGTCATGGACAACCTCCAGTTCATGTTCAGAGATTGTGATACAGGGAGGTGGATCCACACCCTGACCCATGACTTGTGTTTTCTTCAGGCTGATTGTTAGTCCAAAGTCTTGGCAGGCTTTGCTAAAACGGTCCATAAGTCGTTGAAGGTCTTCGGCAGAGTGAGCAGTAACAGCAGCGTCATCGGCGAAGAGGAACTCACGCAAGCATTTCAGCTGGACTTTGGACTTTGCTCTTAGTCTGGAAGGATTGTAGAGTTTTCCGTCTGATCTGGTCCGGAGATAGATTCCCTCTGTTGCGTTTCCAAAAGCATGCTTCAGCATGACTGCAAAAAAGATCCCAAATAAAGTTGGTGCGAGGACGCAGCCCTGCTTCACTCCACTTCGGATGTGAAAGGAGTCTGATGTTAAGCCATCAAAAACTACAGTGCCCTTCATGTCCTCGTGAAAGGACCTGATGATGTTGAGGAGCTGAGGTGGGCATCCAGTCTTGGGGAGGATTTTAAAAAGGCCATCCCTACTAACCAAATCAAAAGCCTTTGTAAGGTCTATGAAGGCTACAAAGAGTGGCTGTCTTTGTTCCCTACATTTCTCTTGCAACTGTCGAAGGGAAAATACCATAACGGTGGTGGACCTGTTGGCTCGAAATCCACACTGTGATTCAGGATAGATTCTCTCTGCAAGCACCTGAAGCCTCTTCAGTATGACACGGGCAAGCAGCTTCCCTACAACACTAAGAAGAGAGATGCCACGGTAGTTGTTGCAGTCACCTTTGTTCTTGTACAGTGTGACAATATTAGCGTCCTTCATGTCCTGTGGTACTCCACCTTCCCTCCAACAAAGGCAGAATATCTTGTACAGTTCAGTGGAAATGGTCCCTCTACAGCACCTCAGAACTTCAGCAGGGATGTTATCTTTCCCGGGTGCCTTGCCAAAAGCAAGGGAATCCAGGGCTTCGTTTAGTTCTTCTAAAGTTGGTTCACTGTCAAGCTCCAAGACAGGCAGGCACTCAATGTTGTTTAATGCTTCTTCAGTTACTACATTTTCTCTGGAGTATAGCTCAGAGTAGTGCTGCACCCAGCGTGCCATCTGTTGTGCGCGGTCCTGGATGACCTCACCTGTAGCGGACTTAAGCGGGGCAGATTTCCTCACTGTTGGACCTAATATACAGTGTATATATATACACTGTATATATATACACTGTATATATACACTGAAGAGGCTTCAGGTGCTTGCAGAAAGAATCTATCCTGAATCACAGTGTGGATTTCGAGCCAACAGGTCCACCACCGATATGGTATTTTCCCTTAGACAGCTGCAAGAGAAATGTAGGGAACAAAGACAGCCACTCTTTGTAGCCTTCATAGACCTTACAAAGGCTTTTGATTTGGTTAGTAGGGATGGCCTTTTTAAAATCCTCCCCAAGATTTTGGGGAATCTCCCTGAAGAATATATATATATATATATATATATATATATATATATATATATATATATATATATATATATTCTGTTTCCTGCTACAATTGTGCATTTGCAATTCTTCTGTTACAGGTACTGAATTTTTTAAATAGGCATTTACCTCTCAGTGGCTGTTCCCTGAAACTGGTGTAAAAATGTACCATTAGTAGAATATGGGTAAGTCTATACCTTGTGCTCTCCAAGTGGCACCCACGGCAGATTTACCCACCTGACACACCCTAAATACTCCAGTTGGGCTACAATCCTAATCTCCGATCAGGCTGGATAAGAGCTAGTACAAGTCCCAGGCTGGCCTAGGGTTATCACAAAAGTGCTGTAAGGAATTGTAATATGCCACTCCCCTGGAAGGGTTGGGCCAGTGAACAGAGATGCGCTTGCCTCCCTATATCACCACCGAAACAGGAAGACCTTTGAATTATGCTGACGTAGGTTAGAATTGCACCCTTAGGGCAAAATCCAGATTAGCTACGGGGAGTCCTTGCTCTGGTGTAAGAACAAGTTACTCTGGATTCCAATATGAATTTCCCATAGGGTTTCACTAGGTGGTGCAGTAACTACAGGTGCACATAAAGTCTCTTACGTGCTCCCATAGTTATTCTGGATTTGGGGGTAAGTCTAGACAAGCATTTGGTTGATGTGTTACAAACAGGTTGAATCCCAGAAACCCCAGAGTCACCCAGAGAAAATGGAACTTGTCCCCAAACCTCTGAGGACATTTACATAACTGCCACAAAATTATGCTAACATTAAAAATTTAAGGCAAATTTGGACAGTATGTGGTTGGAAACATTGGAATAAATTCAAGGTTAATAAATGGTTCTGATAAAGCTAGCATCTCAGAGAAAGATGCAGTCTTTTAACAAGTGGAGTTAGAACACAATCCTAACCATGTCTACAAAAAAGCAAGCCCCATTGTTTTCAAAGGGACTTATTTCCAGGAAAATGTCTTTAGGATTGAAGCCAAAAAAAGCAGGACTCCGTAAGTCTTGAAAGACTATGGTATCGTGCTTGGCGCTGCATACGCTGCATGCAAAGCATGAAAGCCTGGGTTGGATTGTTATGGAGGATAGGCTGTTACCCAACCAGCAAATCCCCCCTCTCCATGCCACTGAATTAGTCCAATGGAAAGGCAGAGCCAATACAATTGGATCCAGCTGGCGTCACAGAGCTGGGCTAAGGACAGGAGCTCACCCTGTCCAGTGGGGTCAACCTGGGTCTCGAACCCTGGCCTGCTGGTTAACAGGCACAGTGTCTTAACCACTTGCGCCACCCACAGCCCTATTGGAGCCATAGTCCATTAACAAATATCACATCTTAAGTGCTCCTTCAGTCACTCTCTAGGATATATTCTAGGATACATTCTAGGTTGAATTCATAAGCACAGACCTTTCTCATATATTCAGTTCTTGCACTTTATTGGCCCTGAAGCATTTCACATATCCTGTAACTCTCTACAGTTTGTCTATTTCATAGAGTCAGTTCCAGCATGTATTTACACCATTTGGTTGCTCATCGATGGATCTGTTTTCAGTACCTTGCAGGTGACTGTGTATGTTGAGTCAATTGACAATGTGTTTTGATATGAAACTTCTCCGTAAGGTATCCAAGTTATAATCAATCATGTAAACTACCACTCAATGCTGGAATGCTCATACCCGCATAAATAAAGCTGCCCATATCCTTGTCTCACCACATGAGATATTGGAGTGGATCCAAGGGGAAGGTGTGCCACAGCCCCCTGCCCAAAAAAGAACTGTTGTGCCAGTAGAAGATTGCCTAATGGGATGAGGAGCAGCCAAGCACACCTAGGTCTACCTGGCAGGTTGATCTGGGTTCCAAGTTTGGGCTGGGAATCTCAAGTGCCCCTACATTCACTCTTTAGGATATTGATAGTGCACCCTAGTTAGTGTTTATTTGTCCTCACTGGCAAGACTTGTGTCTAAGGAGAATGTTGCAGGTATGTACACATAGGTTTTCATTGGAACAAGAATCCATTGGCAAGAATGCTTGTAGCTTTGCTTCAAAAATGTCCTTTCTGTCCCAAACACAAGCAGATGTAGAACTGCATTGGAATTCAAATGGAATTCTTTCACTCATGGAAAGCCTTACTAGAAAAGAAATTTGGTCACCCCCATAAATGTGACTCGATAGCTTTCTTTTGCAGCATTGTAAAGTTGAATGGCTCCCTTGATGGAGGATAATAATGTTTTCACAGTTTTCAAGCTGACAGCAGTAAATTCAATGCAATGTTTTTAACCAGGCATGATAAGGACTCATTTTTATTCTTAAAACACAATATATGTGTGAGTTCCTCATGTACTGTAAATGAGCTCTGTTAGACATGGGAATGATCTCTCAAGGTATTCATACATAGAATATATAGCCACGTTTGGATTAGTTCTGGGAAGAAACTTAAATCTTACCTTCAATAAAGTCAAAAACTCAGAACTTGTTTTAGAAAGAATACATTTTTAAAAGAATATGGTAAATCAAAATGTTTTGTTGTGCGGGTAGAACAGGTGGAAACTGCCAACTTTAATAGACCCCGTTAAAGTTGCTGGATCCTTCTCATAATTCTTAGGGGCAATTTTTTTAAGGGAAGCTCCAGTAAATTTCACAGAAAAAAACTGTCCTTAAACATATGTGAAATATATTTTTCAGATGTGTTAAATGTTTAATGTGGTATTCTCCCTTCCCACATTTTTGCCATGTAATTTAATGGTTTGAAGCACAAACATTTTCAGAGTCATCAGAGCAAGGTGAATACAGGATTGATTCCCCTTTGTAGAGTTATGTCAGTGATGTTGAGTTGAGCCACTGTAGCTGCTGGGACTTAGCCAAAAGCAAGGGGACAAATGTCCCTTTACCCTAAGAAGGCCAATACTAGCCCGCAGTCCCCTGCAGGATGGAGCATAACCCGCACTTACGCTGCTGCAATGCCACACTGAGATTTAGATAGGGCTCAGTACAGTGTGCATGCAAAGAAGTGGTCAATAGGATGCAAAACAGGTTACACACACAACCTATGATGTACCAATTTCACACCATTTTCTGATCTTAAGGAATAATGGCACACTGCAGTGCCATTGCTGAAAACTCAGCAATCCAATTTTATGATTCAAAAGAACCAAATGTACATTTTATTTCATTTCTCTGTGTG
The DNA here is from genome assembly GCA_030015325.1 of Cryptoblepharus egeriae. Classification (NCBI taxonomy): domain Eukaryota; kingdom Metazoa; phylum Chordata; class Lepidosauria; order Squamata; family Scincidae; genus Cryptoblepharus; species Cryptoblepharus egeriae. The sequence goes on from JAREYC010000007.1 coordinate 56,376,890, forward strand.
TCTCACTTCCATGCTGGAAATCAAGGGAGCGTATATGAATTTCATAGGTGGATTCCACTCTGGACATTGACAAAACATTGCTCAGTTTCATCAAACCATCTGTGGTTTCTGCTTTCTGTAACCCTTTTTAACAATCCAGAGTAACTATAGGAAGACGTAACTATGTTGGTGTAAAAGTTCCAGAGTTACTCTGGATTGTAGCCTAAGTCGCATTATGATCCCAGGAAAGTGTCTTATTAGGATTGAAGCCTAAATCAGTGATGTTTCTAGCCACATTATTGGTGAAATTTCCAAAGCAGCTAACCATTATGGAACCATAATGTTGCAATAATCAAATGTTACTGTGGGAAAAGGCACCTTGACTGTAGTGAACATGTTCCCTAGTTTGATTAATAAAGGCTACATGCCCACTCCTCTGAATGCCTTGGCTGCTATGGCTGCTTTGGGTTCCCAATCCCTGCAGTTAATTACTTTACAATACACCTGCTTCCCCTATGCTGCTAAATTAAGAGCATTGCTTTGCATCTCTGCTGAGCTGGAGAGTTCAGCAGTAGTGGAGTCCCTGTTCTACATGAATTTCTCCTTTGCTCATAGCTGCTAAATTTCCATTTTGAGCCAAAATAGAAACATATTTTAATAAATCATTGACCTTTTGTGTTTTGGTAATAACAAGTCTGATTTTTGCTTTCTAGATCTTTTGATATTCAGCTCAGTGGATAGAAAGGTAGCATCCATTGGAATGAAACTAGCTAGGAATCCATTAAGGGGGGTAATAATCAAAAGTGCTAATGGCAAATTGAACCTTCTTAATAGACTTCTTGGAAAATATCCATTATTGCTTTAATCTCTTCCAACATTACAAATGAAGCTTTGTTCTTTTTAGTCATTTAATATTGTTGAAAAGAACATGGAAAGAAGTCACTCTACAGGGTAGTGCAGTAAGCATTTTTGTGCAGTAAGCTCACAGAGGAAAACTAGTGCAGGTCAGGTACTTTTCTGGACAGCACTGAAACCTGAAGAAAAAGTTGTGGCATACATTACATGGCTTTGGAACATGATGTGGCTTACAAGATGTAGCTGAAATTTGTAGACACCCCATAAAACATTGGCAGGGACAGCCCTATTAATATTATTAATTGTGAGGAAAAAATATTTATAAATAAATAATAGGAAATAAAACATCCTGAAAAATATCAGTTTTAACTAACCAGACCTGGGAATTATCTTATTGAATTCTGTATTACAACCCCAAAGTGCAGACCCACTAGCCTGTCTGTTCCCGTGTAAGGCAGGACAGTGCTGCCTATTTGTATTTTAAGATCTACCTGCAGATCCTTAACCTGCTGTGCTGACTTGACTGACAACTTCTGGTTGCAGATATACACAGGGTGACCAGATGCCCAAATCTCAAAAGGAGGACAAAGTCTGGATTCCTCTCAGCCTGGCCTTTCCGACAGACAAAGGCATGTTTGTTACCTGCTCACAAGTAATACCGCTATATTGGCACTTTCACTTTCCCATAGAGCTCAATGCATATTTTTTATTTTTAGTTTTTTGGCCATAACTTTTGATAGGAAGGAGAGATTTCAAAACCGATTTCTGCATTGGATTCACAACATATGACATGATGGCGTACTGCACACCATTGCAAAGTTCCAAAATGAAGCCAGAATGGAGGACAATGAAGCCCTTTTGGAGGACACCCGGACAAGAGACTAAAAAAGAGAACAAATCTGGACATTTCCAGTCATATGGTCACCCTGGATATACACAACTGAAGCAGCAACTCTATATACAAATTACCTGGATGTAAGTCTCATTGAACTCAATGGGACCTCCTTTGACTTGACGTGTGAGAGAAGTTTTCTAAGGTTCCTTATTTGCTTTATTGGGGCTATCACTTTCCCAGTATTAAAATAAAGCAGGCCTCCGTCAGTCTTGGAAGACTATGGTATCATGCTCTGCGCTGCATACGCTGCATGCGAAGCACGAAAGCCTGAGTTGGATTGTTATGGAGGATAGGCTGTTACCCTAGCAGCAAATCCCCCCTCTCCATGCCACTGAATTACTCAAATGGAAAGGCAGAGCCAATATGATTGGATCCAACTGTGTCACAGAGCTGGGCTAAGGACAGGAGCTCACCCTGTCTTGTGAGGCCGATACAGGTCTCGAACCCTGGCCTGCTGGTTAACAGGCACAGTGTCTTAACCACTTGCTCCACTCACAGCCCTATACGATTCCCAGTATACCCACTAGTGTATTTTACTATTCTAGAATAAGATTCCATGCCATTCACATTTCAGTTCATTGTTCAGCCCAAAATCAAATATCCAGTCTAATTTTTTAAAAAACCATTACACCTGGCAGGGGAAAAAAATCTAGGTTTCCAAAACAAACACATGAATCCTTGATGTTTGTCCTTCTCTGCGTTCAACAATCCAATTCCAGTTTCATTTCCTGTGATCCCAAACTTATAACTGAATTATTTGAATGTTCAGCATACCGAGTTTAGCCAATAAAAGTGTAATTGCACAGTTTAGCCTGAATTTGTTACTGTTAGTGACTCATTTGAGAGCAAGTTGATTTACTGAGAAATCCCCTATTTGTTGTTTAAATAACAAGGACCTGTTCATTATGCTCATTCTCTGCATCCACTGCTAACATCATTTATCACCAAACTTTCAGCTCCATAATTTGTAATATATGCTTCCAGTAATATTAATGAAACCACTTTCATTGTCATTTTCAAAGGACTGAATCTCGGTAACTGGTAAATTGAGCAGAAATAAGTAGTTTACAGCAGTCAGTCTCGAAGAGTACTAAATTTCCAGTTTCCATAGTTTCAGGGGAGTGCAATTTGTGAATGCATGACTAGCTGTGGCTTGCACTGAATTAGGATGGATATGATGTACGCTGAGCTCTGTGTCAAAGAAATATCTTTTAGAGCCTTGCCATTTATAAAACTTCCATGTGTCCTGGGGATTTCTAGCCTTTTTTAAATGATACTTTTTTGGAAGACTTTCCACGGTCTGTCTGCTTTAATCTCTAATTTCTTTATGAACGATTCCACCATCTCCAGGATAAGACTGTTTAAGAAATGCATCAAATTAACTCATTGATATTCACTGTTCATGGCTCGCAATTGAATATATTGCATTGACTAAAACGGAGGTCCTCAGCTGATGGGTTAGAACTATAGTGTGTTATAACTAGAGGTGTTTGTTTCAGGTGAGTAACACAGGAATACAGCCTCAGTCTTATTGAACACAATGGGCTGACTTCTAATTTCTTTTTAAACAAACAAAACACATTTTTCAAACTCTCCTAGTTATGATTCAACCTCCACAGGGTTGCCATCTTATTCTGAGCCATGGTTAGGGTCTAAGATAGGGTAAATCAAACTGGCAATTTTCTTTGGATCTCAGTCTCCCATCCATCCATCCATGCAGTCATCTAGGTACTGTAAAGTGATCTGGCAAGCAGGGGCAGAAAATTTTTTAACTATCTCCCCTGGGGTATTAACAGCCCTCCAGATGCCCAGAACATTCTGCATGGACATGTGGGATATGGTTTGAGTCTTGCGAAGGCCTTACGTGGCTTCTCCGGACCTCATAAAGCCTTCCTGAGGGTTTTTCAGAAAACTGCAAGTATCTTTTTGATTCCTCCAGGAGGCCTTCTGGGGATATCATTTGAAACCTCCCTGAGTCTCAGAACTTCCTGACAACTCAAGTGTCAAGTTGACACTTCAAATCCCTCAAACCTTTGTTGGCATCCTCTCAAGGTATGGGACATTGTACACACTCTGCACCCTTAACAGGGTGACCAGATGCCAAACCCAAAATTCCTGAACCCCAAGTCCAAAATTCCTACTCCCCCAAGCCAAAATTCTAACCTGCTTTAAAAAATTGCCGAAAAATTGGTTTTTTTGTTTTTATATTTTTGTTTTTTTTCCTCATAACTTTTGATAGGAAGGAGATATCTCAAAACTGATTTTTGCATTGGATTCTGCTCTTCAATATGAATCCAACAAGATATGCTGTGATGGGGCAGTGTACACTATCGCGAAGTTCAAAATTGAAGCCAAAATGTAGGAAAATGAAGCCAAAATGTAGGACACCCAGACAGGAGGCTAAAAATCCAGACAAATCCAGGTTTTTACTGTCATATGGTCACCCTGACCCTTAGCTATGCCACTCATCTACCTACTTCCCCCTGCTTCAGCACTGCTTTTTCCTCTTGCTTCCTCCCCTGTCTTTCAAATCTGAGAGTAGGCTTTCCTTTTTTCTTTCTGGTATATCTGGAAAGAAAACAAAAGGAGCAGAATGGTGAAGTAGTGCACGTTGAGTGGTCACCAGTAGGCTGGAAGAGAAGAGGGACTGTGACTATTCATTCGTTATTAAGCCCCAAATTCCCATTAACTTTCCAGTTCTGACATACCTGTGGGGTATGTTCTACATCCTGCAGTTGGGTGTCAGTCATGGAGGCCTCCTCAAGGTAAGAGAATGTTCATTTCTGAGATGCATTGCCCTTAACTCAGTATTGGAAAGTTGATTAGGATTGTGCACTAATGATAAAAATTTATCTCACTGAGAGAAAATCGACATCCAATCAGCATCCAGATGCTTTCACAAATGAATTCAATCAAATATGTTTGCTTTAGGAATGTGGATAATATTTTAAAATCTGGTATTCTAAAATGTGTCTATGTCATTCTTTCAGGTACCGAAGGGGCAGTGTTTGAGCACTCTGTGGAGACTCCCCATATCAGGGCAGAACCGTCACAAGACCTCAAGTAAGTGTTTCAAGAGCACTTTGTGACTCTTGACTTTAAGCATGTTTTTAAACCTAATTATGTTTTAATTTATAAACTCATGTGATACAATATTCTTCAGTTCAATGTTAATGTCTTATCCACAAATAAACAAAAATCAGGATATTCCCCAGATAAACAAAAAGCAGTTAGTCACAGATAGAATTTCTCATAAAACCGCAGATTTTCCCTGTGGTTAAGTCAAAGTTATCAGAAACTTTGGAAGCTGAGGATTCATACATTACCATCCTGCTTCGGAAATTGATTTAAAGTTGGGTTTACTTCCTGTTGTGCACAAAACGGAGGGCTTTCACTTGAACAGTCACTGAGAGGTGAGGGCGCAATCCTCATCGGTGTAGGCCAGCAAAGCTCACTTATCTCCCTGTTCTTGTGGTGGTGAGTGGAGGTTGGCTCATGTCTGTGTACTGGACTTACCCCTCATCCCCCGAGGAGTAGCACAGAAGTGCCTTACAATACTTTTGTGAAACCTCCATAGGCCAATACAGAACTTATAGTGGCCTAACTTGTGCCATGACCTGTGCTGGGGGTGGTATAGGATTGTGCTGTGAGATGCTTACTCTGGGAGCCCAGTTCTACGCTCAGTTATGCGTAGTGGAAGGGCAGCCTAAGAAGCCTCCTCAAGGTAATGGAACAATGTCCTCAAATCAGGAACTACTACAAAGAGCACCAGAATTTTGTTTTTGCAGACACTTGGGACTGAACACTAAAAGGCCACATTCCAAAAATTGCAATTAGCCTTTAGGCTGAAATGAGGCTAAAATGAAATAACCTCCCAGCTGAAGCCTTTTTAAAGTTTACCAGTGACTGTGCTTCTGGGCCCTGATCAATATTTTTCTGTAAATGGCAAGGGAATAAAACAAACAGACAATTACTTTCAGTGTGAGATTTGTTTTAGAAGCCACTCCATCTCTTGAAGTGGCACAAAGGTTATGGTAAGAGTGCTTTGGGTGAGACACTGTTTAAAAAGCAGCTTCTGGTAGTTTCTGCTTGATCTAAAGCAATGTTTTTCATTTGTTCTCCATCGTTCTCTATGACATCATCACCAGCTACTTCTGGGTTGAGAGGTCAGATACAATTCAGTTAACATCATTATCAGGTTCAAGGTGGACGGATGGGCTTTTATGAGTGGAGAAAAAGCATGCTTTGAAGCTTTGCCTGCTAAGCCCCCTACTAATGTTTGTTGCATCATGCTCCTGATCTTGCTCCTGAGTAAAACCTCACGCTCCTGAGTACAACCTCAAGTTCCATGTTGAGAAACACTGATCTATAGTATTTCCGTAAAGAAGTCCAATTAAACCTGGAATTATTAGAAAACGAGCAGACTGACTGCCTTGGCTCAGTGGTCAAAGACTCTGTGCTTGTCGAACTAAAGATCGGCAGGTCAGTGATTTGAGACCTGAGTGCTGCACCACAGTGGGATCTTCCATCACTCATCCCAGCTCCTGCCAACATAACAGTTTTAAAGCATGCAAAATCAATAAATAGGTACCACTTCAGTGAGAAAACAACAGGCTGGTGATAGGTCCAAGCAAAAGGCCAGCTAGGTTTCCCCAACGTTGCATCAACCATGGTTTGGATGATGCCGATCCAGAACAAGCAGGACAAATGCTGAAGAAGTTGCCTATTAGAAAATGTACAATTGAGCAAAATGTTGCAGAGAGAAAGGGATGCTTTGGTAATTCATTGCCCGATCCTATTCATGTCTACTCAGAAGTACGTTCCATTGAGTTCAATGGGACTTACTCCCAGGAAAGTGTGGATAGGATTGCAACCACAGTGTGTGGCACACTGTGCTGAAGTGGTGTCAAAACCCTATCATCCTGTGGACCTAACAGTGTTCATGGTACCTGATGATGGCCAGAACTGACATCATTCAGCAAATGGTGCCCATAAATAAGCACTTTGTTCTCACATAGAAGATGCTATTTGCAAATGATAGAACAGAAAATGTGCAGATGTTTATCACATTTTCAAGGTGTGAAAGAACCTATTTATCATGCATGTTACCCTTTTAGCAGTGCTGCTTCTACCAATGCATTACTTTAAGGCATTGATGCTTCCATAGGATATGATAAATAGGTTCTCCCAAAACCCCAGCAGTGTCTCTTTCTTTCAACACTCTTGGTCTGCCCCTTCCCCCATAGTCTTCCTCACCTTTTGAGGCCTCCAAGTGCCTCAGCGGAAGTAGTGCTGCTGAAAAGTGCAGTGCAGAAAGAGATCAGTTCTCCATGTTGTTGGTATTTGTACTTAAAACTCAAACCCAGACTAGACAATGGCACATTTCTATTTTGCATCCAGTTTTGGTCTTACCTTCAGATACATCTTACCCACTGCTTCTTGTCCTTGAAATTGGTTTATATGGTGCCCACTTACAAGCCTATTTCTTCCATGTTATCTTTCCTTTAAAAAAAAAAGCTATCCTATTGGCGACTTCCTTTCAGTTAACAAGTTTCCATCTCTCCATTTCTTGAGTTAGGGAGATTTACAGGGCAGAATGTGGTAACCTATGATAAAAAACACAAGGACAGTTTTCTGCATGCCAGAATATTTATTCTAAGGTTAAAAAAACAAACTGGTTTACAAGAAGAGTTAAGGTCCTAACAGATTCTTTCATCCACAAAATTCTTGGGAACTGTAAGTAGGGCATAATTTTTGAATCCTTTAGTATCAAGTGACTCCTTTGGCACTCATGGGATTTGAAAGTTAAAAATAGAAATCCTGGCTTACCTATGTCTTTCCTAACATACATTCTCACCTTTTCCCCTATAGTCAGTAACTCAGCATTTAAAAAAAACTATATTCTGTTTTATTTGACTTGAATCTCATACTTTTGCTTATCTGATTCACAACAAAAGTTTCAATATTCAACACAACATGCTTCAGGATATAATATTCAAGTAATCTAAGAAGCTTAAAGTGTAGCAGCTCATTCAACCAGATCTATTTTTTATGGACTGTAATTGTATATGATATGGTGCATTTGTTATTAGTGTTTCTTAAGGATTTTTTTCCCTTAACTTAGGAAATCCATAGTTTTTTCCCCTACAGATAGGAAATCAATTCTAGATAGAAAACCATATAATTTCCAAATTCTTACCTCAAATAGAATTTATATTTGAATCTACTGTCATCCTTCCACATATTTGGGGGCATTTATATTTTTCTCATTTTAAAATACCGATGCATGCCTATGCATATCTACTCAGAAGAAGGTCTCATTGTATGTAATGGGGCTTACTCCTAGGAAATGCAGCCTTCTTAAGTGTCCTATCCACACTTACCTGGAAGTAAGCTTCAATGAGACTTCTGGATATGAATAGTTTTGAATCAAATACCTTCTAAAAACTTTCAACTCACAGGTGATACAATCTTTAGGAGCAAATATTTGTTGCTAAGATTTTTAAGGCTGTAATCCTTTTTTTAGCAGATAATCCCAATTACATTGAAGTCCCTCCTGACAAGACCTAATTGAACCTGACTTTCATTAGCAGAGACACAGGATAATCGAATCATGCCATAGAATCAGTGAAATGAATTAAATCTTAAAAATTTAATCATCAGTTTCCCAATGCCACCTTTTTTCTTAAAGAGCATGGCTTACCTGAGCAGATTATAAGCCCCAAAATATTAGTTTTAATGATGATGATCTAGCACAACCAGGTATACATACAGAGGCAGTGTCTTTTGTTCATAATAAATGCTGCTGTGGCTATACGATGAAATTTGTTCCCTCAATCACCTTCTTGATCAGGACCAGGGGAAAGTTGCTTTGTTGTCTCATGCCTCTGGGGAAAACTTGAAGAACAAATTTAATAGCTTTCTTTCCCTGTGCCAGTGTCAAGGCTACTGTACCATTGACTATAAGCTAATCCTGAAAACCAACACTGAGCATAATGAGATGGAAAATTGATCAAGCAGCAAGGACCCAGCAAAGATAGTAGGATCCCCTTTTAACTCTGATCTATACTGAAGATACACAAATCTTGCACCATGGTTTTGTGATTTCTACAAAGCTGTAGCCGCATGGTGTCAGTAAGAGCTTTTCTTCAAAAAGACCAAGAGAATAATAAAGAGCACCACTGTGGGAGCGTGCCCTTTCATTAAAAGCCTGAGCTAGAAAGTAGTCAAATATGGTTCCCTCCACCCTTTAAAAAGATACAGGACATGAAAGGAAGCTCATTGATCTGAGGCTACGAGAAAGAAGAACACTTCGGTATTCATGCAATCTACTTAAGAAGGCAAAAACCAACAAAGCAACCATCGACATAAATTATGTAGTGTGTTTAAGTCAGAGTGTGTATCTGTGCTTCTGTATATTAACATGACAAAGGATACAGCATCAATAGCACAGTGAGCAAAACAGCAGGGACTTGTCAGCACTGGTGGTCTGGGTCCCAGCAGGAACCCATCATTCAAGTACTCAAGTCAGAAAGACAGCGGCGGGTAAGTGTGGGTGCACAGTCTCAGAACCCCTCAGTCTGTCAGCTAAACAACATTCAGAAATGTTTTGGGACAGGTGAAATCCCATTGATTCTCCCTCTTGCCTGACCCTTGCTACACTGATCGCTGTAATACACCATCTACTACAAAGGTTCAAGAGACAGCATGCATCTACATGCTCTAGAAACCACAGAGAATAAGGAAAAGCAGTCCCATTTCTACACTGCATATTAGGGACACATGGATGGATGGATAGACAGACGGATGGACGGACAGACACACATACACATGTAACCTCTTAAGTTTTCCTTCAGTGGAAAGACATCCCTAATCATTTCAGTTGTTCTTGCCTTTATATCCCTGATCATTTCAGTTGTTCTTATTTCTCTTATCTTGGTTTTGGAATATAATGTATGGGAAAGAAAAACACTAGTACAAAAGTATGATACAATCTACTGCTGCTCCAACACCTTTAACATGCCCAATGCTCAAAATCAATTAATTTCAGAATTCCTAAAGATCCCTGCTTTCTATTCATTACCAAAACAGGTAATACAATTTTGGGTCAGCATGCTTGGGATTTTTCGGTAAAGAGGTGGCAAGTTTGTGTTTAGTTGTGCTGACTGTAGAAAGTCATCATTCTCATGAATCTAGAATTACGTCTGACAGGAATTTCAGGTTGTTGACTGTGGGATTTCCTGGACTACACAGTACATTGACTGTACAAACTCACCCTCATGGGCACGCAGAGCTGGTTTCTGAGATATATTTATCATAAAAATATTTATCATGTTTTTTATCCTACCTTTCTCCCTTGGAGGGAGAGAAAAAACTATTAGCCATTCCAAGAGGTGCACAATTACTCTGACCATACAGTAATTGGAAGTAATATCATTATGGCACTGCAATTCTGGTTCAGGCAATTCTAGGGGATGACTTGGGAAACATGACCCCTGTGGCCAGAATTACACTAATGGTCCTAATAGATGATCAATTTTCAACCTTTTCCATCTCATGGTGCTGTGAGAAGAAGGCTAAACGATAACTGTAATGTCATACCATCATTTTTTTTACAAGGCACACCATTCTGATGGATAGGGACTCACATATCCTAATGGCCTTATTAATATAAGACCATCCCCACAAACTCCCACAGTGCACCTGCAAACCATTTGTTGCACAAATATAACACAACACAGTCAAAAATCACTTTGTGTACAATCCTAACCATGTCTACTCAAAAAGTAAGCCCCACTGTGTTCAATGAGTCTTACTCCCAGGAAAGTGTGTTTAGAATTGCAGCCTGTGAAAAATCACTTTGAGAAACATGAACCCAGTTGGCCCCATTTGCTTCATTTATTTCATTCATTCCAAATCAAAACTATACTCCTATTTTCCTTTAAAACACACAGCAGCAGGATCCTTACTGTAGCCTCCAGATTCTCAACACCGTTTGGTGCTGTCTGCAGCTCTAAAATGTGCCTTTGCATCACTGCCCTTCCTTTCTCCCCCCAGCCTTGCTTCATCCTCCGTATAGTGTCTTTCTGAGTCTCATAATACATGGCACTTTTAGGGATACTGAGATGTCCTCTCATCTTTACATTTTACTCCCATCTTGGTCACAGACTACACTTGCAACCCAGTCACTGTTGTTTTCCCTCTTCGTTCTTTTTTTAGGGCTGTTAATATTGAACTAGTCTATTACGTGCCATTGTTCCACCTAGGATACAGTGAACCAGCCATGCCAAAAGTAATGGAGTGTTCAGTTCAATTAGTGTTCCACTTTGAGATGTCTAGGTTAATGAGAGCTTTAGGATTGATAATAAGTTAACTGTGACAGGTCCTGCAGGTAATAATATGAGGAAGATCTAGAGGTGGCCATATATTAGACACAGAAGGAACTGGTGTTGGGACTGTGTTTGTTTCACTTTCGTGTTCCTAAGAGCCCTAAATGAAAGGTGGCTGGAAGAAAGTGTGACACTTTTGAATAATACCATCATGTTATTTGTCATTTGATACATACATTCATGCAGAAATTTGCAATGAAAGAAACCACACTGAAATAGTGTTATTCTATCAAAAATAATAGTTAAAAAAACCAATGGGGCTGCTTAATGGTGCAACACCACACCCAAAACACATGGCATTGCTACATCCATTGCATGGAAGGAGTCCATCATCATGGGGGTGATGCACTGGCCTCCCATACCCTATGAAGCAAATCTTAGTGACACATTGGCTTCCAACTACAGATATAGGTTTCTGTATATGTTGCTTTTATATTCTTAATTCAAACACTGTATGACTATGGCTGCAATCCTAAAGACACTTTTCTGGGAGTAAGACATATTGAACCCAATTGGGCTTACTGTGGAGTAGACATAGTTAGGATTGTGCTCTTATTGAATATCAAACTATTACATATGGTTATTAGATATTATTATATATGATTATGCTGCCCACTAAGATGGAAAAGGGGGACACTGAAGTTTTTCCAGGACACGTCCCGGGGGAAAAACAGGACATTTTCCCTGAACAGTGATCACTCTAAAGGGAAGGTTGATCACCCTTCCCTTAACAAATCCCATGTCAGAAGACCCTGATCATCTCCTCTTTGTGCCTCTTCCCTAAACTTCTCTCCACATCCCCCTGCCCCCCGGCACATCCAAATAACCCCAATCTTCATCTTATTGTGTGTGCCCCCAAAGCGCACTCCCCACACTGGCAGCATCCATAGCTCCCGCCCTCTCCCTACCTCTCTCTTGCAGACTCCCGCATTGCTCCCTCCACTTCCAAAGACCCAGGATCTTCAGCCTCTCCAGCAACCACCCCTCCACCCAGAAGCCTTGCAGAGCATGTTCCTCCAGCCTGATTTGCAAGGGGAGACAGAGACATGATGAGGGGACACATCTGGAGTCTCTGGGGGCCACATTTGGCCTCCAGGGCAGGGTTTGGAGATCCCTGGCCAAGAGGAAAGAGAGCGTTACATCACTACTTTCTTTTCACATGTGTTGTTCAGGTTCTGTCACCCAACATTGCTGTATTTTCAAACTGTGTGTCCCCTTAGAAGTCTGGTTTATTGGAATGGTGTTCAGAAGCCTCATGAGAAATTTCACTTGTCTTTTAGAAATTCATTTCACTTCCCTTGGAAATTCTCACGTTTTCCCTTAGAAGGAAACCTGAAATTGATTTTAAATGACATTTTCCAAAAATTACAGTGTCAGTCCTACTTGTGCTTCTACATGAATGCCTGGTTGTTGAACTGGTTTTGAACCATGTTCCAGTTTTTGTGCTTAGTGGTTCCAGTTCAGGTTCAATGCAACTTGACAAGGGTATTTTGAGTTCTGGTTTCATTCCTATGCATTGTAAAAGAAAATGAAAAAGAAAGCTCTTGAAATCTGTCTTTTAGAGGGAGAGGAAGAAATTGCAGACATTCTTCTATTCATATTTGACCATAGAACAGTTCTCATCTCTTCATATTAGGACTTTCTTCCACTTATGCTTTTTCAATAATAATGGATAAAGATAGAATACTTGACCTTTGCCAGCACTTTCTGCATTCTCAAACAACATTTCCAAGAATATTAGAGATCTGTTTACTTGCAACCATAGCAATTCATTTTTCTTTTATAATGCATTGTATTTGTAGATATTCCAAACTAGACAGATATCTCTGAAGTAATAATATGAGGAAGATCTAGAGGTGGCCATATATTAGACACAGAAGGAACTGGTGTTGGGAGTGTGCTTATCCTACAGACTGTCCAATGGAAGTAGGTGATTGCTGTGACAGGTATCTTGAAAACAGACAAAACTTACTTGAATCCAGGAAGAAGCCTAGATAAAACTTTTTATGTGCATTAAAACATTGCTAGTTGTAGATTGCCTGGAGAGGAGAGGTACCAAATGTCCCAGTATAGCACAGTAGAGCTTTATAAGAGGATGCCTAAAATGACATTTTTTTTGTTTGTTTTGTTTTGTTTGGGGTTTTTTTTTTTTTTTTGGAGATTTGGCTATCCCAAAAGTCAATTTGAACAGTAGATGGACTGTTTCCTGCTACTCATTTTGGATCCATGGTGGATCTCAGCTAACACTTTCCCATTGCACAAATGCCAGCCAATATGCTCTGCATTCCTCACAGTGCATTTTAGTATCCACATTTTTAGAGTATGTGAGTGACAGGCCCAAGGTCACTTCATGGCCAATGAAGGTTTTGAATCTGGATCTAATTAGTGATGGGGCAATCTCATTCCGCAAATTAATGAGGACCAATTATAGTATAATGTGTTATAGTCAAACAGTATGAATGAGACAATTTATTTCAATGGTGCCTAGCCTTTGCTTGCGGTCCAGTTGTTTCTTTGGGTACAGTAACTAATACATTTTTTGGATAATTAAACTCAGTGGTTCTCAAAGTGGGAGTCAAGATCTGCTTGGAGGTTGTGACTTCATTTCAGGGGGGTTACAAAAAGCTGGTCACCACCATCTTGGAATCTAGCACTGGTCCCCACCATCTTGTGATTGGACACTCAGGCTGTTTTCCTAAGAGTGGTTCTCACTGAATACAAGACTTATGTCTGAGTTAGACATGAAGGAGCTCTGCATCACAGTGATGTCACTCCCTGTTTGATGTCACTTCTAGCCATGACGTCACTTCCAGGAGGTCCCAGAGAGATTGCCATTCTCAGAAGGGGATCTCAGGGCGAAATGCTTGAGATGCCCTCCATTAACTGATGCATTTAGTGATGCATGGGTTTTCATTGTTGATTACAGTGAATGTGTCACCCTAGAAAATATTGATTTGCTTGATTTAATTTGTCAATTGCAATATAATTTTAAAAAGTAAACATTCTAATCTATCAAAGACCTTGTCTGAATCCCTTAGAATCAGTCTGGTAGTTGAATCAACATTTTTGGCCCATAGGTATTTTGAATGTGTTTTCCTGTCTAAAATATATATGACACCAGGCAGTTATGGATGTCAAGGTCAGTTTTTCCCCCAGGCTTATGAATAGTAGCAAATGCTTCTAATTTTCTATGATTCTGAAACACTGGAGATGAAAAATGTTAGTAAAAGTTTATCAAAAATTTAAAAATTTAAAAAAGGCGTTAAAAATTTCCTTTCTCAAATTTCTTAATTATATCCACCAGCTCTTCCAACAAGGTTGACTGTTCCATTAATCCTCTATATTATCTGGCATTGGCTGCAACCCTAACCTCCCTGGCATAAGTCCTGTGCTGAGCTGAGGGTGTCACCAAAGTGCCGTAAGACATTCTGTGTGACTCCTGCAGGAAGGTTAGGCCAGTGTACAGACATGCACCACAAGAACAAGAAGACCAATGCCAGCGAAGTTAGGAATGCACCTTAGACACTTTCTATTCTGGAGAACAGAACAGAATAGAAGTTCATCAGATGATGAGTCTAATATAATTCTTTATCATCGGAAGCAATCATCTCTCTGAAATACATTACGAAGTTTCCCTGTTTGTTTTTGATAGTTGACACATGGTGGCACTGTTGATTTAGTCTAATATAGTGTGGTAATCATTGGGAGACACCCATATTTTTAATGAAAGCCTATTTGGTTAAAAAAAAAAAAGCTTTCTGAATTTTTTTTCTGTTTCTAGAGTTTATTTCCTAGCTGAAATCGGTTCTGATCATGCTTGACAATAACTGTAAAATTGTTGCATTTTTGTTCTAAGTTTTTAAACTTGTTTTTATCATTTCCTGTCACTCATCTTCCCATTCTTCTTTGTAATATACAAGAATAAATTGACTGAACATCCACAAATAACAGCTTCAAATGTGTCTATCTGAACTTTGCTTCTGTTTTCAAGGGTATGGGCTGTGGGTGGCGCAAGTGTTTAAGACACTGTGCCTGTTAACCAGAAGGCCAGGGTTCGAGACACAAGCAGAGTGAGCTCCTGTCCTTATCCCAGCTCGGAGACACAGCCGGAACCAATCGTATCGGCTCTCCATTCCATTGGACTATTTCAGTGGCATAGAGAGAGGGGATTTGCTGCTTGGGCAGCCTATCCTCCATATCAATCTACCCAGGCCTTTGTGCTTCACATGCAGCATCAAGCACGATACCATAGTCTTTCAAGACTGATGGATGCCTATACTTTGTTTTCTTCAGAATAAATGTAACTTTTGATACCTTATCAGTTAAATCTTTGTTTTAAAGCCATAAATTTAGAGCCCAATTCTAAGGTGCCATAGCACAAGCACTAAGCAGCGGTGCCCAGTACTGGGTGTCATAAACATGCCGTAAAACACATTTACATCACCCATTAAATAGGGTTGGCCCAGGTGAGGAAGAGTGTGATTTACCAACTCCATTGGTAAATTATACCACCAGGTGGCGGTGTGGCATCTGTTGCACAATGTTAAGTGGATTAGGCGAAGGAAATATAGAATCATCTGTAAAGTTCAAATTGGGTTTGGTGCATTTTTTAAATTAGATTTTCTTTCTGAAATTATAAATACTTCAAAATTCTATTACTGTATTTTAAAATCCAGTTTGTGATATGGATGAAGTTCTTGAAGCTCTATTATTTACCCAACTTTTCTTTTATGGTTCTCTGTTTTCTTAGCAAACCTTTTATGATCTTTTTTTACATTGTTGTAATATAGAGTAAAGTCAAAAACATAATCTCTAAGTCTGAGATGCTGGAAAATGTGCAATGAGATCTACCGGTAATTTGTAAGTAGTCTCTTGCTTAGCTTCCTACGGTAAATGAGACTCTTTTTCTAGGCAATATTGTACAGTATATTGGAAGATAGATCTACAATACTTTTTCAATTTTTACTTTATTTTTTTCAGGCTTCTACTGTGCCATAAATGATACATATAAACATGATGGAAAAACTGAAGGCAAAAGGAGAAGGGACAGCAGAGGATGAGGTGGTTAGATAGCATCATAGAGACAATGATCATTAATTTGAACAGACTTAGGAATCTAGTGGAAGAGAGGGGAACCTGGCATGCAGCAGTCCATGGGGTCACAAAGAGTTGGACATGACTTGACAACTAAACAACAGCAACAAAATATCCTTAACCCTGGATGCTGCTCATCACTTCTAGTTCATATTTTCATCCAAGTCAGCAATTTTCAACCAGTATGTTATGACACACTGGTGTGCCTTGACACACCGACGTGCAGTGTCACTCAGGAGTTTGGGGAATGCCATTTATTAGCAGGGCCATTGGAGTATGTGATCCGCGTTCCACGTGACCTGTCAATAATCCAAAAATTGAGCACCTGGACATCATGAGATGATAAAGTCTGAAAATCACTTATCTAAGTGGTGATAGCTTTGATACCCAATAAAGCTTTTGACTAGTTGATTTTCTCTCATGCTGCATACAGTCTGAAGTATTCTTATTTTCACCCACGTGTATTTTAAATTTCATGTACATTAGATGATCGTCTTGGGGGAAAAGTGGTACTCTATTTTATAAAGTGATGGCAGGCATACTTGTCTGCTGTCTGAGGAGGAAAAACAACATCCTTGAGTTGGTTACAGTGAAGTAAACACCATCTGATAAGCCAGACACTGTCTAAGTGCTCTTTTACTTTCTTTCTTTTGAACATTTCTTAAACTTTTGGAAATAGGATTATTCCAAAAGTATCTGTCCTTTTTAAGAAACAAGTGGGTCTGTGTGTGTGTGTGTGTGTGTGTGTACGTGCACGTGCACGCGCACGTGCATGAGAGAGAGAGAATTTTCAAAAGCAGAAAAAGTAAATAATCTCATTTATAAGATTCCTCTTGATTGTGAGAGGGAGTATGAAATCATTGGGACTTATAGCACAATCCTATGCATGCGTACTCAGAATTAAGTCCTACTTAGTTCCTTGAGTTTTACTCTCAGGGAGATGTGTATAGATTTGTAGCCTCTGAGTGTCAAAGTCCAAGTTATTTTAACTACTACCTGTACATGAGTATGGCTGCAATCCTGAAGTGCACTTAGGCTAGCCTATCTGGCACTTGGGCCAGCCTAATGGCAGATCGGCCAGCCTACCTGTGCCAGAGAAGGCTTGGGCCAAGATAGTTGGACTTGCACTAGCCTAGCAGTGCCATTCAGCGGGCTGTGTTGAGGGTATGTTGAGCATGGCCTAGAACAGTGCAGTTAGGCCATATCCAGAGCAGTGGTGGGCTCCAGCAGGTTCGCACCTACTCTATAGAACTGGTTGTTAACGAGAGATAGGACATATAAAGTTTAAAAATAGCCATTTAAAAGTGGCTGCCAGATGGGCAGAGAACCAGTTGTTAATTTCTTTGAATCCCATCACTGATCCAGAGCCCGATTCCATGCCCCCTCAGAGCTCCTCTTTCTTTGGCCATCTCAGGAGACGGCATAAATATGTGTATGGGGTCAATGATATGCCAGAATAAAAATGGAAGCAAAATCAAAAGTTCCAAATCTTCCGCCCAACCTAAGCAACTCAGGATATGACACAACTCCCACAGTCCAGTGAGCATGCTGCTCTTGTGCTGCTTCCTCTTCAGCAGCAGTTAGGTCAGCCTAGAGGCCTCCTAGTCCTGAGGATTTGGCCCAAGTGTCAGCCTAGATGCCTCCTAGCCCTGTGGATTTGGCCTGTAAACTCAGGATATGGCCTACCGTAGGCCAGCTTATCTGGGCTATTCTCTCTGGTCTAAGTCAAGATTGCACCCTGTGTCCATCTTATTATTTAATAGCATCTGAACCATGAATTAGGCTGATAGTGGTATGGGGTATAACACCATTTTTCACCATGATCCTATTCAAGATCACCTGCCCAGTCCCTGTCGACAGGGTCCCAATTCAGTTATCGTTAGAATGCTTCAAGGAAACTTGTCCTTCAGAAGCATTTAGCCTTTCACTGGCTTGCATCCTATGAGGTTGACAGGGATAGGATATCCCAGTCTATGATTAGGTGATGCTTTGGGAAGGCATCTGAGTCAGTAGATCTTCAACTTCTGACAAAATTCTGGCCAGGTATTGAGACAACCAAACAGTTGGGAATTACAATATTAAGAGTTCACCCTCTTCATGCATTATGACTTTGTGTTGCATTAGTGTATTGGGGAGAGAGGAGTGTACCAAGTGGCCTTGCCCTCTAGCCTTTGCACATTGAGCATTTGTTCACGGGGGAGAGGCTTCCCCTGCATTTTAGAACCCTAGATGACCACATTCATCCCCTACTATGTGTTGTCAAAACATGTAAAAAGGGCTTAATTAGTTTCCTTTTGGGGCAATGAAATGGAGTTTCTTTTGGGTCAATGAAGTGCAATCTGAATTTGGTAGAGGACAAGCCATTGGTACAGTTCCATTGTCATGGCCTGTGGAAACTTATACAGCAAACTAATGTTTCTCTTCTGATCATACAAGTGCTCTTCTTGTTTACCTTTGGAAGGTTATTTTTATTTACCTGCAGTTCTTTACTTTAAAAAATATGATTCTGCAGTCAGTCTAAGAGCCGAAGTGTGCTTTAGTTTCCATACATAAAGTAGTCGAGAGCGATGAATGTTATGTGTATTTAAAACAATCTTTGCCAGTTCAGTAGCAGATAAATGTCTTAATATTTTGAAGTAACTGTTGTATGCATGGTATAGAATTGCAAATGATTTCATAGATGAAGCTTCTACTTCAGTAATGACATACTGCATGTAGTTGTTTTAAATTCATTCCTGTTGTGTTCTGTCAACACCCAGCAGTCAAAAATATATCAGGGATGCTAATTCTGGAGACTAGTCATGATAGGAGAATATTTTATTGCCACTATAGGACACAGGAATAGGTTAGTCCTGGGAAAGTTTTCAAATATACTGAAGTATGGAGAGGAACAGGTTCATAGTTTGACCTCCAGGACTTCATGACATGATGTACCGTTGATCTTGAAGGGAGTAGCTGACAAATGATTTTGTGAACCAGTAGATACTGGCATGGTCTAGAATAGCAATTTGCAACCATTTTAATCCATTGCTTAATCCATTAAGTTACTAAAATTGTCGACATACTATAATTTTTTTGACAGTTGACAAAGCCAGGATTTCGCATTCCCCAATGACCCTACTAAATATATGATCTTCCTTCAAATCCCCACAGTGTACCTGCTGACCATTCACAGCACACCAGTGTGCCACATCATTGGAAAATCTGTTGGACCACAGTCCAAAGCTATGGTAGATAAACCTATGAATTGTTTGGGAAAGGTAAATGTTGTTGGAGAAGCAGATAAAGCAGATTATGGTGAAGAAATGGACATTCCTTTGGGAGAAAGTGTGGTGTGCTTGTCCACTGCTACCGAAGGACAGTGGACACTGGTTAAATTAGTATGGCATATTTGTTTCCTTTTGCTTATGGTAAAGTTGTTTCTTCCTACTTGTTTGTTGTTCCTGGTCCTGTCGCTACTCGCTCCTATGCTTGGGGTATGTTCCTCTATGGCCATTCTCCAATCACATCCCTTTTCACTTTGAAAAAACACAGTCATTTTAATATAATATGAATACTATTCATAAATTCCAGTTATCATAGAAGAACTGCACTGACCATCCCAGCAGCAACCCTGGAGTGGGTGCCATCTAGTATGGCACAACATGTTCTTTCCAGGGAAAATACAATCATTGGAGAGATTATGAGGCAGCTAGCTGAAAATCGCCAAACAGAAGCCGGGCATTGTGGTGTTGATCCACTTCACCCCCTAGTGATGTCATTGTACTTTCCCATATTCTACAAAGAAGCCATAATTTGGCTATTGCAGCTCTTCTCAACCAAGAGGGTTGTGCAAGGTTAGCCTTCAAACCACACACTTGCTGGTTGTTAATGACTGATCACTACTTTGTTTATGTGCATTTTCACAACCCGCATGGGTAGAAGCCATTCCTACTAGCTGTGAGGCATCTCTGTCACAAGGAGTGATGACCATGACAGACGATTTCTATGTGTTGAATTTTAGTGTTGCCCCTTGCAATTTGCAATTTGTAGGGATGCGTTAATATTCGACAAGTACACAGTTCTGCATTTCTCATTGCACCTCATCTGATCTCACTTCCACAAGTGATCACAGGGAACTCCTCATCAAGAAATGGTTGTAAAACCAAGCTCTTTAAGACAATCTCCCCTCTTAGATTCAATCGTTTTTATAGAAAACATCTCAGAGATACAGTAAAAGTATTGTGCATTGGAGGGGAAATGTCAAGGCTTGCTTTCAAAGCATTGCAGAAACAAAAACTGTGCACTTCACAAAGGTCTGAATCAAGTTCTAAAAGAATAGTGAATGGAGTATGAATATTGTATGAAGTCACACTACTTATTTTGAAAGTGAATTTTCCAAAAACGTAGGAATGAGATTCCGAACCCACTGACGTTAGTGGAAGTTTTATTTTTCCATTGTCTTGGGGAAGATCTATAATCTATGCTGGTGGGGCATGTGTGTAACATGTCATCCTTGCATTTTTTTTCCCTTCTTTTTCTTTGTTTTTAATGTTCAGGCTTGAATCTCCAACTAGATCTTTGATAATGGAAGCTCCCAGGGGGATACAAGTGAGTGCAGCTGCAGGGGATATGAAAGCAACCTGTAGGAAAGAACTCCACTTACAGTCCACAGAAGGGGAGGTAAGCCTGATCAGAGTACCATCATCTCATCAATGGAAAACAGTTCATTGGCTACACCCTCAAATAGTGTGCATATGAGAAACCAATTATTACTGCTGTGAGTAGCCCAATCTAATCTGAAGTTTGTGGTGGCAGATTTCACAATCTGCCACTGTTAAGTCCTGATGCAGTTTCACAAAAGGCATGCCACTGTTGTGTGATGTGGGACCACCAGTTCAAATGGCTGGAGGCCCTACACGAAAGCCAAGAGCTCAGCAAGATCATTCCAGAACAGGTAACTTGACAGCAGTGACAGTTTGAGAGAGTAGCAGGGCATGGAGCAGGGTGGACAGAGAATAGTTTGAATATAGGAGATGGTGGATCTCAGCGATAATCCTATCCCTCTTTGCCCAGCCCAGCATAGCACGTTCCTCCGCATACTCCACAATCTTAAGGCAAGCAAAAATAACTTTGGCTGCAATCCTAGCCACACTTTTCTGGGAGTAGATCCCATTGAACACTTTTCTGGGAGTAAATCCCATTGGACTTACCCTACCATAGGTTTGAGCCCTTTGAAGGCCAGGCAGCTCATGGAGAAGGGGGGTAAACAATATTTTTTCTTACCCTTTCTGAGCTACCTCTCCAGTGGGTGATTGCACTATAGAATGTCACCAAAGGTTGTAGTGCTCATTCCATTGTTTCCACTGCATCATGTACGATGATGGGGGATAGGATTGAGGCAAAACTTATCTATTGGCTCAAAATATTGGCACTTTCCAAAGCTTGCTTTCTCCAGATGGCTCCATTTATAAAGAAGTACAGTATTACATCTCCAAATACTTATGCTCTCGTACTTCATTGTATGGGAACAATACTGTTTAACATAACTCTGCAAGTTTGTTAGAACAGACACAGGTTGTATCAGGACAAATGTGCTTGAAAGAACTTTTTACCAATGTTTTCAATATTGCAACCAGGCTTTACAGATTGATTTTGGATAAGATTGTGCAGGTGGTGGGTGGTATGTAACATTAGGCACTATCCCGATTTATGTTTTTAGGGCACAATCCTAAAGTGGAGTTTGGATGGCACAAGTCTCTTGTGCTGGCCCAGCTTCATCATGAAAGTGACATAAACCACTTTTCATGCCAACACAAATGCAGGGAAGTTGGTGCAAAGACTTGTACCTGCCTTCCCATGCTGGATCCAGCCAAGATGGGATAGGTTTGTGCTGGTCTTTTTAGGCTGGTGCAGGGGTCTGGAGGATGCATGGGAAGAGTGAGAAGACAGTGTTCCAGGATCAGGGAGGCTGGGTAGGGAGCAGGAGGCATGACCAGCAACTGGCAGTTATGCTAGCTCCAAGCCCCATTCCTGGGAAATATGGAACAGCTCCAGTTTGTTCTGCTCACCTTTGATCAGCACCAACTCATGAGATGGCACAGATCTGAGTAAACCCATAGGGGTCACTGTTTTTTCCCTAGCCTTGTGCTGAGCCATAGTCGGCTCCAAACTTGTGCTGCATATAGCACAGACACACTAGCCTGCCTGTTCCAGAGCAGGTTAGGATTGGGCTGTTAATATATTTCTAGATTTGAATTTCTATAATCTGTCTTCATTCTATGGGATGCTATGAGTTCTTTAAATAAATAAGTGGTTATGATCCCCAAAAGTATTCATCTCAATGTTATGTTACATGATAATCTGTCCATTTTTCAGGGACAGTATACATGCATCATTGATATTATGGTCATCATATTCACCTGAGGAAATAATTGCTGGTCCAAAACCAATTAGGTTTCATATTGGTAATACCCCATCAATCCATGCTTCTTATCCTTCTTGTTGCTTTCCTAGGTGGGATTGGTAACTGAGAAATATACAATTTTACAATGGCAAAATGTACTGATTCACTGGAAATTGTACCATTGCCTTCTTTATCTATGAAAAAGTTGTGATCAGTTGTGGCTCAGGTTTTCTTACAAATTTTGTTGTAACCTTTGTAAAGTGGTTGAGTTACAACTCTGGATACTTCAAATGGTTGTGTTTTGTTTTGCTTGTTGTTGTTTTTTAGCACTTGTCTATAGTTCATGCAGAATGTCACATTCTTTTGCCTATAGTGTAACTCCATAAAATGAATAATAGTGATTTAACCTACAGAAAAAAACTTCCTATGAATGCAGGGAAGTTTCACTTATTTTGAACCAGTTACCACTTCTTTGTGTTAGAGCAGGGGTGTCTAACACGTGGGCCGGGGGAGGGCCGCATGCGGCCCAGGACGAGGGTAGATGCGGCCCTCCTGCAAAGCTGGCCACCACCATTGGAAAAACCAGCTTTGTGGCAGCAGCCATTTTCAGATTTTGCGTGCTTCTCTGCGCACTGTCCTGGGTGGCCACCACAAAGCTGGTCTGGGCTGCCTGGCTCCTCCCCCTACCTGTCTCCTGGCACTCAGAGCACTTCAGGCCCCTGCAGACCTTGCAGTGCTTGCCCACCCTCATTCCCCAACAGTAGCCTCAGCCTCTATCCCAGCTGCTGCCTGCTGCCCTTGAGACCTACTCAGAAGTAAGCCCTGTTAAAGTCAATGAGGCTTACTCCCAAGTTGCAGTCTGAGAGCCCAATGATGCATAGGATGGCCTGTGATCCTCTCTAAGCTTAACCTTGGAGATTTGCTGCAACCCTAACCATGTCTACTCAGAAGTAAGGCCCATTGTACCTAGTGGGTCTTACTCCCAGGAAAGTGTGTTCAAGACTGCAGTATATCTCCAAGGTTACGCTTGGAGAGGATCACATCGCATCCTATGCATCATGCCTCCTCAGAAGTAAGCCCCACTAAAGTCAATGAGGCTTACTCCCAAGTTGCAGTCTGAGAGCCCATTCCTATGCATGACTACTCAGCAGAAAACCTATGATAATCAATAAGACTTACTCCAAGGTTTAGCTTGGAGAAGATCACTGCCCATCCTATGCATCATACCTACTCAGATGTAAGCCCCATTAAAATCAATTAGACTTACTCCAAGGTTTAAAAAATGTAGGACAAAATATAGGACATTCTACATTTTGTCCTACTTTTAAAAAAGGTTGCTAGTGTTTATGTGTGGCCCAAACCAACTTGTCTTCTTCCAATGTGGCCCAGGAAAGCTAAACATTTGGACACCCCTGTGTTAGAGCGTTCAGTACGGATCCAAGGAAACAAAATTCTGTAGTTGTGATTCACTAAACTTGCAAGTGCTTTAAGGTTCCAATTCTCACCCACTCTTTAGTCCCATATCAGTGTCCTTCTCTACCTTCACTATTAAAAGCAGGCCTCCATCAGTCTTGGAAGACTATGGTATCGTGCTCGGCGCTGCATACACTGCATGCGAAGCACGAAAGCCTGGGTTGGATTGTTATGGAGGATATGCTGTTACCCAAGCAGCAAATCCCCCCTCTCCACACCACTGAATGAGTCTAATGGAAAGGCAGAGCCAATACGATTGGATCCAGCTGGCTTCGCAGAGCTGGTCTACGGACAGGAGCTCACCCTGTCTTGTGGGGCCGACCCGGGTCTCGAACACTGGCCTGCTGGTTAACAGGCAGAGCGCCTTAATCGCTTGCGCCACCCACAGGCCACACATCGCTATACTGATGCATGTTTAATGTACACATATAATTGCTCCATTAGTAATGAAAAATGCATAACTTGGGACAGATAAATGGGCCATAGTTAAATCAATATCACCCAAGAATCAAGTGTTGAAATGTAAGTCTTGTATCGTGGCTTTCATTTTCAAAGCATTCATAGGCTTTGATGTGGTTATTCAGTATGCCGCAGCCTATAGCTTTATATCAATTTTTAAACATCAGTCCAGGCCATAAGTACACAACGAAAGTCCTGATGGATCAAGCCAAAGGCCCATCTAGGTCAGCATTTTATTTCACATGATGACAATCAGCGGCTCCATGCGAAGAATTGCTTCCTTTTGTCCCTCCAAAATCCTCCATCAGCTTTGTTTGGTGACTCCTGGTTCTCGTGTTGCAAGAAAAGGAAGAAAAACTTCCCTTTCTCCACACCATGCTTAATTTATCATTTCCTAACACCCTTTCTCCAAGCTAAAAAGCTATAAACATTATAGCATTTCTTCATAAGGAAGAAGGTGTTCCAATGTAATCATTTTGATTGCCCTCTCTTGCCTTTTTTCAAGCTTGACAATGCCCTTCTTGACATATCTCACCCAAACTGTATATTCCAAATGTAACTGTGCCATAGTAATGTGTGGGAACATTGTAATGCTAAGCTTTCTTCCATGCTCCCTAGGTCTCCATGTTCTTGATTATTAAGGTAATTACCCCTTCTTACTGCTGCCAGTCCATTGCCACTATTATTTCATAATGGTTTTATTTTTTTTGGCTGCAAAAAAGCACTGCCAATTCTCCATCTTAGCTCAGACACTTATATTATTTGCATATAAACACACACACACACACACACACACACACACACACACATATATATATATATATATATATATATATATATATATATATATATATATATATATATATATACACAGTAGCACCAGCACCTGTGTAACAAATGCCTCATGTAAAGTATGTTTCACATAACAAACAAAAATTTCTCTAGCATTCTGCTTCATGTAACAAACTGTGCTTCACGTAACAAACAGACTTGCTGGTAGTTGGGGCAGACACGCTGGCCCATAGCGCATGGCTATAGCGAAAGCAACATTTCCGTGCGGTTCCTCCTGGGCATCCACTGGGCAGAGGGAGAGAACAGCAGTGGAGAAGAGGGAAGCAGCTCAGGGCTAGCCAGAGGGGAGCAGGGGAGAGAGAGGCTCAGGATGAAGAGAAGGAGAAAGTGGGGAGAAGCTTTGAAAGTGTCTTGGATTGCAGCAGCCTAACCATGTTAAATGGGGCTTACTCCATGTATTAAATGGGTCTTACTCCCAGGAAAGTGTCTTTAGGATTGCAGCCTAAGTAGACTTCATAGGGTCATGCACACTGAATGCATGTTTTGAATTCAATTCCAGTATTTTGTCATCATTTGTCCATACAGTTAATATTTTAATATGAATATTTTTGGGGTTGTGGAACCAATCATCTGAGTTTTCATTATTTCCTATGGGAAAATCTGCTTCACGTAAAGAATGCTTAACATAACAAACATGCCTCCAGAACGAATTAAATTTGTTATGTGAGGTACCACTGTGTCCTGCCTAATGTCCTTCTAAGTTCACCTGACTATAGTCCTTGGTGCCTGGTGCCAACGTGCACTATGACCTGTATCTCCTCTCAAGTATTACATGAATTGCCTTGCAATCATGATAGTTCAGATTGCACAAAGAGATTGCTTTCTTGCACATGATTTTCCCTGCTGTCTATGGACAGAAGCACAAGAGTTCAGTGTAGTTAGTCCCTTGGCAGGAACTAGCATATTTATAGCAAGGTGCTTAAATATTGGTAGAAAGCTGAGCTTTTAAAACAATCTTAGTGATACCTTTATGCCAGGAGCATTATGGTTCTCTTTCTAAAAGCACATGGAGGAAAAGCCTGCATTGTACTGGTTAAAGAAACATGTACAAGCTAATATTATTGGCCTATACTGGTTGTGACAGATCTAATCCTATTGGAAACTTGCTGTTTCAGATCTAATCCTATTGGAAACTTGTTGGTTGGCATTTTGTGGACATTAGCCCCAGATGTCAAATGAGTATCAATTCCATGTGCATGCACATGCATACATACAATTGAAACCCATGCATGCATACAATTGATATTACAAAAAACATTAAATTGATTTAGGCTGCAGTCCTAAGAGAATAAGTCCCAACGGAATAAGTCCCATTGAACTCAATTGAACTTGCTTCTGAGTAGGCACTGCCTGTCCCTGCTTTAAAAAAAACCTGCTGTACCACCAGGAACACACGGTGATCATTACTCCAAAGCAAAGCACATTCGACCTTCTCTTACAGAAGCTTAATTAGTTTCCCACTCCTCATCCTTGACATTAAACCTCTTGGCAGTTTGTCTTTCTCAGTGCCTCACATGCTGACACATCTAGGAACTGGAAGGGCAAAAAATTAAAAAAAACCTGCCTGCTGGAAGTTCCAGTATATGCAAACACAATACCAAAGAACTTTAAAAAGTTCTCTTGACAGCACATCTAATGTGGTAAAAGTATTTTTACTGGCATTCCAACTCTAAATATTTGCATTGACCCATCTGCTTGCAGGACAAGATTAACGGCTCAGGAGAAATGGTGTGCAGAAAGACAAGACAAAACACAACATCCATTTATTAGCATTCATTTAATCCTAGCAGTGCGTTTCGAGCTCTGCAGGATGTAGGGTAGCATAATAATGAGAACCATCATGATGGTGTAATGGTTAGTGTGCCAAGCCTAAGTTTAGAAGATCTGCATTTACTGCCCCTCTCAGCCATGAAACTTTGGGATGACCTTGGGCTGGTCCCACAGTTGTGAGAAAAAAATGGGAGGGAGACAGTGGTGGGCTCCAGCAGGTTCGCACCTACTCTACAGAACTGGTTGTTAATGAGAGATAGGACATATAAAGTTTAAAAATAGCCATTTAAAAGTGGCTGCCAGATGGGCATAGAACCGGTTCTTAATTTCTCTGGAGCCCATCACTGGAGGGAGATCATTGTACCCCACTACGTTCTTGGACAAAGGGGTCCTTTGTATCCTTTTGAGATCCATTCCAGGACCACTGTAGGTACTAATTTCTCCAAATAATGAAATCTGCAGGGCAAACCAGATAATAAAATCATGCCAGCAAACCAGAAGTATTGTCCGCAAATTTAGTAATAGTATTGCTGGAATGAGTGGAAGTGCAGAGGGTGTAAAGTAAGGGACTCGGCACACAGCCCTTTGGAGAGCCAGTATTCAGAGTAAGGGCTGGAGAGATATTATTACCCAGTCTAAGGCTGCAGTCCTAAGGACACTTTCCTGGGAGTAAGACCCATTGAACAGAATGACGCTTACTTTTGAGTAGACACGGTTAGGATTGTGCTTTAACTCTCTGTGAACGTCCAGACAAGAAGTCCATAATCCAAAGGTAGATTAAATATGAAAGTCCGAGATCAATAAGTTTAGACACCAGCCTATGTGGAAGAATTGTTTTAAATACAGAGCTAAAGTCCACAAAAAGCATCCTTGCATAGGTCCCTTGCTGTTCCAGATGAGACAGAGCAGTATGTAGAGTAATGGCTATAGCATCCTGTATGAATCTATTGGCTCTGTATACAAACTGGCATCTATCAAATGTATGTAGGAGGCAGGAAACAAAACATTTAAGGGAAAGCCTTAAATCAGTGGTAAGTCAAATAAGTGAATATCAAATTAGTGGACATTGATGTTCCCTCTACAGGAATGTGACATTCTCGCTGCTTATTTTAAACATGACTGTGCTAATCTGAATAAAGCCTAATTATTCACACTGAGAAAGTATCTTTTTTCCTTCCTCCTAGATATTTTTAAATTCGAACTCAATCCGACTAGGGAATCTACCAATGGGTTCATTTTCCTCTTCCTCCACTCCAAGCTCATCAGCGACTCGACAGACTATCTATGAGCTGTGTGTTTGTCCCAACGGTAAACTGTACCTTTCCCCAGCAGGAGCAGGCTCCACGTGTCAGTCCAGTAGCAACATTTGCTTGTGGAGCTGAAAAAACTCCCAAATTATTCCTCCTCACACCAGAATAGCCTTTTTGTTACCGTCCCTCTGCTTCACAGTTCTGCTTGGTTTCCCTGGTTCAATCGCGAAGCTCCAAACAGGCCACAGAGCAAACTCTTCCAGTAGCGGCAGGAGTACGACGCGGCCTTCCTGTCTGGGTTACGGACATTCAACGAAAGAAGGGAAAATAAGCCGCTGGTCTTCATCAGGAAACCTGGATCTTCGTATCACCTTTTGTCCAAAAGGGAGTACAACACAGGTGCCTTTGCTATATCTGAAGTGAAGCACATTGTTTTAGAATTTTGCAGGAACTGTACATGAGAAACTGCACATATATACATAAATATATAGACATAGATATAATATACAAATTTTCCCAGAAAACTGAAGATGAGATGAATTGGTATTGATAAATAATCTGAAAGCACAATTTTCACTCATCATTTTTTGGATGTAAACTTTTATCCCTGAATTTTTTTAAAAAAAATTTGAAGCATTGTGTGATGCTTGCTTTACTTAACAAAATATCACTTCATCTTTTTAAACAGCAAGAGACAGAATCCCTCCCTACGCACTGTTCCTCGGGGGGGGGGGGGGGGAGGGAGGGAGTGCATCGTTACTGTTTATCTCCTGTAGGTTATAGGTGGGTTTTATAGGATGAGTACCATAGTTATTTTGGAAACACTTAGCAATATTATCTGTTCAGACATAAAATAATGCCCATTTTATTTTTGTTCTGATCTTAAGCACTTACCTAAATAATTATGGTTGAGGGCCCGGTGCACGGTCTGGGAATAACTGAGTCTGCAGAACTGCTCCAGCTTATGTGAGTGTGATTCCAATCCTATGCATATCTACTCAGAAGTAGTTCCCATTGCAGTAAATGGGACTTTCTCCCAGGTACATCTGGATAGGATTGCAGCCTTTGGCCTTTGTGTTGGCCATAGGAATAATTTGCTTTGAATGTTATGAGTGGGGAAAAAATAGAACACGCCAACAATGAAATTATTATAAAGTGAGGAAAAGTGATCAATTCATTCCTTTTCTCTAATAATGTATAGTAATTTAAAATGGGAACAAGAGCCACATGCTGATCAAACCCTCATTGGTACATAAGGAGCTCTTCCATGTGTAGGGTTGCACACATTTTAGTAGAGGCACCAAATCTCTGCTAACCAAACCAAATGCCTGCATGCCTACTTTCTTCATCAGAATGAACTGGAGATATATAATAAAAATGAAAATGAAATAGAGATATGCTTGTGAGCAGTAGCGTCACCAGGGTAGTGCAGGGGTCTGGGCCACACTATTTGATGCACACAGGAAGAGTGACACCACTACTGGCCAAACGTTTTTAAGTCTTGGTATTTTTATATTTTGTGGTGCTCAAACCATAGCGCAGAGGCCCTTACCAGCCCTTGGAGTCCCCTAATATGGCCTGTGAGGAGTCTCCAGTCTCAACAAGCATCCAGCCCATTGGAGACTGCATTGGCCCAACACAACTGCCCGATGCAATCTGTGGGCCAAGTTTTCCCTCTACAGCTTGCTGCTTCACAGCTATGAAGTACAGTGGTGCCTCACATAACAAGTTTAATTCATTCCGGAAGCATGCTTGTTATGTGAAATGCACTTTATGTGAAATGGATTTTCCCATAGGAAATAATGGAAACTCAGACGATATATTCATATATATTCATATAAAAATATTAACTGTATGTTAAAATGATGACAAAACACTGGAATTGAATTCAAAACATGCATTCAATGTGCATGATCCTATGAAGTCTACTTAGGCTGCAATCAAAGACACTTTTCTGGGAGTAAGCCCCATTGAGCACAATGGGGCTTACTTCTGATTAGACATGGTTAGGAGGCTGTAATCCAAGACACTTTCCAAGTGTCTCCCCACTTTCTCCTTCTCTTCATCCTGAGCCCCTCTCTCCCCTGCTCCCTTCTGGCTAGCCCTGAACTGCTTGCCTCTTCTCCAGTGCTGTTCTCTCCCTCTGCCCGACGAACACCCGACCACAGGAGGAACAGCACGGAAGTGTTGCTTTTGCTATCGGCAGGTGCGCTAGGCAGCCCTGACACTTTTTAAAAGGGCTGCCAGCCAACGCATCCGCCCAAACTGCCAACAAATGTGCTTGTTAAGTGAAGCAACGCTTGTTATGTGAGGCAGAATCCTTGAAAAAATTTTGCTTGATATGTGGATCACTTGTTAACCGAGGTACCACTGTAGCAGGAGAAGCAAAGAAAGGGCCAACCCTATTTTGCAGAGTAATATTACCCCACCCCCTTTTTCTGATTTGGTCTATATGTCTGGTAAAAATACATCCCTGATTGTCCAATGAGCATCATTGCCTCAGTAAAATTCATTCATTCATATAGTCTCTAATGCATTTATGCAAAGTATGTAAATTCATTCAAATTTTAAATGTAAATTACCGGTAATTCTTCCTTCCTGGACCCAACATAGTGTCAGAGAGGTGATGTGATGTGGCCTTCATGCCAAAAAGTTTGGATACTCCTGTATACATCATTCAACGTGATTTTCATACAGAATGCAGTGGAACAAACAGCACTGAAATCCTTTATTCCATCAGAAGTTATAGCCAACAAACCATCAGGAACAAAGCATTGGAGCATCACCTGGCCCACCACTCAGGGCATTGACCCACCACTGCATAGGAGGGTCCATCATAGGAGGGTCCTGCTTTGGCCTTGGCCCCTGCTCAGGTGTCACAATCCTACTGATGCCAATTCTCATGGAAAATTACTGGATAAATATAGAATTTTTTAAAATTGAACTTTTCTGGGTTTTTTTAAAGTAATGGCATCTTTAAAAAGCCATTTGAACCAAACATATTGAAATTAATAACACAGAGTACAAAGTGCCCCAACAGGCAGCTGAATTCTTACTCTCATAATTGTCGTGCTCTTTAATCTTATTAAACAATTTCAAAGTCTAATAACACTCAGTATCCATGAACAGATATTAAATAAAAAATGGTAAAATGCAAACAGATTGATATTGCGTAGACTTCGTCAGGTATTTAAGAAATATACCCATTGGGCTTTAAAAACATAACAAAAATTATTTTATGGAAATTAAGTTGTTAAAAGGCAAAAGTAGAAGCTCAGAAATTTGTAGGAAATTGGATTCAGCATAAGTATCTTGAAAATAGCAGATTCATGCCGGATTCACAATATCAAACTATTTCCTGTTACTGGGAACTGGATGATGAGACTCAGGCTGCAATCCTAACTCCAAGTTAGGGTGGCACAGAGGTGTGCTGACCAGAGGTGTTGCAAAATACTATAAGCATTTCTGCACTACTCCTAGGAGAGTTAAGCCAGTGCATAGACATGTACTAGCTTCCCCACACCACCATGGGAGCTGGGAGCAGGTGAGATGTGACAGACTATAATTTTTTTTCCGCCACATGATTGCACTATCAGGTTTTTTTGGACAGCCTTCTTGTCACCATCATGGAGACTGTTCTACCTGATGCCCCAGTTGTTTCTGTATCATCCTACGCACCTGAGGAGAAGATATGCAGGTTATTGGGGCAGTGTGGAAACAAATATGAAATATTTTAAAACAATATTCATGTTGCATTGAATTCTTTCATTTCATTGACTGCAAATTGTTTTGAACTTTTTAAAAAGAAAGGCAGTCTGTATATTTTGACTCCAAACTAGTTTTCAAAGGGAATTATTAAATTAGGCATAAGACAAGATATTCTATTAGTTATTTTTGTTGCATATTTATTTGAGTGCACATTAATTTGAGATGTGTGTGATGTAAAAAAAATTGAAGTCACAGGAGGCATGGAAATCAGGTTGATTGTTCAATTCCTAGGACAAGCGAGCAACATAGGAGTTTTGTCATTAATTGATTTTAGTGGTGACATCTAGATTAACTGGAGGTAAAATTTACCCCATGTCTATTAAATAATCTGTAAGCACTTAATTGAGATATAAACAGGATTTATAACTGAGCTGTGAATAATCTCTAAAAGAATTAATTTAAAATCATAGCTTGCTATTTGTTACTGTCACATTTAAACTGGCAAATTACAGCGCTATCCTATCCCAACTATTGTGTACAATGTAGGACTCCAGTGCAGTGTCTGCTGCATACTACACACTGATCAAGGACATGACTGATTGTGGGTTCAGACCTAGCCAATATAGGCCAGGACAACTCACACATCTCCCTGGGGTGGGGGAGGCAGTGTATGTCTCTGCACTAGCTTAGCCTCCCAGGAGTGACTCAGAAGAGACAGCACTTTTGTGACACCCCCCAAGCCAGCACACGACTTGTGCCAGCATAACCAGGGTTAGGATTGTACTGTCAGAGATTGTGCTGACATTAAAACTATTACCTGCTCAACCACCACATGTTCCCAGATGGGAGTCCTCAGATCTATGCCAGCTATTTTGCTTATGTAGCTCTGAAGAGCCTGCTGAAGGCATTTCTGGGTCAGGCTGAAGGTTAGGGATATATCGGATATCACTTCCAACTCTGTTCTGCCCTAATAGGACCAGACTCCTGCTTGTATTTCTGATCCTCTGCCAACAACACCCTGCCAGCAGCTATCTGTGTTGTGCTGCCAGGGTATGCAGCTTTCCACTGCCACGCCACATTGCATGGACTGGTGGTAAGGCTGCCACAGTGAACAACCTTGCAGTACATTGGTGTACTTGCAGTACATTGGTGTACTGAAAGGGAAGAAGTGCTGCTGATTACTGCTGCCAATGACTAAACCCTCATTCTCTGTTCCTCTACCCTCACTGTCTTCTACATCAGCTCACTTGTATTCCTAATGGTAGCTGGCTTGTCAGCAGGCCTCCAGTTCCACAGCGGTCACTAGCAGCTCACTGCATGTACTAACACAACACCATTTATGAGACTGGAACAGTTGTTCCGCTCTTATAAATCCCCGTTTGTATTGGGTTGTAAAGTTAAATTGAGTTTCTCCTTTTGATGCAACTTGGTTGAGCAGATACCATATTTTCTTTTTCTGCCTGAATTGAATTTTGATATAGTTTGGCTGTAAGACTGAATTCTTTCCTCTACAAATAAAAAATTTATAAGGAAAGTGCAAAGAGTACAAGAGTTGGAACAAAATTTCCAGGGTGTCAATTCAGGTTCCAAACGAGGATGCAATTTGACAGCAAGGCTCAAGAGCCTGCATATTATCAGTATTAAACTGCAAAAATGTAGAATCGTTTAAAAGCATAACTATAATTTTTTTAAAAAAAATATATAAATACAATGACAAGATGTACTGTTGCTTAAGAACATCTAAATATGTGATCTGAAATATGAGGAATCTCACCAAATGACATCCCCTAGACAACTTTGTTTAGAAATAGCTGTGACTTTCTCTAACTGATTTCCAGGCCTCTTGTGTTATTGAGTCAGACCTGAAAACACAGTATTAAAGAAATCTTTTAAGATAATATGGCCTAAAAGTCCATCTCAGTACTTGGATTGTATAAAAGAGCAGATAATAATCATTTCAGGTTTAACCTTTTGTGGGGGTTATAGTGGTAATTCCGAAAACAATGAATAAAGTAGCAAATTTCCACTTAGGTACCTATGGGTTCATCTTCTCTTTTGACCAAGAAATACATCCCTGTTTATAAAGTTAGAGCCATGATGCCCACAAGTGTTACTCCAAATACGCTGGAGATCTATCCCATTCTCAAAAATCTCATAGCCAAGTAGTATGCTCCAACAAGTTGAGACCTCACAATGAAATAAAAAAAAGCTGCTGAATTAAATTGTCATATATCATTGTAATCAGAACCATCAAGATCAGGTTCAGGATTCTATGAAATTTTTTAATAATGGTTTTAAAAATATTAGCAAATAATGATGCTACCTAGAAAGACAAACCTTAGGCCAGCCTAACTTACCCGGCATATCTTCCTGTGGTGCAATGGGGATGTCAGCATATTCCCGTGCACTGGCCTAACTCCTCCAGGTGTGGGGCAGAAGTGCCTTTCAATATTTTTGTGACATTCTCAAGTCAGCATAGGACTTATGCAGGGGCTTATGCCGGCCTAACTGGAGGTCAAGATTGCAGCCAAAAACATACATCATCGGCTCTGGCCTCCTTCCGGAACACAAAGCCCCAATAATTTGTACCAGCTTTCCCTCCTCTTCTTGGCCCTGGTTGTAACACATTTTGAAATATTTCCAGATACAATGCATATGCTGTACCATTGAACTGGGCAGAGTCTGGAGAGAAATTCAGAAGCACTGCAGCCTAAACAGAAAACCAAATCAATGGCTAGAGAGAAAAAAAATAGCATGCACTAAAACAGGACTCCAAAACCTTCAGTCCAGGACCACATTATATATCATAACATGATGTTGAGGGCTGAATGTGGAGACCCCCTACAACTAAAACATGGAGCTATCCAAAGTTGAAACTCCGCTACACCAACATGATTACATTGTAACATACAACATTATTGTGTATTAATGGGTAAAATAAGAGAAGGAAAGGTTTGTTAAAGGCAGGTGCTATGAACCTAGCAGGTGCTAGGTTCAAAAGGCCATTTTTAATATTTTGTGCTGTCAGTCTGCAGACCACGGAAAAGAGTACCTCACTTCCCCAGTTTTTCAAGCCCCATTTCATCATGAGTACAAGACAATTTCACAACACACATTAAGTAACATATAATACAAAGAAAGCAAAAATACTCCTTGATCCAAGTTTAGTGGATACTGTCTCTTTCTTATTTTGTTTGTTTTAATAAAACTATACAACGACCTCTTTGAGCACTGTAATTTGTATGTTGGGTTGGTTTCTCTTTTTTCCCAAACTGCAGTTCATGCATTGGTTTAATATTAAAGACCAAAGACTGACACCTCTGTTAAATCTAACACAGTGACGCTGCACCTTCCGCTTCTCTCCTTTGGAACAAAGAGATGATGCATTGTGACTGCGATGTGGGACGGTAACACACTTTAGATCTGTGAAGTATTTTGTGCTTTCAGTATTTGCCATTTTTATTAGTTTTGATGGGTCAATGAATTATTCTGTTTGTCATGCATAGTGGATCCTTCACTAATCAGAAGACTGTAAGCATTAGCAGGAAAGCAAATTGGAAACAGAGCCAAATGCTGGTTGCTTCAGTTAAACATGTCAGATTATATCTCTTCCTTTACCCAATCAGATGAACAGTGAAAAATACAGTTAGGGGATAAAAGAAAATTATCAACAATAGGAAAGAAAGAGAGTTGTAATGAGTAATGATTTGTTTCTTTATGAGTTCTTATATAATGTATCTAGATGTCAATAAATTGAAGCCAACACACAGCCCAATCCTATCCTGGACTGGCCCAGAGCATGCCAAGATGCTGGTATAGCATCCACTACATGCTATGGACCTACCAGGGACCAGGCAGCAGTGGAGAGGTAAGTAAAAAAACTTTACTTATCTGTTCATCTAGTGTGCCTACTCTGATGTATCACAGTTCTTTGGCTGGCACAAATCCAACTGGATCTTTAGGGGCATGTCAAGGTTGGATTGGGGGCATAGGATATCAGCACCACTGCCACCACTGATTCCACCTTCAACCCACCCTGAACATGCCCTTAGGTAGTCTCAATTCCCACCCAGGTCACCCAAAACAATTCCTCCATTGACTTCTCTACTTTGGCAGGAGCTTCAGAGTTCATTGACTCACAGCCACCAGCCAATTGCACCAGTAGCACTTCCAGTGCAAAGTCCGGATAGGATTGGGCCAATAGTCAGTTCATGTCCTAATCCCCACGTGGCCATATTCCTTACACGATAGTGCAGCTGCACCATCATGGTGTGCGCTGTATCCTGTGATGGAGTTTTTGGCCTCTGAACACCTCTTTGAGGTAAGCATCCCAGCCTGCTGGGTCTACTCGGACCTGTGACAGCTACATACGTTTTGTTATCATGAGTTCATTCACTCTATTGCATTTGCAAAATGGTTCCCAAGTCTAAGTGTCCAATGGTTTAGTTTCCCCCCCCCCCCCAAAAAAAAATGCTAACTTTTTTTTTCTTTGCTACTTCCATGTTAATGTTGTTCTTGTATATATAAATATATAAAAAAGATGGAACTATTTTCTTACACACACTATGCAATATGTTTGTAAAATTGCAATATTACCAAATTACAAAAGCTGTGCTTTTGTACTATCTCTTGCTTTATGTAAAACAAATCTTTTTTCTATTTAAATGGATTGATTGTCTTATAAACTGTAGATAATCTATTAATTCACAAAGCAGTATATGGATATCTTGGACTTCTTTTTGTTGTTGTAGTTTTCTTTCGAGCAAAATAGCAGCAAGGTTTTGGAAACGGGAATTCTATTCTTATTGACATTTAAATTCTTTTTGCTGTCCCATACATTTGAACTTAGACTTTTCATTTAATGCCCAATAGAAAAATACACTTCAGAAGTTCATCCAGTTTAAATGATTAACTATCGGCCAGTGCCAGTAGTCTGGAAGCAATCACTGAGCAGGTGGAAAGTCTGAGAGCATCTGGGAGTCTCATTTGAAGCAACAATATGCTCAGATTGCTGATGACCCTAAAAGACTACAAGCCGGATGGAATCATATTCATCTCTCGTGTCACCTGGTAGCTGCTGAGCTGTTGAACTACTAACTTCAAGTTCTGCCTTTGGATCAAAAGAGCCAGCAAATCAGCTACTTTGATTCCCACTATGCTACAGATAGTCAGCTACCTAGATTTTGTCTCTTGAACCTTTAGTTCTAAACTCTAGCACTTTACCCCATGTAATCATTTTGATCAGGGTCTAAACAACCCACACAAATACTTTCAATGCCCAATTTTGGTCTATGAGCATAGCTTGGTGATCTGATCTGTAAAGAAACAAGTTTTAAAATCCTAGCAGACTCGCTGGATACTGCTAAAAATATATATATAATCATAGTATTTGCTAAAAATTTGTTGTGTGCTTATAGCCAGAATTTGCTGAAGATGAAAGGACATGGTCCCAGGACACACGATCCAACCTAACACTATATATCATTGCCCCCGAATGGGTGACCATCTAGGAATCATATTAAGGTTCCTTGAGTGCCATAACAGAAGAAAGGAAAAATAAAATGGAAAGAAAGAAACAATTCCTGGGCTTATTCCTTTTCATTTGCACATAAGCAACAAAGGAAAGTGTCATGGAGATTGAGGCTAAAATCCAGAGTAACTACGGGACCTCTTACGTCGACATAGTTATGGGGCCACCTATGGGAAATGCATAGAGCCATCCATGTAATCCATAGAGCAATCCATAGAGCAATCCACATCGATGTAAGAGGTCCAGTAGTTACTCTGGATTGTATCCTTATTGTCCAAACAAATAAACATAATCAAAAAAAATGATTGTAGTCAGTCCGGAGAACACCACTTGACACAGACAATTCATTATGCTCAGGGAATATAAATTCATATTTCAGTTGGGTTGGTACCAACAAATGGCTTTCTTTCCATAGAGTACAACCAATAGTAGTACAGCAAGCCATTATTATCTTGATCTTAACATTGTAAATGCCTGCTGAGTGGACACAAATGGAGGCCATTTTCTTGGAAGCCATCTTAATTTCCTTGCTGTAGCAGTGCCTCCTTGAGCCATATCCCATCCCAGTCAGTGGTGGGCTCCAGCAGGTTCGCACCTACTCTATAGGACCGGTTGTTAACGAGAGATAGGACATATAAAGTTTAAAAATAGCCATTTAAAAGGGGCTGCCAGATGGGCAGAGAACTGGTTGTTAATTTCTTTGAATCCCATCACTGATCCCAGAATAGGCTCAGCAGGGGATTGGGTTAGGAATTTTTTTCTGAGCCACTGCAATCATTTGGGGGATCTGATTTCAATGGTGAAAATGAAAAATAAACACTCAATCTACTGGTGAACCCATACACATGACCAGCGATTGGCATTGCAGGTACCAAGATGGGGACCATTTTGTCTGTAATGCCGTTTAGATTAGAGAGAAGTTTGAAGAGAAATGTTGACCACAGGATTGAGCTTTTAATCTGTAGCTCAGTGGTACAGCAAGTGTACAAGTTATCTCACCATCATGGGATTATGGTGCAGTTCCCATAATCTCCAGGTAAGGTTGGGAAAGGCTCAACGCTCAACCTGTCATGCTTCCCAACTGGAAGTAGTTGCTAATGCAGAATATATTACAACACTTCTCATTACTGGACAGTCCAGAGTACATTTGTGAGCTAATGTATATATTGGTTTCCACTGTCATGGTGCTAACTTTGACCAATAAATTTCCAGCATACCTAAGAGATGGCCACTTTCCTTACATCTTACATCAACCAAGAGTGCAGCTTTTGAAGTTACCATTTATACAAAACCTATACGCAATGTAGTGAGGCATTCTTGGCAATAGTCCCATCACTATGGACCCTTCTGTGTTGGCACTGATTGATCCTGCTATCTTTTTGAAGTGCAGTATGGTTTTTTAATGTTTTATTTGGCTGTTCAACTGATCGATTTGTGGTTTCATTCTGTTGTTATTAGTCTTGAGCATATAGATGGAGAAAAGCTATAATATACAGGCCCACCCTTAATATTCCCGAAGATCTCTTCCAGGACCCTCACGAATTCATGAATTCACAGATACACTAATTTGTGCCATTTCAGTATATGCCTTCCAAGGCCTTTGAAGGTCTCCATGGGCTTCAGAAGCTCTGCTGGAGGCTTCAGAAAGCCACTTTCCAAACTGACCCTACAATCCAGAGTAACTACAGGAGCATGTAAGAGACATTTACGTCGACGTAGTTACAGCACCACCTAGTGAAAACCTATGGGAAATTCATATTGCAATCCAGAGTAAATTGTTCTTATGTCAGAGCAAGGACTCCCTGTAGTTACTCTGGATTGCACCCTGAAAGTGGCTTCTCCAGTATCCATGGCAAGCAATGTGAATTAAATCATGGATACCAGAGCCACAGATACTAGCAGTGGACTGTATACATTTCTTTTCTATTTCAAATAGTGTGATATATACTGGAATGGGAAAAGATATATTCCACAAGAAACATCCAGGGTGTCACATGGAGTACACAAGTTTGGGAAGATTTATTGGTGCTCATTTAACTGTTTTTGTGTCAACCATAATCCAGCTCATGCACAATCCTGTCACTGAACTTTATTTAAACTGACTTTCATTTCTTTTTAAGAAATGATACACTTTATGCAGTGTACTTTAATTTCTTAAAGAGAAATGAGATTATTATGCATCTCTTATCATACAGTGACCATTTAGGGCCCAG
This sequence comes from Cryptoblepharus egeriae, assembly GCA_030015325.1. NCBI lineage: Eukaryota > Metazoa > Chordata > Lepidosauria > Squamata > Scincidae > Cryptoblepharus > Cryptoblepharus egeriae. Next base: position 56,416,742 of record JAREYC010000007.1, read on the forward strand.
CCACACCAATTTCAGGCACATGATAGACGTTATACTGGAAGGTTTGATGGCTTCCACGTGTGGCAATGTGAAGCAGCGACCGGGCATCTAACTGGATTGCTTTTGCACATTTCTCATAGTTCTAAAACAATGTACAAAAATTCTAGTGCATTGAACTTAAAACTTAATGGACACACATGATGAAAGAATGTATTAATGTCTCTGGAAAAAAATAATAATAAGCAGATTCATATTTTCTCCAGTTTCCAAAATCTTGCATGGATTTAACATGTTAGGTTTTGGGGGGTATGAGAAAGGAAATTAGTTTTTCAGTCTAGTACATTATATACTTTTTAGAAAGTTAAAAATTATATATCTAAACAACAGAAATTTACTAGTGGCCATATATTTCTGATAACTGAAAGGGAAAAATACATTGGAATCATGTTGCCTCCTTTTGCAGGTCAGTATAATTTCATTCTTCCTATTCAAGCCAATAAAGTTAAATTTGATACTGTACAGTCTGTCTAACAAGTTTTACTTGTGTTAGACTATTGTGATAAAAGTATTTACATTCCAACACAAAATTTCTAAATGGTGTATTATTCCCTTTTAGGAAAACAAAGGAATTGTTTATTACTAGAATTGATGAAAAAGTATATCAATGTATTATCATGTTGTGAAGTATGAAGAGCTATGTTATATCAGTTTTTAAATATATGTAAATAAAACTCTTTAATATATACGATTGTTAAATGTGAAATTTCATCTTTTGCATTACACTGTGAAATAATTTCAGATCAATGTGGGATCCAGCATAAATCAGAACTTTTTGGTCCAGCAAGTTAATTAATATGTGGAACTCCTTGCCACAAGATGGCACTTAGCCTAGTTTTTTTTTAAAAAGAGATTGGACAGATTGGGCTGTGTATTTATTTAGACCTTGGGGAAAAGATGTGTTATGTAAGGATAAATGTAGAGTGTATTCATCATCAAATTTTGGGGGAAATGATGTTTTGAGACAAGTTTGCAGATTCCTGCAGAAATTAAAATCAAATAATTTCAAGAAGGAAGGTTGACACATTCCTACTTGGGGATCCACATAAAATATGAATGCACATTGTTATTTGTGTTGTGGGGTATGCCTCTCACAAGCATGATCATCCTGTTGGGACATCCACTGTTAAAGCTGTTGTAAATTGCTCTCATTTATTGAACAAAATCTGTCAAAAGTCTATCATGGCCCTGCAGCAAGCCCCACCTCATGGTATATTCCCATCTTTCAATGTGACTGTCTAAGCATCCTCACATTCCTTATAGAGTTATAGTAAGGATTCTCCCCAGATAATACATGCAACAGGTTTTAGTCACTGACCATTATACAAATGTTACATATTATTAGTGTGGCAGATAATTGGAGGAACTGATCACCTTTTTCTCAGTTGTACTTTGGCAGTTGGATAGTTAGCAAGAAATATTTGCAAAATGTTCAGAAGTAATATTTGGATAAAGAAGAAAAGTGTACAAAAAGAATGCTAGTTGAAGAAATCACACTTCTCCTTTGCCTCTGGTTAATACTATAAGGTCGCATCCCATTATCATGCTGTCATTCCACCAATATTTCTCAGTCTTGATCTCCATTGTCCTCGCTTTGACCTCCAAGTTATTTTCAGCTGATGTTCTCCAAAATATGCTGTGACAGATGTTAAATGCCACATTAGATTTACAAATAGACCCTTATCGCCACTGCATTTTTCCTTTCTGTCAGTAGCGTTTTGACACCATAGCCAGGTTTTATAGTTCGCTGCTTAGGGGCTGTGGCTGATTGAGTCGTAAGCCTGGAGTCCACTTTCATGTTTCAAAAGATAACCAGGGTTTCACTTGGTAGTTAGATCCTAATCAAAGACTTGCCTGGGAGGAAGAGGAGTTGACAGAAAATATGCTGGTATGAACTGGAAACTAAGGTGATGTGATTACTTGAATATCCAGTGGGATTGATCCAGGATTGGGAACAGATGCAACTGTCTTTTCCATCCAGATCAGTGTTTCTCAATGTTTGTTCTCCGCCACACCACTTCACGTGGTCTGCCTAACTGGTGATGAAGATGGTGTTACAAAATGGTAGCATTTCCAGGTTGGGATACCCAAGGCAATGTGACAAACATCAGTAAGAGGCAGATAGAAGTCAGGACAGATGGAAGGGCTTTTTCAAGTGCAAAAAAAGTACTACAATGGGACTTACATCTGAGTAGATATGCACAGGATTAGGCTCTTAGTTGGTTCTCCTGACCTTCATTTCTTCAAAGTATTCTAAAAGACTGGTTCTAAGGGCATACTCCTAACTTTGCCTACTCAAAAGTAAGCCCCATTGTGTTCAATGGGTCTTACTCTCAGGAAAGTGTCTTTAGGATTGCAGCCAGGCAGCACAATCCAGAGCAACTAATCTGTCCACATAAGAGCCCTTGGGTTGCCCTATCTATCACTAGGGTGGAGCAACTGCAAGATGCTCCAGCCCAGTTACTCTGGAAGAGTAACATAGGCAACATAGGGTGCCCTAAGAGAGGTGGACCTGCTCTGCCTTAGCTGCTCTGCCCTAGGCAGTTCAGGAGAGGCACGATGAGGGCATGTTTAGCATTGCCTAGGGCAGAGCAGTTACTCTGTATCCAGAGCCTGTTTCCAAGGCAGAAATGCCCTCTTCCAGCTCCTCAGAGATATACCACCTCAGGAGCAGGTATAGTAATGAGTAGACCCATAGAGGTCCATGATAAGGCCCGAGTAAGAATGGCAGTGTTGACCAAAAATCTGAGTTCTTGGCCAGCCTAGCTGCAACCCCTGCCTCTCAACCTCAGGATATGGAACAAACTACAGGATACAGCACAAAGCTCAGGATACAGCAGGTCACTCCAAGAAGCCCCTTGTATTCACTGTAGAATGTACTGGCATCTCATCAGGGATACCTTATAAGGCAGACACCCAGTGGCATCACCAGACTGGTGCTGCTGGTGTGGGCCACATTGGCTGATGCATTCCGTATGGGGTGATGTGCCGGAGGAGTTTCACTGTCCTTTGGCAGGCCCTGGGTATCAGCGCGCCCATTCAGGCCTGCCAGAAGCTGCCACTTGTCCTCGGAGCTGGCCCGAATGGCCAGCTGAGGTGCACTGTGCAGAAACAGACTGAGCATGCTGAACAGCTTCAAACTTCCTTAGAGCAGAGGAAGTTCGCGCCTCTGTACGGCCATTCGGCCTTGCTCAGGAGGCGGAGCGGCAGCCGAATGGCTTCAGAAAGAGTACTGCACAGGCACCAACTCTGATGCCTGCACAGTCTCCTCTGAAGCAGAAAGGCTTCAGAAAAGTACTGTGCAGGCGTCAGAGATGGTGCCTGTGCAGTACTCTTTCTGAAGCCAGTTGGCTTCAGAAACAAGTGAGCAGGCGCAAACTTTGGCGACTGTGCAGTCCACGTTGGGGGGGGGGTGCACGCATCCCAGGGGTGACGCACAGACTTCCACACCGGGTGATGCACAGAGTCGTGTCACCACTGTAGGCACCACAGCTGTTCCTTGTTCAGTGTGATCTGAGGGGTGTCTCCTAAGGAGCAAGTCCTCCCCATGTCTCAATTACTTAGCATGCTATGGAGCAGTTAGGGCAGCCTAGGCTTCCTGACTCTGGATGCAGCATAACTTTCTGCTCTGGATACAGAATAGTTAGGAGAGAGCAGTTAGGGCAGAGCAGGCTGAACTTGCTCTGGATTGTGCCCTTCGTCAAATATTTTTTTCCTCCAGTATAGTGAGACAAGTAAGAAGTTGATCCCCACATAGTTTAGAAATATAGTTAGAAAAACCTTTTATTCAAAATTAGTCACACGGAAAGCTGAAACCAATGCAGATTATTTCCTTTGCTTTTGCTGGATCCAACATTCATACCACCCCACAGCCATATCATAGTCTTCCTTTCAAGGCTTAAACAAATTCCAGTTACTTACATCTTTGACCCTGAGACAGGAATGGATATGTCTTGTCCAAAATAAGAAAAAATAACACATCATCCAAGGTTTCATGGGTCTGCCTATTCAGGGTTGGATTTTTGCATCTTAGATATGAGGTCCATGAATTTTCCTATCGATGGAAGTTGGAACTGCCTGTCACCATCAACAGAATGGCTGCCAGTGCTTGCACTCAGATCCAGGGCAGTAGCACCTAGCAGTTATCATGCTCTTTCACATCCTGGTTCCTCCTTGGACATGCAGCTTACTAGGGAAAAGCATGAAAGCACATGCTCAAAGGTGTTCATAGGCTATTCATACTAATCTGTTCTCATTATCCACTAAGGATCAATTCCTGGAAAACCTAGCAGTTATCAAATTCCAGGAATGCCCACAGTAGGTTCTCAGAGATAAAGCTACCAGGCTGGTGACCCTGGGCACTTTCTCATTGACAGTGGTGTGCAAAAATTACAGTGATGTACATCTGGCCCTTGGGGGTATTACAAAGATTTTTGCCTGCAGGGTGCCAGCTCTCTCAGCTATGGCCACTACACAAGTGCATACATGTATACATACTCACTGGCTGGTCCGGGGGTGCTTTGAATGCTTGTCTTGGTATCCCAGAGACAAGTGGGACCAGAGACTACTCCTTTTTTACCAGGAAGCAGGAATGTAAATAGGGGAAGTACAGTATATGATTGTTACTGCCTCAGAGCTCCAGGCATGCTAAGTGTGGCCAAAGTATGTGTTGCGTGCGTGGTGTGGAATACCTTTGCAAAGGGGTGTGTTTTGTGTGTGGGCACATCCACATGAACGTAGATCTGCCACAAACTCCTCTCATATCCTGAGATAGATTTCCTAAGGGACATCTCCATTGTTATAGAGGTCTTGGAGGAAGACAAACCACATGCGGGTAGGGTACCGGGATACATTGATGGTGTGAGTTGCTCCCTCAAGTGGTTCACAATGCTGTTGCCTGCTAGCTGCCATGGACTTCACAGGGCAAGTCGGTGTCTGACTTGGCCAAACCTACTTTTGAATGGCTATTCCCAATTGGAAAAAAAATTCTTGCACAATAAGGACACAGTTCCAGCCTGATTCAGCTGCTAGGGTTGGAATTACTACCTACCCAGTCCAAAAGTCAATAATATTGTCAATCAGCCATTCAGGATGAAAGTGGCAGCGAAGGATATAAAAGTGATGAATTTGTTGCCCATTTCTGAATAGCTGATTAGGGCAATTGCCAATGTGCTGAAAGATTTTAATTGACAGATGTTGTGTGTATGTTTCACAGATCGGCACTAAAAGTAGAGCAACAATCAGACTTTTTTGGGAGTGTGCACATTAACCATTTCATTGCTCATGTGGCAGCTGTGGGGCCCACGTCTAACCATTTCCCATTAAGGAACTCCTCTGTTTACATAGCATTCTCTGGTAAGCATGCATCCTCACCATCCACTGAATGAGATGAGATGAGATGGTTTGCATGTACCAGTAGATAGTGCTCTGCAACAGTGCATAATTCTTTGGATACTGGAATTCAACTTTTATTACTAAATTGTGCCCACTACAGATTTTACTGTACATTTTGTATTGTTTTGCAAATCTGGGTTCTCCATTCTCACTGAAACAGTATTACTAGTAATACAGTATTACAGCAGAAGACAGTATTACAATCTGTCTTCATGGGTCGTACACAATTGTTGGCATGGGTTCCAGTAGATCCTTGCCTTGCTTTAAAATCAATAAGAGATTGTTATTTTTTATTTTCAAATAAATAACTGGTAACAAAGGGAAATACATTTCACAGATCCCCAAAGGATGCTTATGTGAATTCACCCATATAGTCAATGAATGCCTTGTCTCCAGATAGGATGCCTTGTCTCCAGATTGTTCTGGGGGAGCAATCTAGAGATGATCTATGGGAAATGCTGACAGCTTGCTTTTCAAAGGATCGTGTGACGCTGCTGCTTACAGGCAAAACTGTTGAAAATTACCTGGTGCATGCCTGAGCGCACAAAGCATTCTCTATGGGATGCTCTCTCTGTGGGCTCTCAGCAGGGAGGAACCTTCAAAACAATCCTTTCAACATAAGGAGAATCTTTACCATCTAGATTTCTTCTGTTTTGCCACAGTGTGAAAGTCCCCTAACACTGGGCCCAATCCGATCCATTTCTACTCAGAAGTAAGTCCCTTTATAGCAAATAGGGCTTACTCCCAGGTAAGTGTGGAGAGGATTGCAGCCTCTGTCATTCAGTAAGTATTCACTTTATAACCAGAATTTCTTGAAGGGTGGTTGGATTCTCTTGATGCGTGTGACAGATGTCATTCTTCCATGCAATTTACTCAAATTTTAATTAAAATAGAGAATTAGGAATACTTTCCTCAGTGTGCATGTTTTTCTTTTTCTCCAGTTTGGGGAGAAGCGAGCAACATACAATTATTAGGAAAAAATATTCCTGGAAACCTTTCTTTGCTAACAGATTTCAGAAACTCTGTTCCAAACCTCAGGATTAACTTTAGACTTTACCTTGAACTTGTTTCTTGTTGCAAGAAAACAAACTGTACTGAAGTGTGCAGTGATATGTGGGGTCCCTTTGGATTCATAGAGGACATATTGGTCACAGAAGACCTTTATCTCTTCTTCACACACCTCAGTTGAAAGGCATTAAAACATTGCCAAAAATAGGTCCAAACAAGAATACGAGCTTCAATTAATTCTCGAATGAATCAACAGAAAGGAGTTGGAGACATACAAATGGCTCCATTTGTTCTTTAAAGCCTCATTTCTGTACCATTTCCCTAGGGTAAACTTGTGACTCTTTTTTCAACTCCAGGCAAAGAATAATGTTCATATATCACTAGCCTGCTTATTACAGTTAGAAATTATAGATCATCCAGTAAAGCCCCATTCTAGTTATTCAGGTGACATCATTTTATCACCAGGGGACATCATTACATCATTTAGGTGACATCATTATATCATTTTAAAGATGCTAATTATCTCTGTTGAGTGATACTGGATGTTGAGTGTTATGAACAGGTTTCATTAAGGCCCACATCCGTCTTGGGAATTTGCTGCTTCTGCTCTGAAGGCTTCATGCAATTATTGCCTTTCAATGTACGTGCAACATAACTTTCTTTATTAAACCAAAATAAATTTTGAGCACAATCCTAACCACATCTACTCAAAAGTAAGCCCCATTGTGTTCAATGGATCTTACTCCCAGGAAAGTGTCTTTAGGACTGCATCTAATGTTTAATAACACTCAAGTGTCCATGCAGCCTTAATCAGCCTCTGTTTGGATCTGGGTACTAAGGAAAGGGATCCTAGCTACTAAAGCACAGAATTTTGTGGCTTGGGTACTGAGGGAGAAGGAACCCAGAATAGGCAAGGTCTGGTGTAAGTCCAAGGTCCACATAGTCCTTGTGCTAATCGAGTGTAAGCCCAAGGTCCACAGAGTCCTTGTGTTACTAAGCAAGTTGATGGAAGTTGTTCTAAGATTTGATATTGTGTATTTCATTAATCTAACTAAGAATAGTTTGCTCACCCCATCATAGACACTGGGCTTTTTCACGACTTGGTAAGTTCTCCAGATATTGTCATGATTGGATGAAATCTCTTTTTCTAGCTTTTGCTACTACATTCCTGAGGGTGAAAAAAATATAAACTACTGGTTGAACCTCCCCAGTCACGACATTTGGTTCCAGTAACCTCCATGAGCACCTATTTTCACATTATACAAATACATTAAACTAAATGGTAACAAGGCACGCAATGAAGCAAGACAAATCAAGTTGCCTTTCAAGTGGCTTAAAATTTCAGCTCAGAGGCATTTCAGAAGTGATTACCTTTGGGAAAGGAGATTTGCCTACCAGCTGAAAAAACTGACTCCTTTGTGAACTTTTCTAAGACAGGCCTAATTGGCTTCCACTTTGCCCTGGTAAGCAAGCTATCTTTAACCCATGAACTGCTCTTTAAGGGAAGTTTATCTTTAAATTTAAAGAACCAACCTCATTCGCTTTGAGACAAAAAAATCACATATAAATAAATTGGGTTACACCTGTACCTAACTCAAATTTTCCTCCCTCCAAAACAGCTGAGTTGGTTACCCCCCCCCCCATCTTCATTACATACAATGCAAATTATCAGCATTCTATGGATATTGTTGTCCATCTAATTGTATGTGGAAAGCTACTGCCATCTAAATTTTGAGCAATGCTTGCTAATGCTTTACAGCTCTTTCTTAGAAATTCCTTAGACACTGCCTCCATTTGAAATATAGTTCTTAGAAGTAAGCAGAGTTCCCCATCTCTTATTCCACACTAATTACCCCTTTATATTCTAAAAATCATTTCCGCTTGAAGAACGCTCAATACAAATCAGACTGTATAGGGACAGAGCAGAGAAGCCTTACCTCCTCCTTCAAAGAGTCTTTCCCTTCATTTCCCCTCTTAACTATCCAAGGAACTGCAACAGTCTGCTAGCTTTTCCCCTCCAGACAGAAGGATTTTAAGTTACTGTCAACCAGATACTGCTGACTTGGGATTAATTAAGAAGGCAAAATGACCAAATGATGCCTTCAAGAAGACACATACACTGGAGTGCAGCAAGTTGTGGAAGCTGCTTAGGAGGTACAGGATCCTGCGTGTTACCTGTGTGCCACTTACAAGCAAGATAACTTACCAAGCATGGTAACTTACCAACTTAACTTATCAAGCAAGATAACTTACATCAGTGATGGGCTTCAAAGTAATTAAGAACCGGTTCTCTGCCCATCTGGCAGCCACTTTTAAATGGCTATTTTTAAACTTTATATGTACTATCTCTTGTTAACCACCAGTTCTATAGAGTAGGTACGAACCTGCTGAAGCCTACCACTGAACTTACCAAGCATGTAAGTTATCACTGTACTTGTTTTGTATTTGATATCTGCCTAACGTGCAGACAAATTAGTATGGCTGCAATCCTAAAGACACTTTCCTGGGAGTAAGACTCATTGAACACAATAGGACTTACTTTTGAGTAGTCATGGTTAGGATTGCCCTCTATGTGAAACTTTTCCTGGCCTCTTGAAACAATGGCTAAAACATCTTCAATGCCTTTTTTTGCCAGGCTGATAGGCCTAGGTACAGAGTCTCAAGAAATGGTCACAACAAGAAAATCAGACAAGATTTTTTAAAAAAATATAAAAGCAATCCTAGTTTCTGACTGAGTTTAAGTGTTCAACCTGTTTTGGATGGGCTGCACCCCTCTTGAAAATCTTGTTCACAGCTGGGAAAGCTTTGCCTCTCAAATTTGAGAAGCTGGATCGGATTATCTTAGATATTGTTACTTACAAATACAAATACAAATATCTTTATTGGCATAGAATATACAAAAACATCCAAACACAGATTTAAAATCAAAATAAAAAAGCAGCGCAATTATTTCTGAGGTTATATTGGAGTAATAGCGCTTTTTTCTGGGAAAAAGGTACCAGTCCTCACCATAGCTCATACCCATATGACTAATTATTAATTAGCTGCTGGAAGGAGGAGAAGGTGGAAAAAGGTGCTGGTACTGATTACTAGTGAATAGTAGTGGTCAGTGGCATCACCAGGGTAGTGCGGGTGGTGCAGTCCACACTGGGTGACATGCTCAAGGGGGGGGTGACATGCACTGGGGGACTTAAAAACTTTAAAAAGCACATAACTTTGTTATGATGTGTCCAACCCCATCAAGTCTTATACTGTTGGATTCGTATTGAAGAGCAGAATCCATTGCAATCAGTTTTGAAATAGCACCTTCCTAACAAACGTTATGACCAAAAAACTGAAAATTAAAAATATACATTGAACTCTAAGGAAAGTGAAAGTGACCCATACCACAAGTAGTGACCCATATCACAAGTAGGCAAACGTGCCATCGTTCATTGGAAAGGGCAAGCTGAGAGGAATCTAAGGACACCAGAATTGTCCTAATCCAATGAGCACAGCCCCCACAACTCTCCCCAGGATTAGGTCTCTGACAATTGCATTGAAATTCATTGAAAATGGATGTGAACTGCACAGCTGTGTTTACTGGTGAGTAAGCAGGCATGCCTTGGCTGAAGTGGAAGGTCAGTTCAGGAGAGAACAAGACTTCCAAAATGGTCCCAATCAGGGACGTTACTAGGGCATTAGAAAGGGCCTTGAAGTGGGTAGCAGCATGTGAACTAAAAGGCTAAAATCATGGATTGTAGGAATAATCCTGTCATGTTATACACCTTTGAAAGTGCAATTTACAGCAGAATGCAGTGAAACAAACCACTTTATTAAAATATATGGCCAAAAAAACCAGTGGAGGCAGGGCAATGGCACATAACCATGCCCACCATTCATATTGTTGTCCCACCCAATGTATGGGGGTGACATGCTGGCCTCCTGCACTGGGTGACACGCACCCTAGTGATGCCCCTGGTAGTAATGCTAGTGAGTAGTGATTTTCCCCAGAAAAAAATGCCCTGAGTTATTAATATTATGATAATATTATCAATGACTGATCCACAAGAAAGCTTCCTCTGGAGGTGCCTTGTGAAATATGTGTGAATGAAATGTTGGCTTCATACCCACAATGATTACCAGCCCCATATATTCAATGCCACCCATTCCTAGTTATTCTGGCAGGGCTGTGAGCACTCTTAATTTTTAACCTTCTGTATCAGTAAATCAGACAGAGGAAAAAGTGTCATACAGGAAAGTTTCAGAAGAGTCATCCCACAGTACAAGGTCACAGAAAGATATTACTTTAATCCCCAGCTAGATACTCTATTGACATATTCAAAGGGCAATAGGTTAGAAGAGGAAAACAAGGACAACCTTACAGAGTAAAAACCAATAAACAGCAGCTTATATCTTAAGCACTCGTTCTTTTTCCAGGCTGCCTTTACTAGAGTCAACAATTATTTCTCAGATGCCAAGATACCCCTTTACTCTTCCTCCATGCCAATGATTCCATTAAGGAAGAAGGAGATTCCTCTTGACTGACACTTTCTGAGTCCAAATTGCTGCCCAAAATTATGGAACCATCAGAATGAATAGAAACTTTCTACTCCAGTGCGCAGATGTGGCAAAAACTTCAAGAATCTAATTACACTGCACTGGGTTACATCTCAGGGTTTGAGGTTGATCCTGCACAACTTGAAATAAGCGGTTTTATTCCCCTTAAAACAGGTTGCAAGTCAGCTTCCTCAGTCAGCCACTTGGATCTGCGTCACCAGAATTGGCAGTGTACGTTCAAGCAGGACAGTGTAGCACAGGTCAGCACGGGAGGAGGTGTTAGGAAATGGCTTACATGTCAGAGGCAGGTCCCCTCTTCTGGGCTTGGTCCATCCAACAGCCCATTGTCCCCTCTGTGCCAAAATATTCCTGTTCTGCTCTCATCTTGCTTTCCCCAACCTTCCATGTCTGTGTCCTCAGGCTGGTGAATAGAGCAGGTGGATCTTCCTGGTCCAGATCCAGCAGGAGGAGGATGCATGTTCTTGCACATTTGCAGCAGTCACAGGCTAGTGCATGGGACTTTTTAGTATTTTAATCGTGTTCTGATGAGTTTGTGTTTTTAAGGCTATAATTCTACGAGACTGCTTCGATTGCCTGGTAAGGAAGGCTGTAAAGAATTATTTTCACAATTATAATTTTTTTACAGTTATTGTTTTTTGCAAAGAAAGAAAGAAAGAAAGAAAGAAAGAAAGAAAGAAAGAAAGAAAGAAAGAAAGAAAGAAAGAAAGAAAGAAAATGGGCCATGTATAAATTTTAATGAAATTATTTCTAATTGCAATAGGGTCACCAGTTAGTGCAGTGGCTCTCAAACTTAGGAAGGAATTTATAGGGAGATTTAGAGCACAATCCTAATAATATCTACTCAAAAGTAAGCTCCATTGTGTTCTGGTCTTATTCCCAGGAAAGTGTCTTTAGGATTGCAGTCTTAATCTCTCCCTAAGAATATGCGGAGAGAAGCTGGGACAGTGAGTGATCCTTAGGATCACACCCCTGAAGGGGAATGGGAGCAAATCTCTGCTCCCCTGGGGTCATGCCAGGTTGGGAGAGGGAGTCTGGGGAGCCCCAGGAAGGTCTGCAGATTGGTTGGCAAAGCTCCCGAAAGCTAGAAAAAAGGAAGATTTTGGTGAGATTCAAGCAGAAGCCAGACGGTGCATGCTGTAAAGAGCTCCTAAAGAGACACCACCATGCTGAAATAATTCTGATGTGCTGTGCATGTGCCTTTTCAAAGCACGTCCTTATTTTTCCAAGGTGCATTGTTGCACCATTCACAAAGGTAGAGCATATGGGTGGGTGGGATTTACCCCTCCCATCATAAATATTGTTGAAATCAAATGTAGCATTTAATAACACACTAAAGCATTCTGGAAAGAAAAAGTACTTGTCTTCCTTCTGGCAGAGACTGAGATCAGAAGGTGACCTAAATTCACCAACTAAGAAGAGCAAAGCTCTAAAAATACTCTGCTACTGACTACAGGAAAAAAAAAACTTTCTGTACTGAGAAGTAGGAGCGACTTCTGTAAATAGAAGCCAGTTTTGCGAGGAAATGAGGCTGTCCAAATCATAGGATTTGTATGGCTGCTTATTTAGAAGGAAAAGCTGCCGGAGAAAGACTTTGTTGGGGAATGAAGGCGATAAGAGATGACAGGGAGATGAAAATCCTGCCAGAGTCAAACTGGCAGAGAATATATATTAAAAAACAGGGGCTAAAGGAAAACGGGCAAAGCCATTTATGGCAGACGCATCTTTGGGAGCCCCACAGTGTGATTTTTCACATTCCAGGGAATGACCAGGAGGACTTTGTGAACAATAGTCTGAATGTCCAGAGCCCAAGTCGGGTTCTTTGAAAATACCAGTTCTGGTTTGCAATTGTCTGGAAAAAAGCAAAGATATTTGTCAATATAATTGACAAAAACCCTGGTAAGGGGAAAAGCAAGCATTGAAATTGTTGTGTACTAGAGCTGATTTTTTGAATCACGTGTTTCAAAGCACATTCAAAAAATGCTCCCTGCATGTGGCAAGATAATATGTAATGGGGAGGAATTGTGTTGGAGTGTCTTTTCTTTAATGCTACAGTCTTAGATAAAAACCAAAATATGTTCCTGTATGAAAAATAAGTACAGTGATGCCTTATAAGACAAACATAATTCAGTCTGGAAGCATGTTTGTCTTACAAAGCGTTCTTTATACAAAGTGGATTTTCCCATAGGAAATAATGGAAACTTAAGAGGATTGGTTTCCACAACCCCCAAAATGTTCTTATCAAAATATTAACTGTATGTAAAAATGATGACAAAACACTGTAATCACATTCAAAATGCTGTAATTATAATACAAAACACAATTACTGTAATATTAATAAAAACACTGTAATATACTGAACAGTAAAACAGAAAAGAAAAACCTTTGACTAAGGATGACTAAGGGCGCAATCCAGAGTAACTGCGGGGAGTCCTTGCTCCGGTGTAAGAACACCTTACTCTGGATTGCCATATGAATTTCCCATAGGTTTTCACTAGGTGGTGCAGTAACTATGGGTGCACGTAATGTCTCTTATGTGCTCCCGTAGTTACTCTGGATTGTAGGGCCTATTTCACTTAAAAAGTCACTAGTGTCTTTTTGAGCAACTTTAACAAGGAATCTCTCTAATGACATTTGCTTTTCTTTCCTTTTGAAGATTTCACGTAAATGTGGCATTGCAATGATTCATCGCTCGCACTGCTACAGCCTTATTTGGATGGTACTTTTTTACAAAATTTTGCACAATTTTCCAATGTTTACAAATGTCCTTAATATCATTTAATTTGAGAGATTCCTCCTCATTCTCCTCTTCCTCTGCAGATGAGATTGTCTCCATAACTTCTTGCTATTGCTCATGATGCAGATCCATGAATTTGTTCGTTTTACAACAAATTTTTGTTGTAAAACTGTGTTACAAGACCATATTTGTTTTACAAGGCAGAATTCCTTAGAAATTTTATTTTGTCTTACAAGTTATTTGTCTTACAAGGTACCACTGTGTCTCCAATATGAAATTCTGGGCAAGATTGATTTAGGGTGCAATCCTAACCTAGGCCAGCACAACTCATTGGTCTTCCCATTCCTATGGTGATGTTGAGAGATAAGTGTACATCTGTACACTGGCCTAACTCTTCCCCATAAGTGGTGTAGAGGTGCCTTTCAGCACTTTTGTGATGCCCGCAGACCAGCATGAGACTAGTGATGGGGCTTATGCCAGCCTAACTGGGGATTAGGATTGCTGCCTTAGTGTAGTGTTGGCCAACACATTGTTTTAGCAGAACTAATACATAAGGGCTAAATTGACATTTTACAGCTTTTGCAAATATAGAACAGCTTCTAAATTCAGTTGGTACCATATAGTCACAACAACAGGTTGTCCTGCTATTCAGATTTGCAAGTACCATTGGCATTTTATACCCTAATATTTGGCATCATTTCCATAAACTAGAGACCATAAACATCATGGTCTCTAGTAGCTACAGCACTTCTGTGAGAAACTGAAGTTTCCAAAGCAAATTCATCATTTAATGCTGAATTTAGCCAAACATCATATAACCAAACATCTTCTGTCAGTTATTCCAATGAGCTCATTGGAAATGGCAATATTTGTTGAAGCTGGTATATTGTTTCTATCTAATTGATGAGGAAGGAAGGTAGTTTCCTTTTGGGATGAAAGCAAGGTATAAATCAATGAAAAAGTATGGCTGCAATCCTAAACACACTTTTCTGGGAATAGGCCCCATTTAATACAATAGAACTTTCTTCTGAGTACACATGCTTAGGATTGCACAGTAAAAACGTAATCCTGAAGACACTTTCTTGGGAGTAAGGCTCATTGAACTCAATGCGGCTAACTTTTGAGTAGACATAGGATTGTTCTCTAAGTTTGTGTGCAATCAAGTGTCATGAACTGCAGACCCTGATGTCATGGATTCACTTATCTGCATCAATGTAATTGTTACCTGTGTTGTTGTATCATGATATACACACTTCTTTTATAGACCAATTTTTTGCTGGCCACAGTGAACATTCTGACAGACATGGCACTAACAAAAATCTCACTACATACACCCTACAATCCAGAGTAACTATGAGAGCATGTAAGAGACTTTACGTGCACCTGTAGTTACAGCACCACCTAGTGAAAACCTATGGGAAATTCATACTGCAATCCAGAGCAAATTGTTCTTACACCGGAGCAAGGACTCCCCGTAGTTACTCTGGATTGCACCCTAATACTCTCATTCATAAATCTCATCTTCCAGTGTTGCAAATCCTTGGTGGCCTCTATCTCCTCTCCTTGATGCTATGTCAAGCTTGTGTTCTCATTGCACCTTTGGAGGTAACAAGGCTACAACTTATTTTTATCCACTTTTTAGCTAATTGTATGTTTATTATCCAATTGTTTATTTGCTTATATTCTAATAAAGGTGTGATTTGATTTTAAATTTAAACAGCCTCCCCCCACTCACAGGTCCTCACAGAAAACATTGCCACTTTGGAGGTGCAGAGGCAACATCTTATCTTTATCTGTTTTTATCCAATTGTATGTTTATTGTGTGGGCTGTGGGTGGTGCAAATTAAGAAACTGTGGTGCAAGTTAAGAAACTGTGCCTGCTAACCAGTAGGCCAGGGTTCGAGACCAGGGTCCCCAGAAGACAGGTTAGCCCAGCTCTGTGACGCAGCTGGAACCAATCGTATCGGCTCTGCTGTTCCATTGGACTATTTGAGTGGCATGGAGAGGGGGGATTTGCTGCTTGGATAACAGCCTATCCTCCATATTAATCTACCCAGTCCTTGGTGCTTCACATACAGCATCGAGCACGATACTATAGTCTTTTGAGACTGATGGATGCCAATGTATGTACATGTTTATTGTCCTGTTGTCTATTTGTTTTTATGCCAGTTAAGATATGATTAGATTTTATTTGACCTGTGTTATTTACATATGCAGAATCTTTGCACTCATTTTCAGTCAAAAATAATATATATTAGTTCATAAGCTTTTTACCATACGATAAATGATTCAGTAACTGTGGTTTCCGTAACTGTAGGGTTTTCCAGAAACCTAAGGCCAGCAGCAAAAGTGCACTCTACATGAAAAGTGCCTGTCCAAGTACCACAAAAGCCCAACGGAAGGAGCAACAGGGAGAGCAGCTACTTATCTCAGCTGCATTTACACTCCCTGTATCCAGATCTGTCAGTTCAGGTACTTATTTCAGCAACAGCAAATTTTGAACATGGGTTTATCCGTATTGGTTGTAGTCTTTAATCAGAGAACTGGAACACCTCTGATACAGACACCTTTCTTACACAAATGACACCCTCTATTGAATCTTCTTGACTCCTTTGCTATTTTGGTAAAGAAAACCACCAGTTCTCGGTACCGCCGTGATGATCACAGAACCAGCAATGAGACGGATAGCTTACAAAATGCACTGCTTTGCCCATTGTTCATGCTGTCACTGAGAACAAGCCTCCCAAAAGAGAATATTCTTTGGAAGCATGAAATGAGAGATGATCTGTCACAATTCCACTGATATCAAAATGGCATAGTATTTGTATTTTTGTTCCACAGACAAGCAGCATTTCTGTGTCACCCGAGGTGCGCTCAATCACAACGAAGAACCATTAGAGCAACTTTTTTTTCTCTCAACCCGCTATCTTATCAGATAGCTTTCCTGACTTCAAAGTCAAGCGCGAGAGAACTTCCTCGGCTCCCTTCACATGCTTTTGTCACACACAAACAGTGGCAAAAGGAATGAATATAGCTTGTAAAAGCTGGTAATTTCAGAGGCACAGCGAGCCTTATCATTCCTCCAAAAAGGGGGGATGTCACAGTTTCCCCATATAGTTTTGACAAGCGGAAAAACCTAAGATAGCTGCTTTGTTTGATTAGGAAGAGGGAAGAATCACCGGTGTCTGTGCAATTTGGGTTTTCATCGACACTCAAACTTTTCACAAGCAAAGTCATATTGTAAAGCTACAAAAAAGACCCTATTTACTAAAATATAACGCTCACCGTTTTCAGCCGAATCTAGAGCACAATCCCAACTATGTCTACTCATAAGTAAGCCCCATTGTATTCAATGGGTCTTACTCCCAGGAAAGTGCCTTTAGGATTGCAGCCATAGTCTCCAAAATTGAGGTGCACATTAGATTCAGTGACACATTCAATTCGAGTGAATACATGTACTTTTATTAAAAGTATAGGTCAATATTTAGTTTAATAGTTTACTATATTGTGATTAAAATGTAACATAAACCCATTGTTGTATAAAGTAGTGCAGTTAATCATAAAATAAATCCATAGCCATTTTATTTTTATCATATAACTCATTATTATAAGCAGTAAAATTAAATTTTGTACCTGCTTTACAGCTCCATTACAATCGCCAATAAACATTTTTTTTTAATCTCAAGAATTTTTAAATAGGGACATGCATTCAATTTGATGGCACATTAGAATCAAGTAAATACAGTAGTACCTTGGTTTGCAAGCATAATTCATTCTGGAAGCATGCTTGTAATCCAAAATGCTTGTACTGTATATTAAAAGGAATTCTCTCATAAGAAATAATGGAAACTGAGACGATTCGTTCCACAATCCAAAAATATTCATATAAAAACATTACAATACTGTAATATAATACAAAATAATCAAGAAAATACAAAATATAAAGAAAAATAAAACAAATTAACCTACACTTAGGGTGCAATCCTAACCAATTTAGGCTGGCTTAATGCACATGGCATATCTTTCAGTGGTGATGAGGGAACGTTGGCGTATGCCTGTGCAGTGGCCTTATCCTCCAGGAGTGGGGCAGAAGTTCCTTATGGCACTTTTGTGATATCCCAAGGTGAGCACAGGACTTATGCTGGGGTTTATGCCTGCCTAACTGGAGGCTCTCTCAGGCTGCAATCTGTCCCGTCCCCCCCATACACATTTTATTTATTTTTATTTTCCTGATTTATACCCCACCTTTCCTCCCCTACAAGGGGAGCCCAAGGCGGCTAACATAGAAGAATAAAACACATAAGTGAGCACCACTGATTATACTGGGGCTTATGCTTTCAAGTAGATATGCAAGGCTAGGTCTCTCAGGAGAGGCTGAGCAGGTCCTGGTAGAGCACTGAAACCAACTGTATTCTGGCCAGACTATTTTTGCTTGTTTATCAAGACATCCCTTGTATATCAAGTTAAAATTTATTAGAAATGTTAACTTGTCTTGCTAAACGCTCTCAATCCAAGTGGATTAGAATGAGGGGAAGGCGAGAAGGATTTAAATAATGTGAGCTACAATGGTTCTGATCCATAGCACTTGCCTCTCCCTGACGTACCTCATCAAAGGTGACCAAGACATGTAACAAACCAAAAGTAATACCAAAATTGAATAATAAAAAATACATTGTCCTATAAAAGAGAGCTGAATTAAACCTGAGCATGCAATCCCATCGACTTCTATGGAGAAAGTCATTGCCACCACTGACACCACTGACAAGGCCCCGTCCCTACTGGATGCCTACCACATCTCTCGTTCCCCCCCCCCTTTTGGGCCACTGTTATTTTGGAAGGGATTTGTATTTAAACCTCTGTTTCAGAAAAGTACAATGTCATTCAATGTGAAGCATTCCAGTAGGGACCTTCATGTTTTGTTCCAGCTTAACTGTTCTCAATAGTGTCTGTCTAGCCAATAGTATTGGGATGCTAAACATGTCGAGATTGCTCTCCTCCCTTTGGTGCTGCCTCTTTGCAAGAATACGTTTTTCAGACAGAGGCAGGGTGACCAGATTATTCCTGAACCCCATGGCCAAAATTCCTAATCCCAAACCAAAATTCCTACCCGCTTAAAAAAATTGCCAAAAGTGTATTTTTTGTTTTTGTTTTTCAGTTTTTGACCATAACTTTTGATAGGAAGGAGATATCTCCAAACTGATTTTTGCATTGGATTCTGCTCTTCAATATGAATCCAACGACATATGGCATGATGGGGTACTGTGCACTATCGCAAAGTTTCAAAATGAAGCCAAAATGTAGGACAATGAAGCCAAAATGTAGGACACCCAGACAGGAGGCTAAAAAAACAGACAAATCCGGGTTTTTCTGGTCATATGGTTACCCTGGACAGAGGTCAATCTGAAAGGAATAAGTATTTGGCACCACCTCCCCCGGATAATTGCAAAAGACATTTTATCAAGATCCGGTGATGGCTTATATTTCCATGAATTTGGGTCCTAAGCTTGAAGAAGATCTCAATTACTTCAGTTCTGGCTAATGCTTTTCAAAATGAATTTAGAACTTTGCTCCTTTGTGGCCTCTTTTGTTGCTAACTTGAGTAGTATAATGAATTATAGGCTGTAACAATGATTTGATCTGCGTTGGTGGGATGATACTCCCATGTCCTATAATTAAAGATGAAAAAATATTGAAATGGGATTGTCTCACTTCTGCCAATGTCAATCATGTAGGCAGTCTGCCTAAAACACGCATTCACAATCTGTTATTAAAGGGATCACATTTGCATCCGTCCTGCAGTATTCCATTACAGTGTGTGTATAAGAGCTCAATCCTAACCATGTCTACTCAAAAGGAAGCCCCATTGTGTTCAATGCATCTTACTCCCAGGAAAGTGTCTTTAGGATTGCAGCCTAAGTCACTCATTGCTATATGGGGCACATGTGACTTCTTGCAGATTCTGATTTTCCTTTATTGCTTTCAGAGGACTTAATTTCCCTTGATAAGGATCAATTTTGTCAAGTGACGGCAAAAGTAATTAAACCTTTTCTATCCATAGCTACTCTGTCTCTAAATATCCTGCATGTTGAAGGCCAGCAGCAACACTTGGTTTTAATATGAATAATGGGAAATTAGGCTCCCTTTGATTTGTCCTGGCAGACTATGCTTTCTTATTGATGTCCAGATGACCGAATTGTATTTAATGATCTGAATTTACAGCCCCATGAGTATCGCTGCCATTCTATTACGTAAAGATGGAAGAATAAACAGTGTCAGCCTAGAGGGCAGACTGATCCTCTTAAACCATAGCAAAACAAAGCAAAAATAGCAAAATCCAGTAATTTAAATGAAATACAGAGACTGTTAAAATCTCTTAACACTGAAAGACAAAATGGATAGTTTTGCTTTGTTTCATAACAACTATACAGGATTTGAGTGTGAATATCAGTGGTAGGGTTGCCAAATGTTCCCAACAACAGGAACAATCCCAATTTTGGGGGATTGTGTTCACATACTGGCAAATGGAACAGAGGATCCTGTCCCGATTTTTGGAAGAGAATTATGGCAACCCTATGCAGTGGTAAATCATAGGTAATTAAACAATAACTCTTTTAAAATGGGCTGTGTGCAGTGGAATCTGAATCGGTCCTCTTTCACAGAGCTCAGCTCTGTCAATACTAATGGCCCAGGGTCTCAAACAGGGTGCTGTCTTATCTATATTGGAAGGAGCCAAGGATTGAACTTGAGGCTTTCGGCCTATAAGTACATATTCTACAACTGAGCCACAACCCCATCATAAAATGGGAACATGATCATAGAACAAAAGTATTTTGTTCACCATCACAAAGACGGTAGATTCATAGCCTATAGCTACCATGCAGTTAGGAGGGCATGCGGAACTCCACTCCACAATAGATCTTCTTTGGTACCATGGTGAGGTACGCATTCACACATGAAAATCCTCACTTGGTGTTTTGAATTTCATGATCATGGCTATGCATTCTTCAGGATTTAAGAAAGATATTCATCTTCTGCGCAAAGTGTGGTACATATGATGGTTGAAAAGAGCCCTGTTGAAAGTTGAAAGTATTATATTGGAGCAAAGAGTTATATGCAGTAGACTAGTAGAGCATTTTAATGTCCTTTAGCCCAATCACATTTTTGATAGAGCTAGTAAAAGAGACCCAAAGTTCTGTCTTCCTAAATGTTGATGGATTTTCTGAATATTGTCTATCTTGACAAGAAAGAAATATTATTATTGGGAACAGGGAGACCCTTTAACCTTTAAAATAGCTTCAGCAATCAATGGACTTAGTTTATTCAGTTGTCAATGGACTACAACTATAATTCAAATTTTTTTCTGGGTGCATGTAGAACTGCTTACCCACAGTAAGGTGCTATTCTATACTATAGAACTGTACAGAATACACAATACAATAGAATGCTACACAACACTGCAGAATGTTGGAAGGTACCTTGGAGGTCCTCCAATACCCCCTGCTCAGTACAGTTAGTTACAACATTCCTGACAGATGACCATCCAGCCTTTACTTGAATACCCTTAGTGAGGGGGAGCCAGCCTGATCCAGCAGAGTCAGCCTGATCCAGTGTTGTACAAATCTCTGTGTTCAATTCACTGGTCCTAGTCCAGTTTTCAGTAGGCACAAAAAACGAGTCCTCCCCTTCTTCTGCATGACTTACCTTCACAAATCAATAGGTTATAAGATTGCCTTCCAGGCTATACATGTTTTCAAAAGTGTTCCTCACAGAATTTGGTTTCCAGTCTCCTTACCATCTTTGTTCCCCTCCTCTGAATGATCTCCAGCTTATCAATATCCTTCTTAAAATGTGGTGCCCAAAAACTCCTAATGAGGTCTGACTAGTGAGTCTATATATAAAAAACTGAAGGGTCATTGATGGACTCACTGGATCCTCAATGCCCAGCCAAAACTGCCAGACCTAGAAGCATGTAATTTGGGGAGGGTATTCCTTCCATGATGAAGGCACCCACTAAGAACTGATTTTTAGAAATTAAACTCCTAAGGGGATGGAAAGGGGTACAATGTGATTTCGTCCCTAAACTTAACACTGAAGAATCATGATCAACTGCTGCCACCCTTGCATCTAGAAGCATGAAATTTGGGGTTCATATTCCTTCTGTGATGTAAGAATTCACTAAGATCTCACCCACAATTTGGTGCTCACTGGTGCCCAGTGTTGCCTATCAGTGCTCAGTGCCCTGTGCCCAGCAGGGATGCCCGGTACTCTGTAGGTGGCTGCTGCTGTCCTGTGGTGCCTGCTGTCCTGTGGTGCCCGGCACCAGGCAGTGTACAGTGGTTCTCTGAGGCCGGAAGGGATGCACAATGCATGGTGGTGCCCAGTGCCCATTGTTCCCACTGATGCACACTGCCTGCTGGTGCCCAGGGGTGCCAGCTGCCTGATGGTGCCTAGTTGTGTCCGCTGCCCAGTAGGAATGTCTGATGTCCAGCGCAACCCAATGGTGCCCTGTGGTGTCTACTTGTGTCCAATGTCCACTGGTTTCCACTGGTGCACAGTGGTGCCCACTGGTCCACAGTGTTGCCCACTTCCTGATGGTGCCCACTGCCTGGTAGGGATGCCTGGTGCCTGCAGATGCAAACTGGTGTACACTAGTGTCTGCTGCTACCTACCACTGGCCCCTGGTACTTGCCTGTCAGTGCCCATTGTGCACTGGTGCCCCCCAGAGCCCAGCATGCAAATTTGCTTGAAATTTTACTCCTGCAATGGTGGGTAAATTCCACTAGTACAGAATATATTGGAAATATTATTTTCTTTACTGCCATGTTATTGTGTCATCCAGGAAGCTCTAGCTGCAGCATTAACAACTCTTCAACTGTACAGTCTTTGCTTCTGAAGAGAGTAATCTTTAAAATACAATATTCACAGAAATTCACACAGTTCAGAGTTTCAAGGAACCTAACTTAACAAATGGGATGTGAATTTTTTGTCATTGGTTTCCAACAAATAATAAACAGCTTTAACAATTAGCCCTGTCACACACACACTTGTGTGAAACAAACCAAGTTTCAGTCAGTCCAGAAGGAAAAGGAAAAGCCACAGGACGGGTGCCATGTCCTTTCACGCGCCTGAGGAGGGAGATCCAATTCAATTTGAATGTACCTGATGCACCTGTGAAACCCCAGTTTAATTTTCAGTTCCGATATCTCCACTGACTTGACTGGGAAATATACTAACCGGCTGTTCTCATAACAGCTTCATCACAAGGTGACGGCCACTTGTGTGCAGCCTCTGGTGACTTTGTGAGTCACAATCAACACCTCGGAGCAACACCGTAAATGGTATGTATGGTGCTAAGTTATCAGCTCCAGGCTGAGTTCAATGAGCTCTGGTGATGTACACATCTCTGCCTCACCAAGGGCTGATTCTGTTAAGGAAAGAAGCCAGGAGATGTCAGAGAATGAGTTTTTAACAGCATTGTAATTTAGCTCTGGAATGTGATGTGAAGGCTCACAGTTGTGAGGTTCCAAATTCACTTGTGGGGGAGACTAATACCCCCATTAGAAAACAACAGAATGGAAGAATAAGGCAGGTGGGCGTTCTGATTTCTACTAACTGAATCACACATGGACATTTATGTTACCATGAATCAGGAACTTTTCCTATAGACAGAGAAACTATTGTTTTATTTTAAGAAAACTGTTTCATTATTCCACACTACTTGCAATAAATAAATTTGCAATAAACTCTTTATAATAAGGGTCATGGTTCAGAGCAGTTTGTTCTTTTCTAGAATGGGGCAGTAGTATTGGCAAAAAGTTTGTGGTCTGTGAAAATATGAAAAGTCTAGAAGAGTAGCTCTGCTGGTCTATTGCTTTGTTTTAAGGAGCCCTATTTTGTTTTAATTAAAAATGGCCTGCTAGACTTACATTTATTGGAACTTTTAAAGAAGCTGGCAAAAGAGACTTTCCCTACAATCCAGAGTAACTATGGGAGCACGTCAGAGATATTATGTGTACCCATAATTACTGCACCACCTAGTGAAAACCTATGGGAAATTCATATTGCAATCCAGAGCAAATTGTTCTTACACCAGAGCAAGGACTCCCCGTAGGTACTCTGGATTGCGTCCATAATGTAAAAATAGCTTTTGGAGTTCAGGATCTGAGGGGATTTTGAGAGGTTTGGCCAGTAGGTTAATGATGTTTTGTTCTACTAAATATTATTTTTGCTCTGCAATCCCATACACACATACCTGAGAGTAAGGGCCCAATTGGGGATGTAGTTGCTCTCCCTGGCGTAAGGGGAAAGTTTCCCCTTGCTTTAGCCTAGCGCAGCAGCTGCCCATACTTGAGCAGACACCCCAGTGCAAGTTAGATTTATGCACAAAGCATAACAGCCCCTAAGTTACAGGTAAGACTGTTTACTCATATATATTTTCAAATGCAGTAAAACCTTGGATTGAGAGTGTTTTGCAAGACAAGCAAACATTTCTAATAATTTTGACTTGATATACAAGCAGTGTCTTGATAAACAAGCAAAAAAGTTAGTCCCGGCCAGGATACGGCTTGTTTTTTGCACTCCACCTGTACCTGTTCAGCCTCTCTTGAGAAACCAGCCTATGAATGTCTACTCTGAAGTAAGCTTTTAACAGTCAATGAGGGTTACCCACACAGGTTACTCCTGTGTGAGGGGGGGCAATGGAAAGGAGCCTGAGAGACCTAGCTTTGTATGTCTACTCCAAAGTAAGCCCTATTATAATCAGTAGGGCTCACTCCTCTGTCCAGGAGGAGGCAGGTTGCAGCCTGAGAGACTATGGCTGCAATCCTAACCACCCTTTCCTGGGAATAAGTACTATTGAATACAATGTGACTTACTTCTGAGTAGACAAGCTTAGGATTGCACTGTAAGGCTGCAATCCTTGGGCCAGTCTAATGCCTGATAAACTAGACTACCTGCACTAGAAAAGGCTTGGGTTGGCATAAGTCCACTTAGGCTGGCACAAGACAGATTGACCTGTACCAGCCTGTCAGTGCCAGCCTAGGCAGTTCAGCAGGGTTGTTAAGGGATGTGTGTTGGGGGAGAGGGTTGTTCAGCAGAAGGTGTGTTAAGGGCATGCTGAGCATGGCCTAGAACAGTGCAGTTAGGCCATATCCAGAGCCTGTTTCCAGGGCAGACATGCCCCCTCACAGCTCCTCACAACACCTCAGGAGCAGTACCACTGTATAAGAAACCTACACAGTTTTTATGGGGATAATGCCAGGTTAAAGCTTGCCTAGATGGAGATTAATCCATCTAGCAAATGTTGCAATGGCACAGGGTTTATATTTTAAAAAACATGTACAGTGGATCTATTCTAATACGTTCACTACTAAGCATTATAGCAAGTCTCTGTTGAGATATTCCATTATTTCAATGACGTGGTTTCTAAGCAAATGACATTTACATGTTAATACATTTTCACATTATTTAATAACTCAGAAATATTTCTACTGAAAGAAAGGAAAATTGGTTCAAGGGTAAAAATCATCTATCTGACAGTCATGATATACCTATGCTCTGTTGCCTAGACAAACCTGAATAAATCAAACCAAACAGGCAGTAACTAGTTGTGAAGGTGGAAAGACAGTGGGGTAGTTGCTTTCTGGCTTATTACAAAGAATACCATTTTCTGCTGTACAGAGGTCATGGGTGGACCCTAATCTCCTGGCTGTTAGGAATCAAAATTGTTCTCCTGAAGCCAAAGTAGCTGATCTGGAAATACTCAGAGAAGACAAGGATGAGATCTTCAAGGGATAGTATTGCCTCATGTCCCCCAAAACAAGGACAGTCATGTTTTGGGGGGATTGTGGTCACATACTGGCAAATGAGACAGAGGGTACTGTCCTGATTTTGTGGAAGAAAATTTTGGCAAGTTCTATACTTGAAGCTCATTCATAAGTCGATTTGTTTGTAAGTCCAACATGTAGATGCTAATGCATGTTTGACCCAGTCTGATCATGCCACCCATCCAGGTTGTTGCCCCACCCACTGCATGGGGGTTATGCACTGGCCTCCTACACCAGGTGACACAAACCTAAGTGACATCCCTGCACTATTCTTTTTTTGGTGGAAAGAAAAGGGTCCAGAAGATTTTGAAAAGAGGGGATCAAATCTGCTATAACTGCTTCTGCCAGATTGTCTATGATGGTGCTAATTGCAGCAGTGACCATCTAACAATGGTCAATGGTAGCACAAAAATGTCCATGAATAGCATACTCTGCACGTTGTAGTATTCAACTTACAACAGCAAAACAGGAATGGCTGAAAGAACATCAAATGAATTACGTATAACTTAATTAGCACTTAAAAATTGAACTGTTTGTTACTTTAATGAAATTTAAAAATATAAATGCCTTAGTATTAGACAAAAAAATTAAATTAGTGGTAGAATTACAAACTGCCTACACCCTAACATACCTCAGAATGCTTTTTATGCCATTTGGGAGAAGCAGAAGAAAAACAAAGTTTTTAAAGAGAAACAGTCCACACACTGTATCAGCAAAAGTTCCTATTTGGGCGCGGAAACCATCTTTCTTCGGACCGCAATAGCAAAAAATAAGAGAATCCATTAAAAAACACCAGTAGTATAAGGTGACTGTGGGATATCTGTACACTCCACAAGCAACAATCTTATCTTTGAAACTTTCCAATCCCCCACACCTTTCCCAAAAAGAGAGCTAAGGTCTGTCTTTAGCCTGGACCTCAGAAATCAGGAGAAGACAGATTCTAACCAAACCTTCAAGTTTCTCCTATACAGCTTTTCTTCCCACAGCAGGCCATTTACAGTGTCTTTTGATTTTTTTTTTCTACCCTACAAAAGCAGGCCAAGCATTAATGTTCCAGGCCTGTGGGAAGAGAGGAACAATCTGGAACAAACAGATTCATCACAGGTTCATATCAAGTGGAGCACATCAGAGCAAAGGTAATAACTTCTAGTATTTTTCCCCTTCAAATTCCAGGTCAATAGGTCAGCACAGAAAGACAGAGGACATCCACAGGCAAGAAGACCTTGTATGATTGTCTGGTGATAACAGCATCCTCTATGTGCAGAATTACACCTTGAATTTCAGTATTACGTGTCTACATCATAAGGCATGTGTAGTCATGACACACTAGCGCACTATGGATGGCCTGCAGTGCGCTGCAGGAATTTGTGCCGCATTTAATAGTAGGGCAATTGGGAATTGGAGCCACCTATCAGCAGCATGGTGTGCTGTTCAATGGTCAAAAACCGACGGTGTGACTTGACAATTTTAGAACCTTTCAGTGTATCATGTTATGAAAAACGTTGAAAATTGCTTTTGTAAGGTTTTCCCCGCAGGTTGACCTGCTAGTCATGACAGACTCTAGGGAGAGGAGCTCATCCATGTTACAAGGCCAAAGAGCAGCATCGTCCGAAGACACCTCCGAAGTGGTCATGAGACTGGCATAACAAAATGCCAAAGCATATAGAACATTCTTACCTTCCTACTGAAGTGGCACCGATTTATCTACTTGACATGCTTTCAAACTGCTAGGTTGGTACAATTACATTGTGCTCCTATGTTTACACTGCACATACCTGCTAATACCTTGCCTAAAAAACAATAATTCATTGACAACACAAACTTAACCCCTGATTTGGCTGGCACAAGTCTTGGCACAAGTTTCATGCAGGCATGCAGGTGTCAAACAGACTATCATTCTTTTTATTCTATTTTCACCACTTTCCAAATTTTCCATTGGTGGGGGTTTGTCTTAAGACATGAACTTGCTATCTTCAAAAGTACTTGAAATGTGTGTCTTATGTATTAGATAAGCTTTTGGGGGGGAACAACATAGTGGAATTTATTCTTTTGGTTGTTTCCACTGACATTATCACAGCCACCATTTTCTCCATATGTTAGGGTCACTATCTTATTAACCATTTGAGTATAGGAACACTAGGGCTGTGGGTGGCACAAGTGGCTAAGACGCTGTGCCTGTTAACCAGCAGGCCAGAGTTCGAGACCCGGGTTGGCCCCACAAGACAGGGTGAGCTCCTGTCCTTAGCCCAGCTCTGCGACACCAGCTGGATCCAATCATATTGGCTCTGCCTTTCCACTGGATTAATTCAGTGGCATGGAGAGGGGGGATTTGCTGCTTGGGAAACAGCCTTTCCTCCATAACAATCCAACCCAGGCTTTCGTGCTTCGCATGCAGCATATGCAGCGCCAAGCACGATACCATAGTCTTTCAAGACTGACGGAGGCCTGCACTATAGGAACACTCTACCCATTTTCAGAGCATATGAAATTAGCATCTCAGATAGAAAATTAGACTCCAGGTCTTCTGTTATGCCAGCTTTCTGCATGGAACAAATTTGTTACAAAAGCTCATTCAGGCATGTGAGTCCCCATGTCTGAGTGTGACACTGGGTGCAATCCCGAGTAACTACAGGGAGTCCTTGCTCTGGTGTAAGAACAATTTACTCTGGATTGCAATATGAATTTCCCATAGGTTTTCACTAGGTGGTGCAGTAACTATGGGTGCACATAATGTCTCTTACATGTTCCCATAGTTATTCTGGATTGTAGGGACCATCTCAAAACAGATAAATGAGAACTAGGCTTTGAATGAGGGCATCCCTGTCATATCTGTATTCAAAGAAGGCCACACACTGTGGCCATTTTGGATGTGGCTGAATATTCTTAACTGCAGTCATGGTGGAAGCTTCCTATAGTGTTGGCCATTTGTGGAGCAAGGCAATGAATTAGGAAAAAGAATTGTGTAGATTAAGGAAGTTGAAACCAAAAGGATTGGAGGTGACAGCTGAGTGCTGTAAGAACAAGGTGTACCTTTTTAATAATGCAACTGAGGTAAATAAAAGTCTTGTGTATTGAATGTTCAAACAGAACATTTTCCCACTTTTTGTGGTGTAACACGATACTCTACTTTGAAGACCAAAAACAAAACAAAAAAAAACACAATCTGCCACAGAATATAGTTGCAACAGGGGAAACTTTCTCTGGCATAAAAAAAACTTTGTGCTATGCTAACAAGCAGAAAAATGAAGGCAGGGCACATAGGTCATCTTCAAACTCAGTTTTCTACTCTTCAAGCAACAGTCCTGTGGGATCCCCCTGGACCTCAAAAGACAGCTAATTCTTGACAGTTCAAGCCAGTGTCTGGTTAAAGAGAAATAAAAATATGAAAACTGGATAATAAAAAATCCAGAGTTCTGCAAGCGTAGGAGAAGTGAGGCATTGCTAGAAGACCAAAAAATAAATCCCAAATAGGTTCTGAGAAGATGTGATGTGTTTCTTAAAGCATGTCATATTGTCACAAACATGAAGTAACAATGATACTGTGAGATGCTATGTCCAGTGGTGGCTTTTAGGGGGTTCTCACAAGTTCTATAGAACCCTTTGCTAATGAGCGCCTGGTTCTGAGAACCGGTACTAATGGGACATAGAACCTGTTGTTAATTTAGGTTATTAAGGTACAGAACCTGTTGTTAATTTATTTGAAGCCCACCACTGGCTATGTCCATGGAAGATTATCAGTGCAGACGACAGCAGGTGGCCCCATGCAGATGGCCCCACACTCTCTCTTACATCACCTGATACAGGAGCAGCATTTAGCACCTGCCTCAGGTTGTGGCAGAAGATATTTGTCAGACTCCTCTCCACTTGCTAAAAATGTGGCATGTAAGAAGAGAGCAGATGGGCAGCAGATTTAGGTCAGGTCATTTAGGACCCAATCCTAACTTAGTGCTGCCAACAGGACACAGTGGTGCACAGCAAACCCAAGCTCTGCTGCATTATGTAGCTCGCCAGAAACTAAGCAGAGAGTGGAGGATGGAGGAGAAGGTACATGATAATACGTCCCCTTCCATCCATCAGTTGACTACCCCTTTTCTCTCCATGGACACATGTCACCAAAGGGACTTGGGAATGTCCAAGGAGACCCATAAATAATTCTAGGGCCTACTGGAAGGTGAGTATAAATGCTTTATACTTACCACCCATTTACCACCAAGCTCCTGTTCCCTGCAGGATGTAGTGCATACCTCCTTTGCACAGCTGCATCTCCATGAGGAAATAAGGATAGGATTAGCCTGATAGTGACATACTGTCTGTATAATAGTACATACCATAGTATGATAGTGACATACATATCTGATATACTGCAAAATTGGTTTGGAAATTTTTGAGAAAGTGGACAAAAATGCCAGCATTCACTATTCAGAATCAGCATTCCTGGTTCTGGAAGAACTGAACCTGAAATATATTTCTTTGGGTTATTGCTAGGTGGAACTTGTTAGACATTAAAAATCCACAGTGACTCAAGACTATTGTGTGGCAATATTAAGCTGTATTGACTTTCTGATTCTGCACGTCACCTCTGTGGCTCAAACAGCAGTTGTCAACATTTCTCTTCTTTGCTTGGAGGCAGTTTATGTATTATAAACATTGCTTCGATAAATGTGAATCAACTGCCAAGTATTACAGAAAGAGTAACTTGAAAGATTTCATTTTTTTGTTAAACTAAGTGATAAAAATCTCTGAGATTTTACATGGGATATTACAAGTCTTTTATCCTCCAAGAATAGAATTTAATCAGATTGTGGAAAGATAGCTGTGACTGACAAGGTTATTTATTAAGTGGCAGCAAAGTCATCTTTCAAAGTGTACTGCACTCTCAAATATTAAAGAATATAACTGATCTGAGGTTCTTAGTAATCAGCAAAGGAACATACTCTACAATCCAGAGTAACTACTGAACACGTAAGAGACATTACATGCACCTGTAGTTTCAGCACCACCTAGTGAAAACCTATGGGAAATTCATATTGCAATCCAGAGTAAGTTGTTCTTACACCGGAGCAAGGACTCGCCATAGTTACTCGGGATTGCACCCATGTCCTATTAATTGGGAATACAGGAAGGCTCTGTATTGTTTGAGCATCATAATTAAACGGTTTAGGTTTGGATGTGTTTTAATGAAACTATACATAATTGCACTAACAATTATGGTTGTTGCCATAAACAACAGTCCATTCATGTTTGTTCATAATTGGTGTGTGTGTGGAGTGTGTGCATAGATTTGCTATTAAATGTTTTCATATTCAGAGTAAGAAGCTAGGAAGAGCAAGGTTGAAATGTGCCAGTGTGGACTTTGAATTGCCCTTGTCAATAACCTTGATGGCGGATGGAGGTTGCAGATGGAGGTGGCGGATGGAGGATGGAGGTACATGATAAAACCTCCCCTCCCACCCCTCACTGAGACTACTGCAAAAACATTTTCACTGATGTGGATGTACAACTTTGAAAAAAAAGACAGCAACACCAGGCTCATGACAGTGAAATCAACAGTGATAATGTAGAGCAATAAACACTGGCGTTTTTCTCATGAGCTTTTTCACCTGTTATCTCTCCTGATCTTAAGCCACATTACCCTTGATTTACAATATCCTGATGAAGGTGAGAATTAGGCCTCTAATATCCATCAGAAGAAGCTGGAGGTTTGTGGCTTCTTGATTGCTCTCAAAGATGAAACCAAATATAATCAAAAAGAATAATCATTTGGGTGTTTTTCATAGCCAACAAACCCTTGGCTTTGTTCAAATTAGATTTTTAATTAACAAACTTTATTGAGGTCACTGGGAGCACCCAACTCTCTGGCTCTTCCGTGACATTGGGCTCTCATTTCGAATCTTGTATTGGCCTTGGAATCACTTGCTTGTTAACTCTCTTTCCAAAGCTATTTTCTGCAGTTTCTGATATCAATCTTTACTTTCTCATTTAGCAGGATAGCAGATATCCCTGCTGAACTGATAAGTTAAGACAAAATCAACAAATGGATCTTATATAGGTTGAAAATGGAAATGCTGCAGTTTGCTTTCTGATTTGCTAAAATAGTTTTAGGGCACAATCCTAATTAATTTAAGCCAGCACAACTCACCTGTTTCCCATTCCCATAGTGGTATGAGGCGGATAGTGCCTTTTTTTGCACTAGCTTAAACCCCTCCCAAGAGTGGCACAGAAGTGCAATATAGATATTTTGCAACACTCCAAAACCAGCACAAGACTTGTGCTGAGACTTATGCTGGCCTGACTGGGGTTAGGATTGCAGCTATAGGATTGCAGCTATGGGACCATATGTCCCATAAAACTGGGACAGTCCCAGTTTTAAGGGATTGCATGCACATATTGGCAGTGGTATAGCTAGCTCAAAATGTTGCCCCAGAAGTGATGTCACAATTGGAATTCATGTCATCCCAGAATTTTTTAAAGAAATTTTTTTTAAAATAAAAAAAATATAACAGAAATTTTTGAAAAGAAAAGAAGTAAGAAAAAACTTCCTCCTCAGCAGTTCACCACCCATTTGCTCTTCATGTGGCATACCTAAAGCACCTACTTGCTATCTGGAGTCAAAGATTTTGTTGCCCTCCCCCCAACAACAAAATCAAATTTATTTAAGTAAAAAATGAAAATTGTGTTCTCTGTTATTGGTTAGGGAAACTTGCCTGGGCAAAGAGGAATGGTTATTCTTTCCCTGCTAAATATAGGAGGAGCATCACTTAAAAGTGCTTATATAACCAATTAACAAGGGTAAGTGTTTAATGATATATGTACTGTATATGATACATGTACTGACAGCTGATTCTTATTAACACCTTATTAGTTCCATACAGTATCAGAATTACATCTCATTCACTCTCAGAGCAATCAGTATCATGGGAAAGTCAAGTTAATTAACTCCACTTTTTGTTCCACAGGCTTTTGTGTTTTTGTTTTTTACTTAATTAGCCATAACCTTTGATAGAATATAGATATTTCAATGCCATTTGTTTCATTAAATTCTGCATAAAATTACCTTTCCAACAATATATAACATGATGGTTTTATCATTCATACATACCCAGTTTTTCACAATTTTCACCACTAGTGTCAAGCTCAGCTTGTAGCCCCCCTAAAGCTTGTACCCCCTGCAGCTCCCTAGCTACACCACTGCATACTGGTAAGTTTGACCAGGAGTCCTTTCCCAGTTTTGTGGAAGAGAATTATGGCAACCCTAATTGCAGCCCAGTGAAACACAGGTGCATTTACTAAAATAATGTTGTATGCAGACTAGATTAAGCATGGCAGAGGTTTATTGTCCTTAATTTGGGTCTGCTCTCACTATATACCCTACTGAGAAAGCTGGTGCTGCATAATGACTTACAACCAATCCTATCCAAGCTTCTCACAATCTGTCATCATAGAAAAACAGTGTGAAAATCACTATCAGCCAAATCCAGAGTAATGACATGAGCACGTAAGAGACATTACATGCACCCGTAGTTACTGCACCACCTAGTGAAAACCTATGTTACATTCATATTGCAATCCAGAGTAAATTGTTCTTACTCTGGAGCAAGGGCTCCCCATAGTTACTCTGGATTTCACCCTATGTTGTTCTGTGGGCCACAGCTGCCAAGGCAAATGGCTGTTGGCCATGACTGGGCAAATGCGACCTGCTGAACTTTCTCCACTCTTATGCTATGGGCATATGATCAGTAGACACCAAAGGTGGAAAAGCAGAGGATCATGTGCAGTGTGGTGTGAAGCAGTGATCCTCAAATGGGGGGGGGTCAGAGAACCCCTTGGGGGGGTTGCAACTTCATTGCAGGAGAGTTGTGAAAAGCTGGTGGCCACCATCTTGAATGGGGCATTCAGGCTGCTTTCCTGAAAGTATCATTGAACACAATGAGACTTACTTCTAAGTAGGCATGGAGTAGCTCTGGCATTACAGGGATGGCACTTCCTGTTCTAGCTGTGATATCTTGGGTGGATAGCTGTGATGTTTGGGGGGTCCAGACAAATTATCATTCTAAGAAGGGAGACCCTGGCTGGAGACTTCAACCTTTTATGTTCACTTCCCATTTTATTGCCTTTTCAAAATGGTAAGAGAGAGAAAGGAAAAATCCTTTAGAATCATGCTGAATCCTTTTTGATTTCTTTTGACATGATGCTCCCCTGGCATTAATATTGGGTCAAAAGACACATAGAACACAACTTACTAGGGCTAAGCAAGGCTACAGTCAACTTGTAATGTAGAGGAGTTCACATTTGTAATGTGCTCCAGGCACTTTTACACATTGGTTGGATTTTTAATAACAAAGCAGGCAGCAGTGAAAAGGTTAATCTGTAAATGCTCCTAATTAGTCTTTATATAAGGAATGCCCTGATGCAATGATAGGGTCATTCAGAACTTTCTCAGGCTATTATTCCACATGGCATTCTCAGAAACTGTTAGCACTTGGGGTCAGATTATTAGAGATTTCCTTTTAAGCCCCAAAAGGATAAAAACTTTAATTACTGTTAATGAAAGCTTTACTTATTCAGAAATCCATCAGTCTGTTCAAGTAGATGTTCTGGAAAGAAGCTATTTCTGTTCAGGCTCTAACTTCACAAATACCATGTTTCTGGATTGTGGATCCTTTGTTTGAGTTAAGATTGTGATTACTTTCTGAACTTAGATAGCCTCACTGAATATGGTGTTCAAGTGGCAAGCCCATGTATTGCGAAGGCAATACTTTGGAATAAAATAAGAAGTTCTGAGGTGTGAAAGACCTCCTTGAAAACTGGGTCTTAAAGCCACTAGCTCTGTTGCTGCTTTCAGGCTTTGCTGCCAGAAAAGAACCTCACCTGATCCACTTGGAAATAGTGCAATTCTTCCTGTGTCTATTAAAAAACGTCAAAGTGATCTATAAACCTGTTGTTACCAAATAATTAATCACTATCAGTCCAGGGCTTGGAGCCCAGTCCTATACTTACTGATTGCTGCTGGTAAGGATCTCCCATTGGCTGTAATAGATTTTCCAAAAGTGTGCTGCCAGGACATATTCAGGACATTTTGCTAGGTCTTCCACCATCTGCTAGAGGTGGAGTAGGTGAGTCAGCAGTAGAGGCAGGAGGGATGGGGCAAGGTGGCCATATATAATGGAGGGTTAAGCAATGCTTCAAGGTACCTGTACCTCTAAGCAATGCACAGAAAGCTTGCACCTTTCTGGCTGCATGGAGGGCCAGGGGAATGGTGGATCTGATCTAGGAAGGAAGCAGGTTTTGTGGTTCAAGTAGACCTCCGTGCCGTGGATGGTGACCCCAGGTTAAGGGAACAATTGTGTACTCAGGGACTGCTCCCTCCACAGGATGCAGCAGTAGCCATTTTTGTATGGTCCATCAGCAGAAAAGTATAGGATGAAATCATTTTTACAAAATCAGAATATATGGTTCAGTTTTGTGATGGCCCCACTAGCTTGATTTTGTCATAGCTCCGTGTGCATTTAGCAGACTGTCAATAGAAAGAACAAAATGAAAGGATTAAATGTCAAACTCGTGTGCGACACAAAAAGGTTTCTGTCTTGCCGGTCAGGAACTCGGATAAGGTGTCAGACAGGCTGAAAGCTTTGCACAAGGTAAAGAATTTAGCCATCCATGCTTAGAGGAACAAGAAAAGAAATGGTTTCATGCTGCTTACAATTATGTTTTACAGAGAGCTCGTCCCAGACAACACAGGTACAAATTGTACAAAGGGGCAGGTGCTTGTCAGGGAACTTCTGTCATAGATGAAAGGTTGCAATGAAAGAAATTGGGGGTGGAAGGGTTGCTAAAGAACCACGCCGTGCACTTTTGTTACTAAAAACAGATTAGAAGCCCAGGGTTCTACACATTGTGGAAGCACCACATTGCGCAGTCAAAGGGCAAAGCAGAACTTTTTAGATACATTTGTAAACTAGCAGTGCAAGCATGTACACGTAGTCCCCTGGACGTCAGTGGGACATACTTTGGCGCAAACCTACAGAGGAATTGTAGGGATTGTAAATACTGTTTCCCAAGGCATATTAAACTGATACTGGCAGAGTATAATATGTGCATGGTATCTTGAGTACAGGTCAGGGTTGCCATAATTCTCTTCCATAAAACCAGAACAGGACCGCCTGTCAAACTTGCCAGTATGATAATTCAGTTCCTGAAAACCAGGACAGTCCCAGTTTTCAGGGGCGTCTCAACTCAACCTAAATGGGTTGCTACATTTATTATATCCCTGGACCCATGTTAAATTATATTTGGCTTCACCTGAACCTAAAGGAGACTGGAGTTACACTTTCCCAGCCTACCTAATGACTTTGAAGGGCACAAAAAAGTCAGAAGTACCAGAAGTAAAAACTGGAAATAGCATTTTTCATGCTACAAAGCCATTCTGAAGCCCATAGAGCAAGGGTCTCTAAACTTTTTGGCAGGAGGACCACCCCACCTTTCTGATACTGTCAGGGCCAGAAGAAAAATAATTGATTTACATTTCAAATTTGAATAAATTTACATAAATGAGTACATTAGTGACAAACATGTGAATGAACAAACAAATGAATGAATTCAAATCAGTTCATAAATACTTTCTAACACACACAGAGAGGGTGATCTTCAAACCAGAAAGAGGAGGTGTTTGCAGCTTCCCCAGACCTTAAAATACCCTCCCAAGGGATGGAGAGCAGAGCTCCCCTTGCCTGTGGAGGATTACAGGGCTGGATGAGGACCAGATTGAGACTCACCAAAGGCCATGTCTGGCCCAGGGTTGGGGTTTGGAGACCCTTGCCATAGACGATGCAGGCAGATGTGGTTTTAGGGAAAGAAAACAGGAATTTCTTTATCCATGGTTTTTGGTATATATGGGAGGGATGTCTTAGAACAGATCCCCCATGAATACCGAGGCCCCATTTTGCATACCTGGATGTATGCAAAATGATGGAAAATTTAAAGACATAATGTATTTTTAAACAAGGAAAATAAACATACCCTACAATCCAGAATAACTACGGGTGCATGTAAGAGACTTTACGTGCACTTGTAGTTACTGCACCACCTAGTGAAAACCTATGGGAAATTCATATTGCAATCCAGAGCAAATTGTTCTTCCACCGGAGCAAGGACTCCCCGTAGTTACTCTGGATTGCGCCCATAAGCAGCAAAGCAAATATTGTGTTGTAGTTGCCTGGAGCCAAAGAGAACCTGGTCTGCAAATTCCTACCGAAGTCATCTACTATAGATTCACTGAGCTGCACCACCTTCTGTCAGTCCGGAGAATGTAACGCCACAATGTATGCAGCCCATCCCGATGTGTTCGTTCTTGCTGTTGTAGCACCTGCAACTCCTTAAATTAGCCACAGCTGGCCTATTTAAGGCCTAATAACTGCCAAATGTCAGAAAGTTGCTGACACACTGAGCTCCTTTCTAGTTCTCCATCCTTAAAGAGTGAGCAGAAGAGAAAAATTGCCATTCGTTTTCCCCTATCAAAGACAATCGTCTATACCACAGAGACCGCTAAACAAAAGGAAGGAAAAATATTCAGCTGAGACAGTCTCCTTGCTTGGCTCCCCTTGTAACTGTGATGCTGTTTCTCAATAGATGTAATATTAACCCCTTTGTGACCAAGTGAGAATGGTTCTTTGATATCTGACAGCACAACTCCAGGCGTGTCTACCCAAAAATCAGTCACACTGAATCCAAAGGGACTTGGATCCCTTTGTGTAAATGTGTTTTGGATTTCATCCTTTGTGCCTGCCCTCTCCTGTTTTAGCAAACACTGCAAAAATATTGCTAGTTCATTATGAAATGAAAAATTCAGGATCTTGATGAATTAACATTTCAGCATTTCTGCACGGGAACCATGCTATAATGAAGAGAATTGCAGACAAAAGCAAATACTCTCTCCTCCACTCCTGCAAGTCCAGTCCTACAGTGAATATGGGGAAGAAACAAATCAATGGCACAGTATGCCATTATTCCTGCATTGTTCCTTGTAAGTCATGTGAATCAGCAGGAAACTGTCGAAGAAATCCATATGTTTAGACTGTAGGCATCAGGAGTGATGCAACAGCATTTGGGTTCCTTGAGAGAATCAGTGTGGGGTAGAGATAGGACAGGTATGTAATCATAACTTCCTAGTCACCCATGGTGAGTAAGAATCCCTTCCAGACAACCCATCAGGGAATTGTGTTTTCTGTTAGCAGTGCTTTTTATAGTAATAAAGGTACTTGCCATTAAGATGTTATTTGTAATCATAGGCATGTCTACTTGTGGGCTATAGAGATGCCGGTATTGACCACACAAGTTGCCGATACTCACACAGAGGTGCCAGTACTCCATTCCGGTGAGTACCTCCTCAAAAGACCCCCGCCTGTTGGTTCACCTTTGCCAATGAATGTCAGGTATTTTTATTACACAGAACCAAATTAGTGTGCAGAATTTGTTGACAGATTATGTTGACCGATCGTTGTGTTGGATGCCTTGGAAAGTGGGCTAGACTTACCCTACAATCCAGAGTAACTATGGGAGCATGTAAGAGACATTATGTGCACCCATAGTTACTGCATCACTTAGAGCACAATCCTAACCATGACTACTCAAAAGTAAGCCCTATTGTGTCCAATGGATCTTACTCCCAGGAAAGTGTCTTTAGGATTGCAGCCTTAGTGAAAACCTATGGAAAATTAATATTGCAATCCAGAGCAAGGACCCCCCCATAGTTGCTCTGGATTGCGCCCAAGTCACAGGGAACAGTAGGTACAGCTGAAATTATTGGGGTGCTTGAGGCAGCATATAGCTCTGCTGCAACCTCTCTATTAGATCCTCCACCTCTTCTTACCTGGCATAGGGTGCAGTCCTTATCTTTTTAAGCCAGCACAACTTACCCATTTTCCTGTTCATCTGGTGATGTGAGGAGGCTGGCGCATGTCTGCACTGGCTTAACACTACCAGGAATGGCACAGAAGTACCTTACAGCACTTCTGAGACACCTCCAGTCCAGCACAAGACTTGTGCCGGGACTTAACGCCAGCTTAGCTGAAGTTTAGGATTGCAGCCTCATTCTTCTATTCAAACTCTGCCTTGAATGAAAACAAGAAACTGGAACATGCCAGAATCATTCCCAGCATTTTCTGCATTTGTTTAAATAACCTTTAAACTGGTGGGAAAAGCAAACTTGCTCCTTTTCTCCCCAACAGGTTCTTTTAAATTTCCTGGTGGAAGAAGGTGAGCAAGCTGGACATTAAGGATCAGAATGCAGCAGTTTCATGCCTTACTACCTAAAGGTCTTTTACACAAAGTAGGCAATGATTTGATTACAGAGGAGGGCTGGTAAGGAGGCCTGTACTTATGTACAGGTCTGAGCTCTGACTCAGGGAAATTTTTTTGCCTTATGTACATATGCATGAATGATCATCATTCATCACAAACTAGAAACAGGTTTCACTCTTAATCCCTTCTTTGAAAAATGGCATTATTTTCTGTGGCAAGTATTTCAAGCATCTATAAATGATGATGAGAACTCTTCAGTATAATTATGTGCCTAATTAATTTGTGGTAGTTACAAATTGGCATAAAATGGCATTAACAATCCTCCAATATTACTCTGAAAGATTGTTTGAAAAGTCCTTTTTGTCTTTCTCTACTGGCTGTGTTAGAAGGAGGGAGTTACAAACATTTTAAGGATTAATTAGAAGTTGTTCACCTAGACCAGTGGTGGCAAACCTATGGCATGTGTGCCACAGAGTACCTATGGTATGTACCTATGGTACTCAGAGCCCTCTCCATTGGCACAAGAGCCAAGTTGCCCCACCATTTCTGCAGCACTCCTCTGAAGAAGTCGAGCCTGCTCCTTTTTGGAGCAGAGCCAACTGATGATGCTGGTGCCCAGCACACATGCCTGGAACTCTGGGCATGTGCATTGGGTCAGGAGTGCCTAGAGTTCTGGGCATGCATGCTGGGCAGAGCTTCAGAGCAGAGAGCGGGGGTGCGCATGCCCAGAACTCCAGGCATGCGCAATCGGCCAGAAGCATCCTGAGCTCATTGCACATGCCCAGAGTTCCAGACATGCGTGCTGGGCACCAGCACACTCATGGTTTTGTGCTGTACTTTGGGCACTTAAGCTGTAAAAAGATTTGCCATCACTGATGTAGAACAGGGGTCTCCAAACCAGATGTGGCCCTCTGCCCGCCTCACTAAGTGCCCTGGCAAAACCCCTCTATCCGGCCCTTTGGCAAGCCTTGTAATCCATTCCAATACATGCTTATATGTACATTTATGTAAATGTATTCAAATTTGAAATGTAAATTAGTTTTCTGGCCCTCAACACAGTGTCAGAGAGATGATGTGGCCCTCCTGCCAAAAACTCTGGAAGCTTCTGAACTAGTGTGTGCCTTAAACTGAAAAGTGATTCTATGATTTGTCTGATTGAGAATCTTATTGAGATACAGAATGAACTGAGGATTGGTATTTATTAACCTGGAATAGGACTAGTCATGCAGTAACCATCAAATCACACACTGATGAAAAATAGATACTATAACGCAGAGATTATCTGTCTACTTGCTACATTTCAACTGCCGACCTGTTTCTTTCCAGTCTTGTCCCTAATCAAGTCAGATTCAGCATGGACCAATTCTCTATGTAGCAACCACCCTCCCCTCAATATTAAAAGCACATTTAATCATTACCACCAACTGCAATTAGTGCCTACTTGGAAATCACTATTGGTAATCTACATAATTTCTTTGTATCCTTGTCTCTTTGGGGTTGAACATCAAAACAAACCCAAATTTCAAATGATTTCTGAATATTGATACCAAATAAATGATGGACTAAATTAGAAAGGTCATCATTATAACAGTAGTGTCAAATGATTTGAATTCATCAAAAGGCAGACATGAAAGTCCCAAAATCAGCCTGTGATGTCTGAAGTTTTATCACAAAGTGACAATCTTATCTAATGCTATGTTCTAGAAAGATATTTTAGTATTCACTGGGGAAACGTATCTCCCCAAACAGACACTGCTCTTCACTCAACCCCAATCAAAATCAGCATGACAATTCAAAACAATTTGTCTGAAACTATTTCAGTTGGAAATCCTAAGTACGGTGGAAGCTTTGTACTTTCTGAAATATTTAGCAACTTTTAATGGCAATGATAGAACATCAGTGCTCCAGATGTCCAAGTCACTGCAATAATTTCAAAGTAAGCTTTGTGTTGTCACAACCATTTGCAATTTGATTCAACCTGCCTTGAGTTTTCTAGACACTTCAAGGTTGAAATAGTGACATATGACCTTAGTGTTGAGTGAAGAAGTCTTGAGGTATTAATATTTCCACCTAATCTTTCTTGGGTACACTTCCATAATGGACAGTCCCTGTTCTTATCAACTATCCCTGTGGTATTCAGGCATTTCAGCCCAGAATCCCCTTTCAAATTTAAAA
This sequence comes from Cryptoblepharus egeriae, assembly GCA_030015325.1. Lineage (NCBI taxonomy): Eukaryota > Metazoa > Chordata > Lepidosauria > Squamata > Scincidae > Cryptoblepharus > Cryptoblepharus egeriae. The sequence goes on from JAREYC010000007.1 coordinate 56,457,770, forward strand.
ATCTGTCCAGGACCTCCTATCAAACTTACTGGGATGTTCCCCCATGGCTACTTGGAAGTAAATCACATTGTTTACTCCCTGGAATGCCTAGTACCAGATTCCAGGATGGTGGATCCCACCCTCTCATGATCCCCCTGACACAAGGTTGCAACCCTCACTTTGAAGACCACTGAACTATCCAGTGCAGCCCTGAAGTGCAGGAACAAACATTCAACTTGAGGAGGGCTTTGTGGCTATCCTCACATCTCAGGATGCAATGCACACCCCATTGGCACACCTGCATTTGTGATGGAAAGTTAGATACAATTGGTCATTAAGGATGCAATCCTAACCCCTAATTAAATGGCACAACTCATTTAATTTCATTTCAATGTTAGGAGAGTTTTCTCAGATAAGGAGAGTTTTACTCAGTACATGGAGAAACTCTTTCTTGCGTGATGCTTTGTGAGCAAATTAAAAGCGTTGTGATGTAATGACTACCATTTTTATTTTTATTTTTTGTAATTCAAGTCTAAAATATTTTTCTTATCCTCTCCATGAGAATAATTTAAGAAGAGAAGCAGTAAATGTGATTTAAAAGGAACAACAAAAAATTTTATTTTGTGTTGCAGGCTGGGAGGGTGTGCAGTCTAGACAATTTTTCCATCACAAAATCTGTAGCTTAGTGTAGCTGGCACACAGAAAGTGCAAAAAAGTAATCCTTTCAACTTAATCATTTTTAAAGCTTCACATTAAGTCATGCTTTTGGAATGCCCCGTTCTTTTTTTCTGTCTCGCTTATTAGCACGGAGGCTCTGAGCTCGGAAGCTACTGTTAGAGTGGCAGATGGGGCAGTTTAGCAAAACATCAAAGAGTAATGACTTGAACATATGAAAAGCCATCTGATGCTCAGACCATTGGTTCATCTCTCACTGCCAAAGGTTCTAGTCTCCAAGATTCCAGGCAGGCTTTTTCCAGCCCTACCTGACGATAGCAGGGATTGACGCTGGTCCTTCTGCATGCAAAACAGATGCTCTGTCACTGCTATGTCACATTTCCAAATGCCCACACTCCTTCTCAAGCCATGGGTCTTGTGGTTCGTCAAATGTTGCACACATGAACATATGCACACTCCATTTCGGCTGATCCAGGCAGGCTGCAAACCAGGGGATTTAATCAGGTCCCTGGTGCACCACCACGTGACTGGCAGCCTGCACTGGCATAGGAGGCCAATGTAGATAATAATGGAGAGAGGTTTATTAAAAGGTTTTAGAGATGGATGTACCTTTAAAAATTGCTGAATTGATTTGCTTCCTTAAAAAAGACATAAAAATCTATTTTCTGTGTAGGGGAAATTTTCATAGTAATGTAATTCAGTTTAAATGGTGAAGCACTGCTACTTTTTATAGGACTCTGGCACATTTTATGGCTCTTACAGAGTATACTAATGTCTGGCTGACCATACTACAGGTAATAAAATCCTCCTTTATTGTAATGTCATCCATATAAAAAGAAAGATAAAAAAGGCATAGCAAAATGTTTTTATACCTTTTGTTTTGGAGGGTTCTTCTTTGGCTTGGTTAGAAAAAAATCTGTAAGGTTTTTTACTATTTAAAAAAATAGAGTTGGGTATTGAAAAACTCTCCAGGCACACCATAAAACAGCCAGGTGGTATATAATTGTCATAACTATAGGCAACACCAGGACAGGCATTAAGCCACTTGGTTTTCCTGCCTAATGGGACCTGAGCTAGGAAATTTACTCTAGACTTGTCGTATACACACAGCAACATGTTGCAATGGGCACTTAATACCTCATTGCAGGATTATAGAGATCAGCAACAGTTGGACAGCTCAATCCTAACCACTCGTTGAGCCAGCGCAGGCTTCCCTGCATGACTACAAGAGTCACAAACAACAGTAAGTTATAAATTCAATTTATTATAGACATTTTAATTTCTATGGTAGATTGGAAAGTTATCAAAAAATGCATTTTAAAAGAGTGCGTGAATTAAAGAGTCAAACTGATTTAGAGCACAATCCTAACCATTTCTACTCAAAAGTAAACCCCATTGTTTCAATGAGTCTTACTTGCATAAAAGTGTCTTAAGGATTGCAGTCTTAGGCAAATTTTAATATATAAATTTGCACACGTGAGCCTATAAGCAAACAAACAAAATATGAAGATTACCTTTGAAAAGTCATTAAAAAACCACTTGATTGTGGACTGTGAAATAGTTTTGTAATAATAATTTTTGGGAACCCCTGCAATAGATCAAGATGCAATCCTATGCACACTTTCCAAATCATTTTTTAAGAATTCATTTTTATTCTGAAATTTGTGACGTAATGCTTGGTTCCTCACCCCTCCTTCACCCAAGTCAGCAGATAGAATTTTATAAGTTTTAATAAGATTTCTACAGATTCTATTCCTCAAGTTTGCAGGAAAAAATAAGCATACTTTGGAGCGCATTATTGTACAATAATATTTCGGAGGGGAAATATGCATTTAGATATGGACTTTTTCCAGCGTGGGGAAAATATCTGGGGATAGCAGAAGAGAGAAGGACAATCAAAGGAAAACATGTGATGTCCAGGTGGAATGGAAATGGTTTCATGCATCCGATCAAGTGAACTTTCATGCATGAAAGTTTAGGCTGAAATAAATTGGTTAATCTTCAAGGTGCTACAAAGCCCTTGGTTGTTTCTATTGAAACAGACTAACATAACCATGTCTCTGAAAGAACAAAAGCCGAGAGATCTGTCCATCCCTATTTTCAGTTCAAGCCCTGGAGGATCTCTTGACAATACTAAAGTAAATGTTTCCTCAGATGTGGCCATTTTGAGGGAGAAGATCCTGTTATAACAGCATGGTGCCCTTTATTTGATAACCATCAAACCGTGCAGCTGTGGCACTGAAGGAAAAAAGTCTCCACAGTGCTCAGTTCTGAATATTTTTTGGAATAGCGGTCAGAGTTGGAATAGTAACATTAATAAGGGTAACACCACCTTTTCTTTCTACAAAAGAGAAAGAAGTGTCTGATTGGAGAGGAAAAAATGCTATTTCCTAGACATGGTAAAGAACAAAGTACAGGTTCAATCTTTTTATACGTACACAGATTTTTTTATACACGGATTTGATTCAATAAGAATGGTCACTGCAAATCAGTTTTAAAACTGCTTTTCTACTGTTGTAGACATGCAAGCAATCATTTCATTTTTCTGTCCCAGAATCAAACCCCTGCACATAATGAGGCATTAACTTTTTCCATTAGGTACAGTCATGGAGAAAGAAACCTGGAAGTGGGTCTATAAACCTATTTTGCCATTATTTTTTTTTATACACAGATTTTTTTTTATCCATAGGAGGTTCCGGAATGGAACCGTAGGGGACACCTGTCGACACCTTCGACACGCATGTCGAAGTGAAAGATTTGTGATTAGACTTGAAAATGATGCAATTGTTTTTTATGAAAGTAAGATGGAAAGAGAAACTATGGTTGCAATCCTAAACACACTTTCTTGGGAGTAAGACCCATTGAACACAATTGGGTTTATTTCTGAGTAGACATACCCTACAATCCAGAGTAACTACGGGAGCACGTAAGAGATGTTACGTGCACCCATAGTTACTGCACCACCTAGTGAAAACCTATGGGAAATTCATATTGCAATCCAGAGCAAATTGTTCTTACACCGGAGCAAGGACTCCCCGTAGTTACTCTGGATTGCACCCCTTGTTAGGATTGAATTGTTTGATCTGGAGGAATATGAAGATGCTCTGGTCTACCATTTCTATCACAGTTAAAAAATACTGTGAAGTTAAAAGGGGTGAAAATCCTTTAATTCTTAAGTACACGGCATTTGTTTACGAGTTGCTGGTAGATTCCTTCCAGACACATTTTATATCTTCAGATATAGTTTTTTTTAAAAAAAAAATGAATTACTTTTAAGTAACTCAATAATGCTGGTATAAAATATACTTCATTGTTTGCTGGCTGTTGTTTACAGGCAGTTCATCAATTGCACGGATGAAGCTGGATGATTAATTTAAATTTTCCCTCAATGCCTTCACGCTGCAAATGTTCACCTCCTGTTATCATGCAGTGCAATGTGAAATGAACTCTAATGGGGCTAGAAATGGCAGTTTTTATAAAAGTTACATGGTTAACTAAGATAATTATACTGCAAATCCCAATTTAAGCACCCAGTTCAACTGCAGAGCGTCCATCTGGTTTATCTATTATTGGGTCTCTTTTACACCAAGGCCTAATTAGGCCTGGGGTTTTTTTTTATGTGAAGTCTTGGCAATAATCTTGTTGCCACTGGGGTTTAACAGCTGAATGAAAGCTAGTCAGTTAATAGATTATGGATTAGGTTTTGAGAGTTTATATCCCTAAACTTATTTTAATAGCTAAAATTGGGGGCATTTGTACTTTTACAGACATAATAGAAAGATCCATATGAAATAGGCACCCACTTTTTTAGTGAGTCCGAGATGACATGCCCAATCCTGGCTAGCCTGGCACCCAGGCTGCAGCAGCACCAAAATGGCTGTCACTATGACTGCTCAGAAGACAGCTCCTGATACCTCCTTGGATGAAGGGAACATTCATCCCCATCACAAAGTACAGATCCAACCATTTTATACACATTTTTTTAATACCCAGATTTCATACCCAGACCAGCAACACAGATGGTCACTACAAATCACAGGTTCAAAAACTGCTTTTATTACTGTTGTAGAGAAGCAACCATGTAAGTAATCATTGCATTCTTCAGTCCCAGAATCAAGCCCCTGCAGAAATAAGGCACTACCTTATTACCTCGGGCACAAAGGAGGAGCAAGAAACCTGGAAATGGGTCTTGAAATCTATTTTCCATTTTTTTTAATTCACTAATTTTTTTTCAGTACATGTCATGCATGCCGGGCAGGTCAGGATTGGGTTCTCAGCTGCTTCATGGAGACCAGGGTGAAGCAACTCAAAGGGAAGCAGAAAGAGGCTGCCTTTATTTTTGTTGAACATTTTTGTGGCTAATAAAATCCTGCATGGCCATTCTCTTCACATCATGTTGCATTGCAAAACCCACTGGACACAGGGCTGCCTTCCTGGAAGGAAGCAGAAATGCTAATGTCATAGTTACAATTGCTGGATTATTACTAAACCTCTCAAATTAAAACACATACGGCCAAAGGATGGGAGGATCTGAATCCAAAAGCATTCAGACCTCCCCCCCAAAATCCCATCAATGCAGTTGACTTGCAGGTATAAGTGCATGGGGAGGGTGTGTATGAGGGATGTTGTACAGGCATAATGCACATGGGGGATAATGCTCATGGGGGTATTGCACATGGGGGAATGGTGCACATGGGGGCATGGTGCGCATAGGGGAATGGTGCACATGTGGGGACAATGCACAAGGAAGGGGTGTTGATCAGTGATAAGATTCAAAGAAATTAACAACCGGTTCTCTGCCCATCTGGCAGCCTCTTTTAAATGGCTATTTTTAAACTTTATATGTCCTATCTCTTGTTAACAGCCGGTTCTATTGAGTAGGTGCGAACCTGCTGGAGCCCACCACTGGTGTTGATGTGCATGGGAGGACAATGCACAAGGGGGGTTGATGCACATGGGGGATTGATGTGCATGCAGGTTGAGGTGCATGTGGGGTTGAGATGCAGTGGGGGGATGACGTACAGGGGGAACTGTATTCCCAGAATGCAGGTACATTTTTGCTAATGGTTTTATATATGTAAGCATATTTGCTAGGGTTTCATAAGTGGGAGCAATAGTTCCTGGTTTGTTTGTTTTTTACAGCTCCTACTAGATCCCTCTATCCTATCAGATTTGTACTGAATCTGATAATAAAATAGCAATACCAGTCATTAGTGGATTGTATGACTTTTATACAGACATGATGGCCTCATGTCAGTCTTGTGGATTTTTTTTTATCCCCTGTATTTCCTCTCAGGCACTTTCCTTCTCAAACCATTAACTTTCACAGTATGCTAGATGCTTTTGGCATCTGCTTGTTTCTCACAGTAAAACAGATTTTATCCACCACAATCGACAGGTCTCATGTATGTTGAAATTGGAAGCTATTTTTGCTCTCCCTGAAATAGCAAGCATTATACCTATTTGCACTAAAAAATTCAATGCAAAGTAATGACTGTTTAGAAATTGCCTTTTGGTCAGTTTTACATTTAAGCTGTGTAGCGGTACAACAACATTCCAGAGTAAAGAAACTGGCACTTACTATAAAAGTAACTATCAGGGATCAAATCTCAGTAGTTATTCTCAAAGTTAAATCTAGGTACAGTGGTACCTTGCTTAACAAGTGCCTTGCATAAAGAGTGTTCCACGTAAAGAGCAAAAATTTCTGTGTAGTTTTCACTTTGCTTAAAGAGCATTTTTCGCATAAAGAGCAAAAATTTCTGTGTAGTTTCGCTTTGCTTAAAGAGCATTTTTCGCATAAAGAGTGCCCATTGGCTGGGCTCCCTGTCCTTCTCCCTGTCTCTCCCCAGCATTGGCTGGGCTGAGGGAGTGAGGTGGGACTTTCTCCCCCTGCAGTAAATGGAAGAGACCAGCAGGGAGAGCAGAAGAGCTGAAAAGCCTCTTCATCAGGGGAACAAAGATGGCTGCTCTTCTCCTGCAGCCAGAGAACTTGGTCAGCCCAGCCTATGCAGCCTCCATAAGGAAGGAGGGAATACTCTCCTGCACCCCCTCTGCAGCCCCCTCAAACAGACCCCTTGCCCCCAAGGAAGCCCCCCTGCCTGGACCCCATTACAACCACCCCTCTGCCCCCACTACCTTCCTTCCCTTCCTGCACTTTTCCTTTCCTGTGAGTAAGCCCCAGTGTATTCAATGGGGCTAGATTCTGAGTAAACAGCATAGAATCTTGCCCTTCTGATGTTGCTGTGCATGCAAAATGCAGCCTACACACTGTGAGTAAGCCCCAGTGGATTTAATGGGGCTTGATTCTGAGTAGACAGCATAGAATCTTGCCCTTCTGATGTTGCTGTGCATGCAAAATGCAGCCTACACACTTTCCTGTGAGTAAGCCCCAGTGGATTTAATGGGGCTTGATTCTGAGTAGACAGCATAGGATCTGGTCCCTTTGCTGTTGCAGACTGCCTATCTAGTTTGCATAGTTAGATCTCACACAGAGAGAGAGGTTCCTTGTGAAAGTTGCTCAGAAAAACACCAGTGACTCTTAGTGAAAATCAGTCATCCTTGCCCATAAAGGTTTTTCTTTTCTTTTTTACTGTACAGAATATTACAGAGTTTTATTACAATAATTGTGGTCCATATTATAGTATAGAGTTTTGAATTCAATTCCAGTGTTTTGTCATCATTTTTACATCCAGTTAATATTTCATATGAATATTTTGGGGGTTGTGGAACCAATCATCTGAGTTTCCATTGTTTCCTATGGGAAAATCTGCTTCACTTAAAGAGCGTTTCACTCAAAGAGCATGCCTCCGGAACGAATTAAGCTCTTTAAGTGAGGCACCACTGTACAGTATATTGAAATAATGAAATGTGCATTAAAATTCTTAGTGGGCCTATATATGTTTTGTGTTTCCATTTCATATTCACCCTATAGAATTTTTTTGTAACCAAGTACACTAAAGAACAAGATAGAACATATAGGTAGAAAAAGACAAGGAGTACAGATGATTCTGTCCCTGAAACCAGAGCTTCTAAACTTTTTAACGTCAAGTCCCATTTATTTGGAACAACAGCCTTTTGGGACCCACTGGAAGTGATGTCATGGCTAGAAGTGACATAGAGCACAATCCTAACCATGTCTACTCAAAAGTAAGCCCCTATTGTATTCCCAGGAAAGCGTCTTTAGGATTGTAGCCATAATCAAGCAGTTACATTTTTAACACCCACCACAAAAAATATCAAATCAAAATAATCATGTAAGTAAAAGTTTAAAACAAATTTAGAAATTTATTTAAATTTCAAAATATTTAGAAATATTTAGAATATTCTAAATATTTAGGAATAGGGTGGGAAAGCTGCGCCCAAGATCCCAAACTTTGCACATCCCATGTTTGGATGGATAAGGGCAGCTGATTCCAGAATTATCCTTGGTTTCCCTCTCGCTTTATAAAGCAATCATTGTGCTCATTGTATTTTAAAATATTTTTATCCTGCTTTTTCTGCATATTGTGGCATGTAATCTTAAACTCTTAAAATAATACATCATAGCAATATAAAACAGCAAGACATTGCAGCAAATTTAATGCTGGGCAGAGTAAACCAAAAGATACTTGGACCTCCCTTTGACCAAACATGATGGCTGCAATCCTAAAGACACTTTCCCGGAAGTAAGATCCATTGAACAAAATGGGGTTTAATTTTGAATAGACATGGCTGTGCTTGATGCCTAGAGAAAGAGTACTGTAGGTTCTTTCTGAAAAGTGAAGCGTGTGAGTTTCCAATGGGAAAGGGTTCCAAATATTGGGGCCATCATAGGAAAAGCCCTTTTCCAAATACTGCATGCTTTTATCTGATTTGGGGTTGGCAACTGGAGCAGGGTTCCAGATTTTGAATGGGGGATAAAAAGTCAAATAAGGGAAAAGGCAGTTCTGATGGTATACCAAAGAACACACCACCAAAGACAGCTGAAGGTACTTTTAGCAGAGCATTCCAGGTGGCCACATGGCTTTATAGTCTGCTCCTGTGCATGGCAATCTCCAGATACCCTCCATGAAATTCTTTTCCAAGGAATCAGAAGTGTTTCTTCAATTATCCATTGCCCATTTGGAACACCCTTGCCTCTTGCCATGGAATAAATAGGTTAAGGACACAGATATCTTTCTCCCGTAAGTAGAACAGGAACAGTAATGTTGCTGTTGCTGCTGGGCTTACGAAGGACTTTTTACTTATACAGCACTTGGTGAAATTCATCTGTGCTGCATTTTGTCGAGTGGGATTTCATATCACATCTTTCAATGCAATTGTGTCCTCTTGCTTGGGTAATACAAATTGTTTGTGAAGCTTGCCCATACTCATACATTTTCCTATCAGACCTGCAATTGCTTCTGATCTCTTGGGAACTCTGCCAGCCAAGCATTTTGTCTTTATTTTATTAACCACTCGTTCATTCAGCCTGTGGGCTTACTCAGCCGTAGATGAAATACAGGCAGGGGCTCACGATTATGCATTTTGTTTCTCTATCAATACAGGGGCACATCTGCGATTATTAATAAATAGATGCTTTGTTCTCATCAGTAAGTTAAAAAAAATGTGTTATGAAGATAAAGCGCTGTAATTTCACTCAGGGCAGACTCCAGGTTTTGGAGAATCTTTGGCAAGAGATCTGATATGGGCGACCTGCCACACAAACACATGGACGCACGCATGTTCGCACACACACACACAAACTGTGACCATTTCATGACTGGATGGCTGGGTTCCCCAACCCAAGACTTTCTTCCATATAACTGCAACAGGAGATTTTAAAAAAGGCCATACAAAACAGCGTAAGGGCAAAATCCAGAGTAACTATGGGAGCACGTAAGAGACACTGAGCACAATCCTAAGCATGTCTACTCAAAAGTAAGTCCCATTATGTTCAATGGATCTTACTCCCAGGAAAGTGTCTTTATGATTGCAGCCATAATGTGCAACCATAGTTACTACAACCACCTAATGAAAACCTATGGGAAATTCATATTGCAATCCAGAGTAACTTGTTCTTACTCCAGAGAAAAGACTCTGGATTTCACCCTAAGTCCAAAAATTTCTTCTCAGATCTTGGGAAGGACCACCTCAATAATACCCTAATTCCAGTGATAAGAAAACAAGCATAGCCCAAAGATTCTCAAGCCCCACCAGGGCCTGGAGACAAATGCACTTTCTTTATAAGATGATGAAACTCCCATACCCAGGTACATGCTGCACCCAGAAGTATTTCATGCCACCTAGTGGAGATTCAGGAACTGCAGCTATGGCAAACATACCACTCACAGATAACATCAAATGTGGACTCTCAGATGTATATCCTTTGTCCCAAGCCTGACCTCACAGGGTGACAGTATATCCCATTTTTTTCCAGGACATGTTCTCTTTTTTACTATTCTGTCCCAGAAAAATTATTTGTTGTTCTCCTGTCCCTTGTGAACAGGCAGCATGAAGCCTTCCTGTAATTTAAAAAATTATGTGTTATAAGTTACATGTAATAGTTTTAAATTTAATAAGTAACATTGTGTTTAAATTAACTGCATAAAACCAATATATATGAATGTTTTTAGCTTTTATTTTGTCATGTCCTACATTTTTCTTGGGTGTCCTGTTTTGGGAGGGCGTTTACCTCTTTTGTGGTTATGACATATGGTCTATCTATCTATCTATCTATCTATCTATCTATCTATCTATCTATCTATCTATCTATCTATCTATCTGTCTATCTATCTGCCTGCCTGCCTGCCTGCCTGCCTACTTACAGTTGATTTGTACCCTGCCTTTCCTCATACCAACGCAAATTCCCAAGGTGGCTTACTAAGCTTTTGTTCCTCCCTTTCTGCTATCCTCACAACAACACTGTGAGGTAGATGAGGCTGAGAATGAGTGAGTGAGCTTCATGGCCAAGGAGGAATTTGAATTTGAAACTGGCAGTGAAGTCCTTACCCCCTGGTTAGGCCAACACAAGTCCTGACACAAATCCCATGCTGGCCTGGGGGTGTCAGAAAAGTCCCATTAAGGCACTTCTGTGCCACTCCTGGGGGTTAGGCCAGTGCACAGACATGCTCCAGCCCAGTGGCATAGCTAGGGGGTGCAGGGAGTGCAGTTGCACTAGGCAACAAGCTTTAGGGGGAACAAGCTAAGCTTGACACTAGTGACTAAAATTGTGAAAAATGGGGTACGTATTAATGAATACATCAACATCACAGGTGGGCACTTCCCGGTTCGGGCCTACTCGCCTGAACCGGATCTTCCTGTTTCCCTGCCACTGGCGGACAGCAGAAACAGGTTGATGAGTGAGTTGTGCTGGCCTAAATTTCTTTAGATAGTGCCCTAGATCATCCAGGTCTAGTGCAACTCCCTAACCACTACACCATCCTGGCTCAGTAATTCAGGTTAGCATTAAAAGGTTGAATGCTTATCGGGCAGCAAAGGACATTCTTGTTCAATTTCCAAAGGGTATCCATGGGTGGGTAAGGAACAGAAAGCAAGGCTGGGACATCACAGTTATGCCAGATCCAAATGTTCCCCCAACAGTTCCCCAGAGCAGCTTCAGATTGCTTAACTCTGCACCATCACTGGAGGTGTTGCAGATCTGAGTAGACCCATTGGGGCTGCTGCTGCATTACCCAGGGTAAGAGGAAAAGTTTTAACTTGCCCCACAATAGCACAGCAGCAGCTCCAAACTTGTGTTGGATATAATGCAGGCAAATTGGTGGCACAAATTTGAATTATGCTGTGTTAAGCATAGCGCAGCTTCCTCAGTATGGACCCTTTGTTAGTCTGCCTCTGGCCTTAAGAAGGAAGTCTCTTGTCAATCCCTAGAGGTTGCAATGGGGCATATGGGAGGACAAAAGCAGGGATCTTAGATAAGGGTCTATGCCTATATCAAATGAAGGGCAAAGGAGATTTAGTTATCCCAAATGCCGACAAAATAGAAACATATTGTCATCGGAGAGCATAAATCTTGTTTGTATGGGGAAATCTATGAAAGCCTCTATCCCACCAATCCACCCAGTTTGTTTTTCCTCTTACTGAGCCTGCCTTTTTGTGTTTGATAAATGAGGACTGTGTGACCCTGAAAGCGGCTGTATTCAAATTGCATTCTTGAAAATGAAAAATTAACTCCACTGCTAATGTGTCTGTTTTTCAAGGATCAATATGTCTACAAGACACTTTAGAATTCAATTTTAAACTCAAGAGCTTCCATAAATATTCTCCCATGATCCCCATAATAGAATTTTGTGTCCATTAAAAACACCTGCAGGATCTTGGGGATTTCTTGGTATATGCAGTTTCCCATTGAAATGCTCCACAATCTCTTGCAGAGGTGATTCACGTGCCATGTTTATGAGTAACAAAATGGGTCTTCCTTATCCTCTAATAAATCCTGCAAATCCTATAAATTGGTCTAGTTGGACCTTTCTCTGCCTTTCTTATCCTAGAACTAAGGACCAGAAGTAAGGGTGCAATCCAGAGTAACTACGTGGAGTCCTTGCTCCGGTGTAAGAATAATTTGCTCTGGATTGCAATATGAATTTCCCATAGGTTTTCACTAGGTAGTGCAGTAACTATGGGTACACATAAAGTCTCTTACGTGCTCCCGTAGTTACTCTGGATTGTAGGGCTAGGCTGCAATCCTAAACACACTTTCCTGAGAGTAAGACCCATTGAACACAATGGGACTTACTTTTGAGTAGACATGGTTAGGATCTCTCTCTCTCTCTCTCTCTCTCTCTCTCTCTCTCTCTCTCTCTCTCTCTCTCTCTCTCTCTGGCTTGTGTGAACTTCCTTCAAATATAACAATTTCCCCATCTCCTGAAATTTTTGGCTCCCATTTGTCTCCCCTTGTTTTTAATGTCACTTATGTCATAGGGTTGCCATATGTCCCCCAAAACAAGGACAATCCCAATTTTGGGGGATTGTGTTCACTCACTGGCAAATGGGACAGAGGGTTCTCTCCCAATTTTGTGGAAGAGAATTATGGCAATCCTATCTATGTCAGGACTTTTCATACAGTCAGCCCAATCCAGAGCAACTAATCTGTCCACATAAGAGCCCTTAGGTTGCCCTATCTAACACTAGGTTGGAGCAACTGCAAGATGCTCCAGCCCAGTTACTCTGGAAGAGGCTTAGGGCAGAGCAAGGCAAGATAGGGTGCCCTAAGAGAGCTGGACCTACTCTGCCTAAGCAGCTCAGGAGAGGCAAGTTGAAGGCATGTTGAGCATTGCGTAGGGCAGAGCAGTTACTCTGAATCCAGAGCCTGTTTTCAAGGCAGAAATGCCCTCTTCCAGCCCTCAGAGTTATACCACCTCAGGAGCAGGTATAGTAATGAGTAGACCCATAGGGGTCCATGATAAGGCCCAAGTAAGAATGGCAGTGCTGACCAAAAATCTGAGTTCTTGGCCAGCCTAGCTGCAACCCCTGCCTCTCAACCTCAGGATATGGAACAAACTATGGCTGCCCACAAACCTCAGGATACAGCAGGCCACTCCAAGAAGCCCCTTGTATTCACTGTAGAATGTACTGGCATCTCATCAGGGACTCCTTATAAGGCAGGCACCCAGTGGCGTCACCAGACTGGTGCGGCTGGTGTGGGCTGCATTGGGGATGCGCTCCGTATGGGGTGATGTGCCGGAGGAGTTTGACTGTCCTTTGGCAGGCCCCGGGCATCAGCACCCCCATTCAGGCCTGCTCCAAGGCGGAGAATCAGCCAGAAGCTGCCACTTGTCTGAGGAGCTGGCCTGAACGGCCATCTGAGGTGCACTGCGCAGAAACACACTGAGCATGCTGAACAGCTTCAGAGGAGACTTCCTTAGAGCAGAGAAAGTCCGCGCCTCTGCACAGCCATTCGGCCTCACTCAGGAGGCGGAGCGGCAGCCGAATGGCTTCAGAAAGAGTACTGCACAGGCACCAACTCTGACGCCTGCACAGTCTCCCCTGAAGCCAACTGGCTTCAGAAACAACTGCGCAGGCGCCAACTTTGGTGACTGTGCAGTCCAGGTGGGGGGGGCGCATCCCAGGGATGACGCACAGACTTCCGCACCAGGTGATGTGCAGAGTCATGTCACCACTGTAGGCACCACAGCTGTTCCTTGTTCAGTGTCATCTGAGGGGTGTCTCCTCAGGAGCAAGTCTTCCCCTTGTGTCAATTACTTAGCATGCTCTGGAGCAGTTAGGGCAGCCCAGGCTTCCTGACTCTCTGGATTCAGCATAACTTTCTGCTCTGGATACAGAATAGTTAGGAGAGTGCAGTTAGGTCAGAGCAGGCTGAATTTGCTCTGGATTGCAGCCCAAATTGGTGAACAAAATATGGAAGAATATTAAGAACCAAATGGAATGACATTGTCGTGATTGTGGAGGAGGAAATGAAGGTGGGGCATGCATTTATGCACACACACACACACACACACACACACACACACACATTTAAAAATGTGTTAGCAAGACAACTCCAACACAGAGTGCAGCTCCATTTAGGATAGCTAATTCTTCTACCTATCTAGCATTTGATGGTAAACTTGCAAGCTGGGTTACCACTCTAATGGTTTGTTGAGTGCATTTTTGGGTGCTTAAAAATAATATATATTATGTAAGGCCTAAACATAATAAATATTATGTAAAATAATATTATATACCATGAGCAATTTCTTTGTCCTGATTCAAATAACAATTAACTTATTGTTTCTGGGCACTGATGAGTCAGGGATTCTTCAGTGTTAAGTAAGGAGATGAGAACATGTTGCAACCCTTTTCACCCTTAGTGGTTAAATTTATAGAAATTGGTTCTTAGTGGATGCCTACATCACGGAAAGTATACCCTCCCAAAATTTCACACTTGTAGGTTCAGTGGTTTTGGCTGGGCATTGATGAGTCAGTCAGTGACTCTTCAATGATAGATAGATAGATAGATAGATAGATAGATAGATAGATAGATAGATAGATAGATAGATAGATAGATAGATAGATAGATAGATAGATTAGATAGAAAGAAAGAAAGAAAGAATCAGTGAATGAATCAGTGGTTAAGACACTGTGCCTGTTAACCAGAAGGCCAGGGTTTGAGACCCAGGTCCCCACAAGACAGGGTGAGCTCCTGTCCTTAGCCCAGCTTTGCGACGCAGCTGGAACCAATCGTATCGGCTCTGCCTTTCCATTGGACTATTTCAGTGGCGTGGAGAGGGGGGATTTGCTGCTTGGGTAACAGCTTAGCCTCTATAACAATCTACCCAGGCCTTTGTGCTTCACAAGCAGTGTCAACATCAAGCGCGATACCATAATCTTTCAAGTGATAGAAAGAAAGAAAGAAAGAAAGAAAGAAAGAAAGAAAGAAAGAAAGAAAGAAAGAAAGAAAGAAAGAATAGCTAAAGTGGCAATCCTTTCCTAGCTATCTTTTTTAAAATTCAAAGAGCCCAATCCAGAGCAACTAATCTGTCCACATAAGAGCCCTTAGGTTGCCCTATCTAACACTAGGTTGGAGCAACTGCAAGATGCTCCAGCCCAGTTACTCTGAAGGAGGCTTAGGGCAGAGCAAGGCAAGATAGGGTGCCCTAAGAGAGGTGGACCTGCTCTGCCCTAACTGGGGCAGCCTAAGCAGCTCAGGAGAGGCAAGTTGAGGGCATGTTTAGCATTGCCTAGGGCAGAGCAGTTACTCTGAATCCAGAGCCTGTTACCAAAGCAGAAATGCACTCTTCCAGCCCTCAGAGTTATACCACCTCAGGAGCAGGTATAGTAATGAGTAGACCCATAGGGGTCCATGATAAGGCCCGAGTAAGAATGGCAGTGCTGACCAAAAATCTGAGTTCTTGGCCAGCCTAGCTGCAACCCCTTCCTCTCAACCTCAGGATATGGAACAAACTACGGCTGCCCACAAACCTCAGGATACAGCAGGCCACTCCAAGAAGCCCCTTGTATTCACTGTAGAATGTACTGGCATCTCATCAGGGACTCCTTATAAGGCAGGCACCCAGTGGCGTCACCAGACTGGTGCGGCTGGTGTGGGCTGCATTGGGGATGCGCTCCGTATGGGGTGATGTGCCGGAGGAGTTTGACTGTCCTTTGGCAGGCCCCGGGCGTCAGCACCCCCATTCAGGCCTGCTCCAAGGCAGAGAATCAGCCAGAAGCTGACACTTGTCTGAGGAGCTGGCCTGAACGGCCATCTGAGGTGCACTGCGCAGAAACACACTGAGCATGCCGAACAGCTTCAGAGGAGACTTCCTTAGAGCAGAGAAAGTCCGTGCCTCTGCACAGCCATTCGGCCTTACTCAGGAGGCAGAGCGGCAGCCGAATGGCTTCAGAAAGAGTACTGCACAGGCACCAACTCTGACGCCTGCACAGTCTCCCCCAAAGACAAAAGGCTTCAGAAGAGTACTGCGCAGGTGTCAGAGATGGTGCCTGCGCAGTACTCTTTCTGAAGCCAGTTGGCTTCAGAAACAACTGCGCAGGCGCCAACTTTGGTGACTGTGCAGTCCAGGTGGGGGGGGGGGGCGCATCGCAGGGATGACGCACAGATTTCCGCACCAGGTGACGCACCAGATTTCCGCACAGCTGTTCCTTGTTCAGTGTGATCTGAGGGGTGTCTCCTCAGGAGCAAGTCTTCCCCTTGTGTCAATTACTTAGCATGCTCTGGAGCAGTTAGGGCAGCCCAGGCTTCCTGACTCTCTGGATTCAGCATAACTTTCTGCTCTGGATACAGAATAGTTAGGAGAGTGCAGTTAGGTCAGAGCAGGCTGAATTTGCTCTGGATTGCAGCCAAAGTCATATTATGCAATGTAATTTATCAAATTTTCAACATTTTTTGAAAAGCAATATATAAGTATAGGTTTCCCAAGGCATTTAAAAGAGACACTTTACCAGTCCCTGTTTCTACCACCTGATTGTACAACATGTGATGATCAGGCCAGAGATTATGAAGCTTTCAACATGAATGGTCTGTCCTGTGCCTGTTTTGGTCTTGGAAGACCATTGGAAGATGGGAAGGGAGGGGAAACACATCACAATGTTCACATCATTGGAAAAAAATAAACCTTTCCTTTACTCTGCTGACAGGGAAATAAGAATGTTTTAAATAACAATTGAAATTGTTTGAAATAGTCAGAAAGAGTCTCAAGATAGTAAGTTCTCAGGCCATTAATGAGTAGCATAATTAGACAAATCAATATTTCATTGCCAGTTTTTGACTTTGTTATCCAGTCTTATTTCCAACAGGAGTTGTCACATCCTTTGATGTCGTTTGCAAATTTGCATTTGTTTGTTATTTGCCAATTTGGAAGAAGGATTGACAAGACAGGTCTATATGAGTGCCATTGTCAACTGCTGAAATCGGCTTGATCTCAGCTGAAATCAATTTAGCAAAATGCACCTGGAAGCAAGAGATGCGAGAGGAGGGGTATGTGTATAAAAGTTTCACAGCAATATAAAATTATTCATTTATTCTATAGTAAAACAGATGAGACAATACAAGCATTTATTCCCAAGTCAATTACATGAATCCTCTGTTTCAGTAAACATAAACTCAAAGAAACTAAATAATCTATAAATATTCAGGGTATCTCAAACTGTTTCATCCCATTTCGTGGGTCATGACCCAATGTCTGGTGGGTCCTGAATTGTGTATTCTCACCTACCCTTGCATCCAGTTGGCTCCAAATTTAAGCCCCTCAGATGCAATTAGAGGCTACACTTGGCCTCTGTAGACCCCCAAAAGCCCTGCACCACAGAACAGGTGGATGACAGAAAGGGAAGTCTGAGAATCCCTGAATTAATTTTATTCATTGACTTCCAGTACTTGGCTTGTTGTTGAAAGTTGTTGATTCAAGTTGTTGATTCAAGGAGATCTAAGATCTAAGAACTTTGTTAGATTTTTTTTTTTCATAGGAACATAAAGGTTTTGTGACCATTTGCATACGTAATATTCTAGGGTTCAATCCCTATCATATTCAGTGGAAGATTCCCAGGTAACTGCCCATGGAAGTAGGTGACGATGGAGAAGATTCAGATTCTTCTGAAACCAATTAACTCCAGTTAACTTTTCTGTTATGAGTTCAGACTCCTACTGTTTGTACTTGAGATATTCTAGCTCCACTGATCACAACAGGGTAATCCTGAGTTACCCACAGGGTTCTCATGAAGGGAGGCAAGGGAAAGCTGAGCACATGGACATTCCCAGGGTGACCATATAGAATGAAGGACAGAGTGCCTCTGCCTTTAAGCTTTGTATAGAGGAGGGACTGTAGGCAGGTGTTGCTTTTAAAACCCTTCTATGTTGAGTTAAACCTGCATAATTCCCTCCTCTATGCAATAGTTAAAAGGTAGAGGCACTCTGTCCTCCATTCTATATGGTCACCCTAAGACATTCCTATAGCAAAAGCACTGCAGTGATTTTGCCATCACCATTTTTGAAGGAGCCGAGTTGAGAAGACATTTCAGGCTCATCAAGAAGTAAACTGAAAAATTTGCCTAGGAATCTGTGCCAAGGAAATGCCAGTCTGCCTTTGCCCCATATGTAAATAGATGACAGGAGTGGGGAACTATTGGATGGAAGGAAAGGAGAAAATAAGACTGGATCGTTTCCCGAAGGAGAGAAAATATGTTTATTTCATTACACTGGATGAAAGATTCCAGGACATAAAGTTTATTTTTGTTATGGAGAGCTGGTGAGACTTAAGGCTGCAAACCTAAACACACTTTTCCTCGGAGTAAATCCTATGAACACAATGGGTTTACTTTTGAGGCTCAATGGGTCTTACTCCCAGGGTCATTCAAACCATGCCTCTTGTATTTGACCCATATCTAGAAGCACAGTTCATAATGGGATCCTGATACAAGTGAGGAAGGAATAGTTCATGCCCATTCATGCTGCTTAAAAAGAGCCATCATCACATGTGGCTGGTCTCAATACAAAACCATAATTTGAATTTGCTCATTGCCACAAATCATGTCTGCTTCCATTTGGAAGTATCCGTCTGAGACAGTGACACACACTCCAGAAAAATGATCATTCAAAAGGGTCCTCACAAATCACTTCAACAAACAAACAAATAAATATTTAAATATCAAGCGACACTTGCTGCAACTGACATAAGATTGATGCAATATATCGATTTGTTCTTAGAGCGTGCCTATAAATGAGCTTCTTTTTGCTTCTAGCTCTATCATTTCAGAAAATACAGCTCCAGGAGAAATATTTTAATCATAGAGTTTAATCATAGAATTGGAAAATGGATTGTCTAACCCAGAGGGTCCTAAACTGAGTTAGACAAGCCAACCAAGGAAGTTCTGATGCTGCACCCGTAAGAGGTGCGACAACAGATGGCACAAAATGTGATAGCCAAAATTGTGCTGCTGCTATTGGGAAAAGTGTATAGGTGTCTCTTGTTATCTATTAGGGTTCCGTTCCAGAACCTCCCACAGATAAATAAATCTGTGGATTAAAAAATCAATGGAAAACTAGATTAACCCACTTCCAGCCTTCTTTCTCTTTTAACATCTGCATGAGTTTAATTTGGGGACTGAAAAATGGAAGGATCGCTTGAATGACTGCCTCTTTACAACAGTACAAAAGTATTTTTTTAAAATTATGATTACCATGGCCATTCGTGTTGAGGCAAATCCGTGTATTAAAAAATCCATGTATAACTAGTTTGGACCTGTATTTATAAAATTTACCTGGAGATACTATGGTCAGCAAGAATATCCGGGGAGTTTCCACCCCCTCCCCCCCCCCCGTCCCTGCAAACACTCCCCACATCTCCAAAGCACCATAAAAAAGAGGAAAAAACATTTCTGGTTTGTGATAGTTTCAAACATATTCCCAGTGTGTTAAACCTCCCCCTTAGGCACGTGAACAGTTGCGTATAATACATCCAAGATTTCCAGTTGGTAATTATCTAAAGCAGTGATTTTCAATCTTTTTCATCTCACGGCACACTTAACAAGGCACTGAAATTGTCAAGGCACACCATCACTTGTTTTTACCAGTGACAAGGCACACCAAACTGTTCAAATCCCCCAATTTTCCTATTAATGAATGTCAATCTCCTCGCGGCACACATGAGGACTATCCATGGCACACCAGTGTGCCATGGCACACTGGTTGAAAATCACTAATCTAAACCAATGATACTTTCAGGAAGCTTTTCTATCAGGAGTCTTGCCAGTTACTCCTGCTAACTAGGCAAGGCCCCTGCTCACTGGGCAAGAGGTACTTTCTCCAAATAAATAAATAAATAAATAAATAAATAAATAAATAAATAAATAAAAAGTATGCAAATAAATAAAAGTATGCCTGTTATTGGTTAGACACACTGTTATGAGGCAAAGAGGAATGGATATTCTCCCACTGATAAATATAAGAAAAGCAACATTTAGAAATGCCTTTTTACCCAGTTAGTATGGGTAACTGCATTATATGGAAATAGGAGCTGACCTTATTATTTTCATACTGTATCATAATCACATATTATTGGCTCTCAGAGCAGTTAGTCTCTTGGGTAAGTTTTGAGCAAAGAAAATCCACTTTTTGTTCCATAGGCAATTGTGTTTAAATTGGCTATAACTTTGGATAGAATGCAGACATTCCAAAGCAGTTTGTTTTATTGCATTGTTCATTAAATTTCCTTTTCTATGATATATAACATGATGGTATTATTCTTCATACATACCCCATTTTTCACTCTTATAGCCACTAGTGTATGCTCATCTTGTTGCCCCCCTAAAGCTTTTTGCCAGATGCAACTGCTACCCCCTGCACATTCCTAGCTATGCCACTGAAAGTTGTGATCGTGTTTAAACTGGAAGTCAGATGTCATCTAGAGAATTATCTAGTATCCTTGAAACACAACTGTATAAATACTGTACCTGTTTTGTTACGAGTCAAATAGCTTTGTAGATGGAAACCTTTTTTCCCCTCCACTTTTTCAAGGCCAGAAATAAGAATTTTATAGAGTTCATTTTATAAGTTTCTGATAAATGCCAACTTGATTAAGCACATACCTAACGACTGCCTTAGTCAATGGAGCATTGAAATACCACGCTGAACTATTGTTGATGATAATGATTAAAAAATCATGAAATCACTGGCTTGTGAGTAATCCCATTAATATCTGCATATAGTTGTTTATCAAAATCCTTATGCAAGGAGTTTAGAATCTCAGCCCATGAATGTTAAACATACATTAGCAAGAAGTGTGAGTTGAATACACTGCAGTGTATTTGTTCCTGAAGTTTGTCCACTATTGTGTTTTGAAGTGTGTGACCTGCTGAAGTTAAATCAGCGCATATTGTAAAATTATATTTTTGCAATGCATTTGATTTATTTTGAGAACGATTGGGGTCTCAGTCACTAACCTCTCCAAATGAAGGATCCCAGGTAGCAAGGCTAGGAAGGTTTCAGTCACAAAAACGTACTATCAGCCAGACAATACTAGATTAGATGGGCCACTATTTAATCCTATAAAATGAAATTATGAGCTCAAATTTTCCTATTTCATACGGGGTACCCTCTTATTTTTCATCCTTAGCAGATACCAAATCAGAATTAGGCACATCTAGGCAGTGGAACACGATGATTACCTACCTGAGTGTGATCAGTTCAAGGTAATAGATGTAAAAAATGTGAACATTAATGTAATCGTATATAATGCCACATTAATGTACCCATACATAGCTATTTCAGCAGTTGTCTGGCTTCTGGCATTTTTATTAGCAATCAGTTGTACTAAAAGAGGAATCTGCACCATTTAATAGATATAGCTCCCTGGAGTACTATGAATGAGTAAGAACAAGGCTCCATCTTTGTGAATTAAGAAGGGTAATTTGGGGCAAAGCTTTTCTCAAGTTCTCAGAGTCCACATTATCGGCAGGAAGAATTTGATAATGTGATTTTCTCTAAGCCTTTGTCTGTTTTACCTACTAGCAAGAGAATAAAGACTGAATTATTAAAAAAATAGAAAATAATTTCATTGGTTTCATTTCATAGTAATTTCTGCCATATATTCTTGTTCTACACTGTTCTATATAGCTGATCTTAGAGTTCTTTGTGAAGCAACTGACCTCAATTTGGGGGGCGAGTTAAAGTGCATTCTATATTCATTTTCCCATTTGTTATTTTGGTTCTTCTCCAAAGAAATTGATTTTTTTTTTCTGTTGTGAGTCCATTTGAGGCTTGGCCTGCTCAAATTTCAGAAGGCCCTTGATGAACCATCTCTATAGCCCATCTCCTTCTTGGTGGATCCTGAACCAATTGCTCTGCCTCGACCACTCAAATATCTATGGGCTCAGAAATGTGCTTTGGAATCAGTTGTGGCGTTACTGGGTGAACTGCCTCAACCCTGCCTCAACAAGAACCCCTCTTTCCATTTATCTTGCTATTTATCTTCTAAACTGCTCACAACCTTTTGTTATTGTTGGAGGTGATACTATGTCAACCAGTTGCTTCTTTTGACAGGCATCCAAATGACACTTCTGGGAATGGAAGCACACATCACGAATTCAAGCACCCTCCAGGAATAGAAAAAGCATCCCGTAGGTGATCCTAACCTTTGGTGCCCATCTATCTTCTTTGCCCAGGACATGTCCTCTTTTTTAGCCCTGTGTCCTGGAAAAGAAATCTTCATTTTTCTCCTATTTCTTGTGAGTTGGCACCATGTAGCCTTCTTGTAACTGATAAATTATATGTAAGAAATTATGGCTGCAATCCTGAGAATAATTTCCTGGGAGTAAGCCTCACTGAACTCAGCAGGACTTACTTAAGAGTATGCTAATATGCTAATAAGTAACATAATGTTTAATTATGTTAATAAAAATAAATAAATATGCTAACAAGTAACATAATGCTTAAATTAACGACATGAAGGCAATATGCACAAAAACACAATATGTGTTTTTAGCTTTTATTTTGTCATGTCCTACATTTTTCTTGGGTGTCTTATTTTTTTTTGGGGGGGGGGAGTTGTCCTTTTTTAAAATTGTGACTGATGGGTAACCTGTCCTCTGCCAGGATACTTCTTGTCACTCTCTCTCAACCTTGCCTACTTCACAGGGTTGTTCAGATTGGAGAGACATGGCTGGATGGTGCAGTGATTAGAGAATGGACGGGGACCTGAAGGATCCATGTTCAGGTTCCCAATGGCCAAGAACTTCCAGTCACACATTCTTCGCCTCACCACCTCACAGGACTGTTGTTCAGCTGGAGGGATAGGGCTGTATGTGTGCTGGTTAGGGAGTCGGAGTATCCAGAGCCCCTCTCAGCATAGAGGCTTCCTATCTGTAGTTCTTGCCCAAGTCTACCTCACAGGGCTGTTGTGAAGTGGGATGGTTAGGGCAGGGTAGTGTAGCTGTTATGTGATGGACTCAGAAGATTCAAATTCACCACATAATGTGAAGATCCCACCACATAATGTGAACCCTCTGCCTGTCTACTCAACAGTAAGTCCCATTGTAGTCAGTGGAGCTTACTCCCAGGAAAGTGTGAATAGAATTCCAGCCTCAGAGCCCAGTCTACTCAGTGGTAAGTCCCATTGTAGTCAGTGGAGCTTACTCCCAGAAAAGTGTGGATAAGATTGCAGCCTCAGAGTCTAATCCAATGCCTGTCTATTCAGAAATTAGTCCCATTATAGTCAATGAGGTTTACTCTCCAGTTTTTTTGTGCTTTTTCAATCTTTTTTGTGCATTTTAAATCTGTATCAAAAGGGTTGAAAATCCCTGCTCTCTAAGTGACATGCATTGAGATATTGGGCTGACACCTGCAATGCTATCCACATTAACCTAGCAATAGCTCCATTTATTAATTTATTATAATGGGATTTTACAGCTGGAGGCAGCTGTGCTCTGGGTAGAGAAGCCCTCCCTCCAGGTTGCCAAAGGGAGAACTCCTGCCCTCTGCTGGTCCTTAGAAAAAATTTTCCTACAGAATCTGTCCCTGGGACCAAGGAGTTTGAGGACCACTGGACTAGAGCAGTGATTCTCAAATTGGGGATTATGATTTCATTTTGGAGGGGTCATGAAAAGCTGGGCTCCACCATCTTGCAACGGGGAATTCAGATGGCTTTCCTGAGACAAACCCTACAATCCAGAATAACTATGGGAGCACATAAGAGACTTTACATGCACCCATAGTTACTGCACCACCTAGTGAAAACCTATGGGAAATTCATATTGCAATCCAGAGCAAATTGTTCTTACACCGGAGCAAGGACTCCCCGTAGTTACTCAGGATTGCGCCCTTAATCTGCAATCCTAATCCCCAGTAAGGCTGACACAAGTTCCGGCACAATTCTTGTGCTGGTCTGGAGGTATTGCAGAAATGTCATAAGGTGAGACTTGGGGAGATTAGGCCAGTATATAGACATGTGCTCCCACATCACCACCCCACACTATCACAGGAATGGGGAGACAGGTGAATTGCACCGACCTAAATAGATTAGAATTTCACCCTATGGGCAAAATCCAGAGCAACTATGGGGAGTCTTTGCTCCAGTGTAAGAACAACTTACTCTGGATTCCATTATGAATTTCCCATAGAGTCCCACTAGGTGGTGCAGTAACTACAGGTGCACGTAAAGTTTCTTAAGTGCTCCCGTAGTTACTCTGGATTTGGGGGTATGTCTCATTGGGAATTACTTCTGAGTAGACATGGAGGAACTCTGGCATCACAGTGATGGCATTTCCTATTCTAGCTGTGACATCACTTCTGGAGGACCTGGATAGATTGTCATTGTCAGAAGGGGATCCTGGGATAAAATTCTCAAGAAGCACTTGACTACAAAATTCAACGAGATTTGTCTCATTGCATTCTGCATGAAACAAAGCATCAAATGCTGTATTACATGATTGCAGTAATTGAAAATATCAAGATTTTTAAAAATTTGGCCAATAATGCTGTTCTCCACTCCATGCACATCACTGAGTGCAGCCTGTACTGCCCGACACTTTCCAAGCGATATCATTGAATACACCACTGTATATAACTTTTGAATTACTTTTGAATTACTATTACTTTGAATTGTTCGAATTCTGAAAAAGGACTGCAATTTGTGTTTGCTGCCTTGGATTTTGTTGTGTTCCTGGTAAATATCAAATAGCCTCATATTACATCAGACCATCTAAGTTGTAGCTCTCTGTCTGCTCCAGCTGACAGCAACCCTCTCACATCCGAGACAGATGACTTTGTTTTTGCCAAGGACTGAACTGAGGATCCTCTGCATACAATAGATGTGAACTATACCCACTGTATAAAGATAAACTTCTATACCAGTATAACTGCCATTGTTTGCCCCATAAAAATGCTAGAAATTCTCATTTGGAGTGAGTGTTTGAAATTTTCTGTGCTAGATATCTAGCCTCCCCACGTCAACTATAGCTCCCAAGATTCCCTGGAGAAAGAAAAAACCGGTTAAACACGCTTAAGCCTGTAGCAGAGATATACCCAAAGAAACAGATGTATATTTGGCACAAGCCATTAAGTTGACTATTCCCTTAAGACTTTTACATATATCCACAGTTCCTCCTTGCAGTGCTTCATTGCAAACAGTTGCGGAGGTACAAAATGTACATGCAAATGAGGTGCAGTGTTTTCCATCTGTGCAAGTATGAAATGTATAGCAAATGTCACGAGAAAACTTGTTCTCATTATTTTTTAACCCACTTCTTTGGAAGAGTGGATGATGTGATTTGAATCTACTTCTGTACTGTAGCTTTCCATTCAGGTTTTGTTGAATGCTTGACTAGGTCAAATCTGTTTCTTTTTGAAACTGTCAAAGTCATTTAAAAGTCTACCAGCTTTGATTTTAAGTTAAAATTATGGTACTTAAAATTTGGTATCCTTCCCCCTCCCACCCTTCAAGTTCAACCGTGCAAAAAAAAAGTGCATTCTTGACCAGCCTAGCTGCAACCCCTGCCTCTCAACCTCTGGATATGGCACAACTAAGGCAGCCGCTAACCTGGGGATACAGCAGGCCGTTCCAATAAGCCCCTTGTATCGTTCACTAGAAATATTGCTGTACTGGAGTCTCATGCTGCAGCTGTTACTGGTTGTCAGGAACTTCTGGGCTTCCTTATAAAGCAGGCACCACAGCTGATCCTTGTTCAGTGTGATCTGAGAGGGGTCTCCTCAGGATCAAGCGCTCCCCAGATGTCACTGACTTGAGCATGCTCTGGAGCAGTGAGGGCAGCTCAGGCTTCCTGACTCTCTGGATGCAGCATAACGTTCTGCTCTGGATTCAGAATAGTTGGGGCAGTTAGTGCACTCCTCACTGCCTTAACTCTGGATCGTGCAGAAAAACCATCAAAAACCACTTTTTCACTGCTCCCCTTCTAACCATAAGCAATGCCTGCACTTGACTTCATGCACTGATTAAATCAAAACAATATTTAAATACAGTGGTGCCTTCACATAACAAACACCTCATGTAAAATATGTTTCACGTAACAAACAAAAATTTATCTAGGATTTTGCTTCATATAACAAGCTGTGCTTTGTGTAACAAACTCATTGGCAGTTGGGGCAGACGTGCTGGCCGGCAGCCCTTTTAAAAAGCGTCAGGGCTGCCTAGCGCACGTGCCCATGGTGAAAACAACACTTCTGCGCTGTCCCTCCTGTGGCCAGGTGTCCGCTGGGCAGAGGGAGAGAAGCGCAGTGGAGAAGAGGGAAGCAGCTCAGGGCTAGTCAGAAGGGAATGGGGGGAGAGGCTCAGGATGAAGAGAAGGAGAAAGTGGGGAGACACTTTGAAAGTGTCTTTGATTGCAGAAGGAAGTGTCTTTGCAGCCTCCTAAGCATGTCTACCCAGAAATAAGCCCCAATGTGTTAAATGGAGCTTACTCCCAGGAAAGTGTCTTTAGGATTGCAGCCTAAGTAGACTTCATAGGATCATGCACATTGAATGCATGTTTTGAATTCAATTCCAGTGTTTTGTCATCATTTTTACATATAGTTAATATCTTTATATGAATATTTTTTGGGTTCTGGAACCAATCGCCTGAGTTTCCATTATTTCCTATGGGAAAATCCACTTCATGTAAAAAACATTTCACATAACAAACATGCCTCCGGAACGAATTAAATTTGTTACGTGAGGCACCACTGTATTTTCATTTGTAGTTATAAGTATATGTCATTTTAAATGTACTGTTCCTTTATCTGTCACACTTCCAATGACTGAAGAGTTTTATATAATCAAAACAATTTTGAAGTTCTGCAGAATTTAAGCTATCAGTGGGAATACATTTTGGTAAATGTACTCTGAAACGGTAAAGGGCCAATTTTAAATTTTGGTTATTTGTGTCTCCTTTCTTCATTATATTTTACTAGCTGTCAGCATCCAAGGTCAGGCCAAATGAGAGACAATCTTACAGCAGATAAGAGTTGACAGAAAATGTAGGCAAAGTAAATAATAATCTGTGACTGGTGATAATGGAAATGTCACTGAACTAGGAATTACTGTATGTGTGAAAGATCTTCCCCTCCACCCATCTCCAATTCCAAAGCCTTCTAAAAAGTAAAACAATGTACTGTGGTGAAATGATAGATTTTTAAAAAAAGATAGAAAGAATGAAATCATATTATGGCTGGAAAAATATCACAGCCATTAACTGCTCCAATGATTACATCAACAAGCCTATCCATTTTAGATATTAGAACAGAAAACTGCTAATGTCATTTTTAGTATGAAGTCAGCGTTGATTCAAAGGCCGTTAAGACTTCAATCTGCTCACCCCAATGAATCCTATGAAATGCAAAAATTGATACAATTTCTTCTGTGTTGTTCAACTTCTTAAGGCCCAATCCTATAAAAACCCATTGTAGAGCCTGCGCTCTTGTCTGGGAAGGAGAGTCCAATGGTTGATCCAGTGCCTATAGGATGCAGCAGTAGCCACTTTTGTCAGTGATGGGATGCAAAGAAATTAACAACCAGTTCTCTGCCCATCTGGCAGCCACTTTTCAATGGCTATTTTTAAACTTTATATGTCCTATCTCTCGTTAACAGCCAGTTCTATAAAGTAGGTGAGAACCTGCTGGAGCCCACCACTGATTTTGTGCCTCTGCTCCTCTGGGCACGAGGCTGCTTAGGATTGTGCTGTTGCAGTGGTAGATCCAAGATCTGCCCCATAAGCTATGCATAGGGTAAATTGAGGGGCATGGGTGCAACCCTGACTGAGGTCAAGGATGACACTCAGCCAAACAATATTCAGATAGTAATACTGTTAAATGTAGCGCATAAAGTACACAATAAATACACACTGTGCTCTGTTTGGATGATTCTGTAGCTGTATTATACCCAATCCCCTGTGTGGGAACCAATGCATACTAAATGGTCACTACGGTCCATTTTTCCCCTTGTGTTGATTTTATGGATGCTTTCAGTTGGTGAGTGGGCAGATTTTGTGAGCATAAATTAGGTACTGAGGTTTGCAAGCTTAGTCTTCATGTGTTCTAAGTGAAATCTGTTCTCAAAATGGTTGAGATAGTTTTGTTTAATGAAGTGTATAAGACAGAGACAAAGCTCTGGTCCTGGCATCCTTACTTTATCTAGTAGTTTCTTACACTCACTCAGTGCAAGTGTTAAAAGCACAACCAAGAAAGCATGTTTCTATTGCTGTTTTGCAGCAAAAACTAAAATTGCCCCAAACTTTGTCCACTTCCTCTTTTTTCCAAATGGGTTTGTTTCCCAAAGTGTCACCTCTGATGTAAGATCAAATACCTGTGATGTTGCTATTCAGATTTTGGCTATCAGACCATTCAGAATGGGAAATCTCAGGAGAAGCTCTCCTCTGCTCACTTAGCAAACTAGGGAACACAAGTGATAAGGCATTCCTTCCATTTGCAGATATGTAAATTTACAATCAGTGTGTTCATCACATGAATTTGGATGTGATAAGGGACCAGAATAGGGAAATAACCTATTTCAATGAAGCTACCTAAGGCAAGTTGGACTTAGATGAACTCTGATCAAAAATAACAGTACTACATACATTTCTTTCACATGGATCTGCAAATGATACTGCATAAGAACTTGTCAGATTAAATGAGACCCACAGTGACATTTACTGTGTGACACCTTTCCAAAATCTGCTGGAAGAAACCAGAGGTTGTGTGTCAGTGTGTGAATTGTGTAAGTTAGGCTGCAATCCTAAAGACACTTTTCCGGGAGTAAGACCCATTGAATACAATGGGGCTTCCTTTTAAGTAGACATGGTTAGTATTGTGTTCTTACTTTTGAATAGACATGGGGTAAGAACATATGTTCTTACCCAAAAGTAGTTCTTTTAGAAATATGTTCTTACCCAAAAGTAGACTTTTGGGTAAGAACGTATTGTGTTCTTACCCTACAATCCAGAGTAACTACTGGGGCACGTAAGAGACTTTCCGTGCACCCATAGATACTGCACCACCTAGTGAAAACCTATGGGAAATTCATATTGCAATCCAGAGCAAATGGTTCTTACACCGGAGCAAGGACTTCCCATAGTGACTCTGGATTGCGCCCTAGTTTGCTTTTCTGTTGGAGTCTGAGCTTTTTTTGGAGAGACGTTATAATGGTATGACTTCTTTGATTATCTGTAAAAAGCCCATTGGTGTAGGGGTGTCCCTTCTGGAAAAAGATTGGGTAATATGTTCCTCTGATCTCTTTCAGTCCTAAAATCTTTGAAGATATCTGTTATAATTCAGAATAGCAGCAGAAAACAAGCTCAAGAAGATTGTGGCTGCAATCCACATACTTAAGAGTAAGCCCATTGACTGAAACTTGTATAGGATTATGCTGCTTGAGTTTTAACAATCTGACATTTTAATTTGATCAGCCAACTAATAGGCTATATAAAGCTGTGGTTTCTTATTCTTTAGCAGACAAAATCATGCTATAATTTTGATTAAAAGAGCCTGCTATTGACTCACACTGGAGATGTTTAAGACACAATCCTATGCATGCCTCCTCAGAAGTAAGTCCTATTATGTGATATGGGACTTGCCCTACAATCCAGAGTAACTACAGGAGCACGTAAGAGACATTACGTGCACCCGTAGTTACTGCACCGCCTAGTGAAAACCTATGGGAAATTCACATTGCAATCCAGAGCAAATTGTTCTTACACCGGAGCATGGACTCCCTGTAGTTACTCTGGATTACGCCCTTAGAGCATAATCCTAACCAAGTCTACTCAAATGTAAGCACCATTGTCTTCACTGGGTCGTACTCCCAGGAAAGTGTCTTTAGGATTGCATCCTTACTCTCAGGAAAATGTTGATTCTATGCATGTCTACTCAAAAGTAAGTCGCATTTATTTCAATAGGATTTATGGCCCATTCTTGGGTAACAGCCTATCCTTCATAACAATCTAACCCAGGCTTTCATGCTTCGCATGCAGCGTATGCAGCGCCAAGCATGATACCATAGTCTCTCAAGACTGACAGAGGCCTGCTTATTGTAGATTGGGCTGGTGCACAGAGGGCTTTTTATACAATTCTATTGTAAAATGGCCTCTGGTGATGGCCATTTCAGGTGTGTGATAGCCATTTTTGAGATGCTCTAGGGACGATTTCCTGCTACAGATAGGGTGGGAGTGGATGATGTTGCAGGTCCTTTCTATTGTCAGGGAATAGGTAAGGAAACCATGAGGTCCCAGTACATGGTTTTGGGACCTTCAACAGCAATGACATGTTTATGAATTTTAATAGTTGTGTGAGTGTTCTGATGCTGAACCAGTTAATATACCAGTTATGATCTACTGTCCCTGCAATTACATATCCATCTCCATCATTTGTATTACATTGAAAAATCTAGTCATGCAGGCAGCTGCATTGACCAAGAATTCCACATTTTATTAGGATAACATGAAACAAATCAAAGGTGATAGATGATTACTGTATCTGTATCACAAGAAAGATTAGCAAATTGTGGTTGCATGAATTTTTCTAAAAAATAAAGGAACAAATATTGATGTAGCATTACTCAGAAAGTTTTTTTCCCCTGTCTGTGATGAAGTGCTATGATGTGGGATGTCTCAGTAGGATTTGCACAGTCACAGTCATCAGACTGCATTATTCTCTAAAATAAAAGCAACCAAGGGGAAAATATTTTAGTGGCATGGTAACACAACTTCTTCACAAAAGCTGCTTCCTCCTTAATGCAAAGCGTGGCTGCTTTTGCACATGAAACGTTGGGGACGTAAAAATACTGCTTCATGACTGCGAGATTAACTTTACAAACCCTGATTTAAAAAGACACAATGTGAATAATCACAGATACTGTATGTATTCTTTCAGATAGCAGCTTCCTCCATTGCCTTGTTTAGTACTATACAACTAAGCTGGAAGCTGAAGGAAAGTGGCACATCAGGAGAGAGGCACACGAGTATGGGAGTTTTGCTGGTTCTGGCCTGAGCCACATCCATTGAACCTGCCAGATGCCAGATTTCCATCAAGGACTGGCATTGATGAGATATGGAACAATGATGGCACATTCCTCATGTAGTATTCTCATGTATATACTCATGTAGTATTCAAGTGTGTTGAATTTCAAGCAATAGTGGTTTTCTACTCCCTAGTCATCCCAGCATTATTATGCACACTCATGAAAGTAAATCCAGAAGAAACATTATAATAGAACCAAGAATAAACTGATACCCTTTTTGTTTCTCCAGTGATTTGACAATTTTTGATTTGACAAACATTTGACAATGATTTGACATAATTCCGACAAGTAAGAATTATGAGTTGGTAAATATTTTTGTCAGCGTTACATAACTGTTGTATTGATTCATTAATTTGTTAATTCATTAACTTTTGCTGGCAACATAATTAATGCAGACTTGAGAAGCCCCATTGTGGGTCCTGGGGCTTCTCCTGATGGCATATGTGGCATCAGCAGTGCTACTGGATGCATTAATAGTCTTTTTGGTGGTTCTGCACTCAACAGAGCCTCTGGAAATACGAGAGGGCTGCCCACTCCTTAATACTGTGCTGGATTGTGGCCATTGTTTGAGTTATAAGAGTTTCCGAAAAGGAGCTCTCTTCAAAGCAATCACACCATAGTTCACTCTCAAACTACTTTATAGGATTTTCAGTGAATTGCCCAGTGTCATTTAAGGCACCCTCCATGAATCTGTCACAGACTGAGTACAGCATCAAAAAACAACTTTCAACATAAATTTTAAAGGGAAGAACATCAAAACTATAAAACTGACCAAAAGGTTACAGAGCATGTCACTTTTCAAGAAGAGACAGCCAACAAATTGCTGGGTGGACAAGATGATCCACGAGGAAATAGTTTATGGGAACAAAATGGCATGCTTAAAATGTTTAACAGATACATTCACTCCTCTGTTTTGTTTTTGTTTTTTTGGTCCTGTGAATATACATTGGTATGTCTTTAGCAATGCCTGATTGCAAGCCTTTGTAGAGCTTGATCGACAAGACCTAAGCACAGATTTAAATAAGTATTGTACTCATAATTTTTTTTCTCAGAGGTGCTACTCTGAGAGGCTAAATTATGGCCAAATGCACATTAAAAATGAGAATCCACACTACTACCACCAGAAATGCTGTTAGTGTGTGCAAAAAGGCATCTATGAATTACAAGTATGTGGTTAAACCCACGTAGGTTTTCAAATACATGCATCTGGGAAGCTTTTCATGGAGTTTCTTAATACAGTAGAAAGAAAACAGTTCTGGAGTTTTCCATGAAAGTATAAAATATAATAATTTGAAAGCAATTCAATTCTTCATGGAAAAAGCTGTATTGGTCCCCCTCCTGGTGTGGTCATGCATTTTTCAGCAGATCTCCTGTCTCTGCATCTCCTTAAAACAGGATGCTGAAAAATGGACCTGGGCTGCCCTACCTGGGGCAACCTAGTCAGTTCAGGAGAGGCATATTGAGGGCATGTATAGCATTGCCTAGGGCAGAGCAGTTAGTCTGTATCCAGAGCCTGTTTCCAGGGCAGAAATGCCCTCTTCCAGCTTCTCAGAATTATACCACCTGTAACTGGGATAGTAATGAGTAGGGATAGTAATGAGTAGACCCATAGGGGTCCATGATAAGGCAGAGTAAGAATGGCAGTGTTGACAAAAATCTGAGTTCTTGGCTAGTCTCTCTCAACCCCTGCCTCTCAACTGCAGGATATGGCACAATTATGACAACCCACTAACCTGTGCATACAGCAGGCCACACCAAGCTTGTATTCATTGCTGTTCCTTGTTATGTGTGATCTGAGGGGTTCTCCTCAGAAGCAAGCCCTCCCCAGGTGTCACTGACTTGGTGCCTACTGAGCATGCTCTGGAGCAGTGAGGGCAGCCCAGGCTTCCTGACTTTCTGGATGCAGCATCACTTTCTGCTCTGGATTCAGAATAGTTAGGGCAGCCCAGCTAAGGAACTCCTCACTGCCTTTACTCTAGATTGTGCCCTTAGTTAAGGACAAGATAATGGTTTTTAAAAAACAAGTAAAGGACAATAACTTAGTGCATTCCAGACAGAATTTTTTCTAGGTGACATATTTTTAATATGTTTTAAGTAGCCATAAAGAGACAGACATCTTTTCCATAACGGTCGGGGCACAATCCCAAGGATGTGTTCCATGGCGAAGAGAGGGTGGATGGTGGGTGGGTCTGTGGATGGGTTGTGATTGAGCAGAGCTTGTTCAGTTACCTGAGTTACCTGCGGGTA
The DNA here is from genome assembly GCA_030015325.1 of Cryptoblepharus egeriae. NCBI lineage: Eukaryota > Metazoa > Chordata > Lepidosauria > Squamata > Scincidae > Cryptoblepharus > Cryptoblepharus egeriae. The sequence goes on from JAREYC010000007.1 coordinate 56,491,099, forward strand.
GTGCTTGCCTTGGGCGCAAGAGGCTCACAGCCTTCCCCCCATTGGCCTCACGTCCAGTCAGAAGACGCTTCAAGTTTTTGATTAAAAACCAGAAGTAGCGTCCAAGCCAAGATAAGGGATCTGGCTTGGTTATGTCCATCTGAAATATATGTGTGTTTTGGGTTTTCCAGGCTCAGCTGTTTCATCTATTTCACATTGCAGTTAAAGGCCCAAATGACTTGGGTGAATCTCTTCCCCTCCTCTTCCAGCAAAAGCCATGGTTTTTTTAATTTAATTTTCAATTAATATTGTATGCGACCAGACAAATATACTTCATGTACAAGTATCCATCATTGAAAGCCATTTTTTCTCTTTATTTAACTTCTCCATTTATTGATTTCTGTAGAATTTGGGTGATCATTAACTTGCTGCTGGCAGAATGAATTTTCTCTATGGCTTTATTGATGTTTTGTACTGTTTCTGTTATTGAATATGTATGCTGTTCCTGGTTATTATTTGAAAAAAAGGGGAAGGTATGACATTGGTTGAAAAAATTGATAGAGAAAATAGATACAAGGGCTGCTGCTTAGCCAGAGGTGTAATAAGGATGGAAGCTGAAGGCCACTTATCCTGGGTGCTACACCAAGGGGGCACAATATATTTCCTCTACCAGCACCTCCTCTGCGATTTCTGAGTTCTCCTGGGAGAGAGGAGCCATTGATAGCTACCCCCTTTCTTTCCCCTGTGGCGGTTTTCATATGCCTGGAGAGGTCACTGTAGTGGGTTTTCTCCATACAAATCCAGAAGTTGTATCACTACATCACTTGGGTCCAGCAGAACACTGCTCCACACTGAACTCCATGTTGGGCTGGAATTACTGATCCGGAGATTCTCTGTGCCGTCAAAATAACCAGTACAGAATTGAGAATCCCCATTTTGAGGCTTGGGATACCTCTGGTGACTTCAGCAGTGCCACTGGATGCAACGCTAGCCATTTTGGCACTACTGCATGTGGCAGAGCCACTGCCTTCAGGGTTGGGCTGAAGAATAAATGCTTCTGCTGGATTCCACATGTTCCTCTATACCAAGTACCGTGTACTCTTTTATGAACATGAAGATGACCTTCATGTCTTCTGTTACCAGCTCGCAGAAGTCTTTAAATAGACCAAATTTTTATGACCCAGTTTTAAAATTGGCAGCTAATAAACCTTCCAGTAATCCCCAAAATGTTTGCTTTATTAAATAAGATGGTGATTGGTTTTTTTAAGGCCTCTGGATGTCCCATCCCTTATAAATTGTCATTACTTTATGGCACAGACAGTGAAGGAGAAGACTGTTTTCTCCCTAACATTAATCATCACAGGAGTTAGTGAAATTCTGGTAAGTCCTGATCTGTGCTCAGAGATTACCTGTCTGAAGCTGACTGCTTAATGTTCTTTTACAGAGCATTGTGAGATTCCAAGGCCAGCTTAAGAGGATTAAAATCATTCTGCCCGATTGAGGTGTTTCCTCATCCTTTCTTAAGACTTTTATCAATCAACATTTGTTTCCTAGTATAAATATTCAAAGTCAGTATGCTTATTTTGCTTTCAGTTCAGAGCAGGAAAATGCCTTGATGGGCAGAATGGCATATAGCTAGGACAGAAGAAATATATATATCATTGATGATGTGGCATCAAATCAGTCTCATTCCAATGGTCTACCCCCTTATGCCCTTGAGGAAGATAGAAGTCTAAGCTTATGACTATATATTGCCAGACCCCCATACAGTGAATCTGATTTGTGTAAGAAAATCACGTTGACGTGACAGTATCTTTTGATACAATCTTCTTCCTAGTCTTGTTTTGCATGGATTTTATGTATGCTTCCTTCTTTCATAATTATCAGATCAACAATGTCCTCTCTAAACGGCAGTAATGTTTGGCAAAAGAGCCCGTCCTTTTGGATTATTATGTAGGTCGTATAAATTCTCTCCAGCTGTCTTGTTCATTCCTCCTCTTTCTCCTTGAACCACTGTGGGCTGCAAATGCTCCAAAAATTTATGTTCGCCGAGATGCCTGGCTTTGCTTAGAACAGCTCTTTAGAGTTATGCATATCTCAGGTAATTCTGCAAAATAAATATTGCAAAGATTAATAAGGGCACAATCCAGAGTGAGGGCAGTGAGGAGTGCCCTAGCTAGGCTGCTCCAACTACCCTGAATCCAGAGCAGAAAGTTATGCTGCATCCAGAGAGTCAGGAAGCCTGGGCTGCCCTAGTTGCACCAGAGCATTCTAAGTGGATAGCAAGTCAATGACACTTAAGGAGGGCTTGCTCCTGAGGAGACCTCCCGCTGATCACACTTAACAAGGAACAGCTGTGGTGCTTGCCTTATAAGGAGTCCCCAATAAGAAGCCAGTGTAGTCTACAGTGGATGCAAGGTGCTTTTTGGAGTGGCCTGCTGTATCCCCAGGTTAGTGGGCTGCCATAGTTGTGCCATATCCTGAAGTTGAGAGGCAGGGGTTGAAGATAGGCTGGCTAAGAATGCACTTTCTTTTTTTCTTTTATTTGCACGGTTGAACTTGAAGAATGGGAGGGGGAAGGATACCAAATTTTAAATTTGTTCTCTTACCTTGGGACTTCATCGCAGCTGATGGATTGGGTCCTTAGTGATCTTGCACTGGCAAATGCAACCAAGATCCAAAAAGTCCTACATTACTAGTGAAAGAGGTTCACAGCCTTGATGGCTAGAAACATGCAGGATGGGGTGGGGTAGAGAATTCTGAGAATTATATACTTCCCCATTTGTGCTAACTGGTACATATTAGAAGCAAATTAGGGAAGACATAAAAACACTCCATGGGTTCTTTTGGCCCCAAACACCTTTTTATTGCTCTGACCTTTTAAAATCTCATTGGAACTGGTCTTATTGCTCTAATACATATTTTACTGTTTCAGCTTTTTAAATACATTTTGATTTTTTTATATGATGGTTTACTGTCTTTGATTCTTTATTATGATTATTATTTCTGTGCTGCCCTCAGTGAAGAAATATAGAAGGGTGAGGAATAATTTTTAAATGAACAAATAATAAGGATTTTTGGATTGTTGTACGTCTAGATAGAAGTACAGGTAGGGCTTGGTATCTGCAGGGGATCTGTTGTCAGACCTCTGTATCGGTGGATACTGAAAATTGCAGACATTTGTGCCGTTTTGTCCATTTTTCATTTCAATACTACTACTGCCAGGGGTGCAACCAGGGTCTGCATCACCTTGTGCAGGAGGCCAGCATGTCACCCTCCTGTAGTACACATACACAATATTTGCACTATGACTATGAAGCTTCTTCACTCAGGGCAAGCCCTTCTTCACTCAGGCCATGTGGCTTCAAAGGCTCAGTGTGCCTGTGCAAATGATATGCAAGTGCATGCCACCTCTGAAGCCCCTGCTCTGCCCAAGTGATGAAGGACCTAAGGGCAAGTGGCTTCAGAGGCGTGGTGTGCATGTGCAAGCATGAATCTCAGTCATGCACATTGCACAGACCTCTCCAGTCTTGTGTAACACACTTTTCCCCCTCATTAAACTGGACAGTTCTGAAAGTGATGCATAGGTTTGCCTCATGCGTCTAGAGATGTCTGGAGGTGATGTGCCAGAGGGGGGTGATGTGCTGGAGGGGGTGACACATGCAGGGTGACCAGACGCCAAACGCAAAATCCCTGAATAGCAAGGCCAAAATTCCTGATCAAAGGCTAAAATTCCTACTCCCTACCCGGAAAATGTAGGATATGTTAAAATAAGCTAAAAACACTAAAAAAATAAGCTAAAAACACTGGTATTGCTTTCCTGTACATAATATATTACACTATATTACTTATTTTAAATTGAAAAATGATGAACTCTCCGCTCACCCCTTCCCAGTCTGGTTTGGGGGTTGTGGAACCAATTTTGGGGGTTCCCAAAGTTTTCCAAACAACTTTGCCAAATGAGGCATTCAGCTTCATGTAGGTTCTGTTCAGGTTTGAATGAATTGGAGGAAAATTGGCACTTGTGTTTTGGCATTATAGAAAATAAAAGCAGATATTTATTTTTATGCCCAGACACTAAGTTTTTTTGCACAGGGTGATCACATGACAAACGCAAAATCCCTAAACCCCTAAAATCCCTAAAATTCCTATGTGCTTAAAAAATTGAAGTACACCGCAAAAATGTAGGACACATGTAGGACATGTTAAAATAAAGCAGAAATACTCATATTGTTTTCCTGTACTTAATTTCAACCCTTTAAAATTGAGAACCTTTTATAATGCATGATTCAGACCCAGACATTAAAGTAACCGTTTGTAGTAGCATAACACAAGCCAGTGACTCCAACATATGTGGTTCAGACCCAAACACACACACACACACACACACACACAAAAGCAAGATATCAAGCAGGGAGGGGGATAGAAAGGAGGACATCTCTGTATCAGGGAGGTGGGATATGGAACCACCAAGAAAAATCTGCAGTGCCCCTGAGGGTGTGCAGAGTGCAAAAGCAGACTGTGTGGAGCCAGAAGGACTAGGATGTAAAGGACTGGGAAGGAGGAATCAGAGTATCCCCAGGCAGGAGTTACCTTGCAGGTCTAGAAGTGGAGCACAGCCTGAATTGATGGCTGAGGCAGGGTTAAGAGGCACTGAAAGGGATAAGAGCTGGAGTTTGAGAGCTAGGGAAATCTGAGCTGCGTGCATAGCTCATAAATTCCGGAGGCACTCTTGCGTTTTCCTACTTCCCCGGACAAGGGTAATAAATACCGGAGGTGTCCAGGGAAAGCCAGACGTCTGGACAGCCTGGACACATGTCGCCCCTTAGGGGGTGTCACCTGGTGCAAACCACACCAGCCGCACCCACTAGCATTCCCCCTGACTACTGGTGCTGCTGCTGCTACTACAACTACTACTGATGATGGGGAGAAAGAATTCAACCTTCAGTCACATTTACATATTTAGGATTATTCCTGTAGCTGAATTAAATAGGCCACTGGATTCAACCATTGTACAATTGCAGAACATGCTTCTACATGCTTCTACAGAACATGCTTCTAAAGCAAAAGTAGGTCTTTCTGGGACACATTTCATAAAGGTAAAGGTGTGCCCCATAGATTTATCAAGCTAGTCATAACTGACTGTAAAGGCAGCACACATCCCCTTTACAAGAGTTTTTCTTGTTCAACAAAGTCTGCGTGATCATGTGGCCCAGCACGACTAAAGGTATGCAAACGCTGTTAACTTCCCACCAAATTGGTACCTATTTATTTAATTACATTTAGGTGCTTTTGAACTGCTGATAGGCAGGAGCTGGTCAAGGAAAGAAAGCTGACTTTATCATGTGGTACTTGGGTCTTGTACAGGTTGATAAGCACAATTTCCTCCATATTTGAAGAAAGCGTTAAAAGAGTGTATATGCCAAATGCTGACTGATGTCAGTTTGTTTCATAAATATTTATTTCTGTGGAATTTGCACATTCTATTTATGTGGAATTTGCACATTCTCCTCATACCTGTGTGGGTTTTCTCAAGCCAATAATGCTCACATTTATTTCAGAGTTTAGTATTAGGAGTGTTTTGGAACCTTATTTAGAAGTCTAATGTTTTTGTGACCAGAAATGCGCTAAATGAGCAAATTTCTTGTTTCACATATACCAAGTAGGCAAGGGTAAAATTGGTTCCATTATAAGTTGTTTAGCTTAAAGTTGCCACTCCTAAGAATCCTTCCAACAACTTTAAGTGAGAACCTACTGTGGGTTATATGCGATAACGTGTACATTTCAAATACAGAAGAACTGAAGAAAAGAACTGTCAGAAACACAAAAGAACTGAAGTCCTGCAGCCCAGTCTAAAGTTTTTTCCCCACTGAAAAAGCTATGATGTGCTCCTGTTTCACAGTATTGACTTCAGTTTTGAATCTTGGTTTTAAATCTTTGTGTTCTTTTTTTAATCCTCCTTCTATCAGTTACCAACACATCTCCTTGGTAAGAACTGGAAAGTTCCTTCTTTGGTCTGGGCTGCTTCACTGAGTTCTTATATTTTTCAACTAGCGTGCTTGCCAAAGCCAAGAATTCATATTGCTTCTATAATTACGTTGGCCTTATTCCAGATCTCCCGGCATTTTTTTGCACCTCACCTGATAGAAATCCCCAATCACTTCCTTCCATCCATGTTATTTTTATTTTTGAAAGAAAGGTGTTTTTGTGGTTCACTTCATTCCATAATCCTTTAACACACGTTTGTACACAGCTGAGTGCAGGGGATACAATTTGGATTTTTGAGACAGGCCTCTGCAAACTGAGGTTACTGTCTACACTTGTTTAAAATTAAAACCTAAACCGCATATCTTCATTGACTAGTTGCTTGTAGCCAAGCAATTAATTTCTTGATTCAGTTCAGAACATGAAATTCAACCCTGTCCCATGTGCTACAAGTTTCTCCCAATTTCCAAACCCGTTTATTTAAAAGTGTTACAGCAGGAGCAACATTTACATATGTCATTCATACTTGCAGGATCCCTAGGTGGGCAGATAAGGCAGATCATCCAGAGTCTTTTTCTGCAGAAAGAAAATTAAGAGCTCAATCTTATTCTTTACTGCCATTCTGGTGAACACTGCATCCATGGTGGGAAAGGAGGCTTCAGCATGGAAAATGGATTTTAATTTCCCTTGCCCCATGTAAGTCCCCTGACCGGCAGTGGGTCTCCTTGAAACTGCACCAGGAAGTTTGCCAGTGCAAGGACAAGGCAACAGATGGAGGGGATAAGATCCTGCATGGGCCTTTCACAATGGATCCTTCTCCTCCCATCGCTTCCCTAACCTTTTTTACGCACTTCTTCCCTCCCACTACCGCCCCCCCCCCCCACATTCCACTAGTCCACCTCTCCTGTAAGTCTACCTACTTTAATGAGCATGGACTCTTGCAACAGCATGGACAGGAAACCACTGATGCTCTAACTTGCAAGCTGTTGGATTGTCTTTTGCCATTGGAGAAGCCACATTATTTATTTATTTATTTATTATTTTTATTTACTCAATTTATACCCCGCCTTTCCTCCCCCATAAGGGAGAGCCCAAGGCGGCTAACATTCAAGAATAAAACATCATCAAAATTGCTAATAAATACAAATTAAAACATCATTAAAATCAGTGATGGGCTTCAAAGAAATTAAGAACCGGTTCTCTGTCCATCTGGCAGCCACTTTTAAATGGCTATTTTTAAACTTTATATGTACTATCTCTTGTTAAGAACCGGTTCTATAGAGTAGGTGCGAACCTGCTGGTGCCCACCACTGATTAAAATACAATTAAAATACAATTAGAATTATAAGGACTAGGAACAATTAAAAACAAGCTAAAAACATTTGTTAAAACAAAATAAAAACACTAACGCACTGCCCCCCACCCTCTGCCCCGTATTAAAACGCTTTTTTAAAATAAAATGTTTTAAGGCTCCGCCTGAAGCTCTGTACTGAGGGAGCTTTCCTAAGTTCTATGGGGAGGGAGTTCCAAAGCCGGGGTGCCACCACCAAGAAGGCCCTATCTCTGGCCGCCACACCTCTCACATCTTTTAATGGCAGCACAATCAGTAGGGCCCCCTCAGATGACCTTAGGTGACGGGTCGGATTGTACAGAAGAAGGCGGTCCCTCAGGTACCCAGGACCCAAGCCGTTTAGGGCTTTAAAGGTCAGGACCAGCACTTTGAATTCAGCATGGCCATTGGGTGGCAAGGGAAAGTTTGGGCTGTAAATTTGTGACATGGTGGGTGGTGCAGTGGTACTCAGTGAGGTGTGAATTAAAGCTAAGCTCCATAGATTCATGCTCAGCCCCTGGAGCACATTAGAATAATGTGTTGAGCCACTAGAGTATGATTATCCGCACAATCCTATTCATGTCTATCAGAAGTCTCACTGTATTCAATGAGGCTCATTCCCAGGAAAGTGTGTACAGGAGTTCAGCCTATGTGATGATTTGCAACATAACCTGTGCCCAGGGTTTCTTTGTACGCAGGCAACATGAATCCTTCTCGCAGTTAATAAATCATATATAATAATTATATGTAATAGTTTTAAATTTAATAAGTAATATAGTGTTTAAATTAAGCCCATGAAAGCAATATATATGAATGTTTTTAGCTTTTATTTTGCCATATTCTACACTTTTCTTGGATATCCTACATTTTGTGGGCCTTGTCCTCCTTTTTTGGTATAACATAGAGTTACCCTGCCTGTGCTAGTTACATTACAATAACAATTTTATTTAAATAGACATCAACCTTTCCTGCCTATTCATTATAGAATAAATCTTAACAAAACTTATATTAAATTGCAATGTTATGCCATTTTAAGGCTTTTAAGCACTTATGGATGTAAAGTCTAATCTGTATTGCACTACTTATGGATGTAAAGTGTAATCTGTATTGCACTATCTGTCTCTGCTATTGATGGCATACACCTTAATTATTCACAAAGCTTAGAGCATCCTTCTCTCTAACTACTATTTGAAAGAAAGCCTGGGATAGAGACGTATTGCTTTGAGTTCTTAAGTACAAATGACTTTCAACATGCAAACTAAAATGCAGCACAGAAAATCCTGCCTTTCATTTACCAATCAAAGATTGCCCTCTCAATGCATATGAATGAATGAATGAATGAATGAATGAATGAATGAATTTATTTATTTATTTATTTATTTATTATTATTTATTTATTTATTTATTTATTATCCAGTGGCAAAACTCTTTTTCTAATGAAGATTTATTGGATAAGGCTGCCATTTTATGCACAATTATCTGGGAGTAAGTCCAACTGACCTCATAGAGCTTTACTTTCAAAATAACATGCATAAGATTGTACTGAGCACCACTCTGAACATAGTGAAGAAATGAAGACACTAATATTTGAGCAATTCCTGCTCTCTCGCTCTCTCTCTCTCTCTCTCTCTCTCTCTCACTACTATGCTAGGTTTAATGAATGATAGATGTGCTGGGGCAGCCAGTGATACAGGTGTAGTTGCCTGAGTGCTAAGCCTGAATACAGACAACCAAGTAATCTCTGCTCCTCTATTAAGTTCACTGGATGGTCTCAGATTAAGTTTGGCAGGTAGCCAGTATTTCATTGGTATGACCATTACAGCTGTGTTCTCTTTTGGGGTGTGAAAAGCCATTAAACTAGATTCTACCATAAACGTTTGATCCCAATGCTAGAGATATCTAATTTCATACTTGATTTACTTTTCTCTGACTTTTTCTTTTTTTGTCCCAAGTAAAATGGCATCATTTTACACAGGATAACAACAACATAGTTTTCATGTCCCCAGAGACAGAATGAAGTATGAACACCTTGCAAGACCTGGAAACAAGGTAAGAAGTCAGGTTGTCTACTTCCATATAAACTAGCCATAGAAACCTGCAGAGTTGAACCCTAATTGCCACATTACCATTTAGCCACTACAGTACATTTTTTTCAGTTTGGCAAGATTCAGTTCATTAAATTCTAAATCCGAGACCAAGAGTGTTAAGAGGTTGCAATGTTGCTCAATTGGTGATTCAGAGGTGTGTGTGTTCTTAATTGTGTATTAATTAAAATACATTAAAATTAAAATACATTAAAATTAAAATACATTAAAATTAGCTAGTCAGTGAATTACTTTGACCATGAGTTATTTGACCATGATAAAATAATTTGAAATATTCCATGAAGCATCATTTTATCATTTCTATCAAAAGTGCGAAGTGAGATATTCATGGTTTCTGCATGAACATGGTGCCTGCACAGTAAGGCTGAAATCCAAACCACACTTTCCTGAGAGTAAGTACTATTAAACTCAATGGGACTTATTTCTGAGTAGATATGTTTAGGATTGCACAGTAAGTGTCTCTTATCTGTCACTATTTGCTACTGAATAGAAATAATTTGAATTATCACAATTTGGGTTAAAAGGTCAAGATCTACAACTTTTTGAATAGTAAGCACATATCTGTACAACAAAGTTAGTTATAATATTAAGATAGTAATTGTTTGAAATGTAATTGAAATTTAATGCTCATTCATTTTGGTGCTCTTTACAAAACACAATTCCCTTCTTGTTCAGAAGCTTCTCTCCTTGATATAGTTGAACTACGTACATGAATGCTTCAAACACTTGATTAATATGAACCACTTAACAGGATCAAATCAACACTTAAACATGAGTTAAGATGCTGCAATCCTTGATGAATATGAGAGGTCTATATGTCAGGATCCCTCATGAGTTACACTCAGCAGTATGAATTCTATTCCTAGAACAATCTCACTGATTTCACCACACTACGTAATCCAAACAAGTGCCCGGTGTGGGAGGGTAATGCGTCATCCCCATGATGGACCTCTTTGCATGTAGTGGGTAACTCAATGCCCCTAGTAATGTGCACCATTGCTCCGGCCCACTTTTGTTGCTATAACTCTTGAAAGATTAGAGATATTTCAATGCCATCATGTTTGATATAATTTCATGCATAATTTCATGTAGAATGCAATTTCAATTCTGCATGAAATTATGCATCAAATACTGTAATATAGAATGTGGTGGTATTATTTGAAAGTACCAAGATTTAAAAAAATTTCGTCAGAAGTGATGTCATCTTCCCCCGCATGCACACCACTCCTTCAGCATGCAACCTCCTAGCAATTCCAATGGGCAGCTGTTAGAGTGGACAATCCTAAACCATGGTAGCAATCAGGTGGTTTCAGTATAGAGTGTTGTTCATACTCCTTCCTATTTTACAGCTATAGTTTGAGTGAGAGAATAACCCTCAAGCCGCTTGGGAATCAACACAACTGAAAGCTTCACGAGAATCAACACCAGTGAAAGCTTTACAAGAAGCCACAACTCAATGGGTGGAGTCCTTGGAGAACAACAGAAAGCTCTTTTTAAGTTCTCTTTTTATGATCTATCGGGAATTGATTCCATGTGAGTGATGTTTTCAAGCAGCTTCTTATTATATCCAAGTTTCAGAAATGTTACAGAAAAATATCTTTGTAATACTCGTATCTCATATTTGAGAGCTGCAATCCTATACAGCCCTAGTAAGGAAGGCTAAAATCAGTTGAACTTCATGGGGTTTTCTTATGAGCAAACATGCATAGGACTACCCAATCAGCATAGGAATTGTTTTTATGCAGAACAGCATTTACTCAGTGTATTTGCATTCTAAAGTTGTATATCTTGGGCAAATTATCTCAATGCTGACTAGGCTGAGAGAATGAGGGGCTGTAGTGCAGTAGCATACTTTTGTCAGTATAGCTGAGGGATGAAAGCAATCCCAAACTGCAAAGGAGTGACAACAAGATGCAGGTCTCATGTTGTCTTGTGTGCTCCCAGATGCATCTGGTGAGTCGCTGTGAGATATTGGAAGCTGAACTAGATGGGCCATTGGCATGACTGGCTCTTCTTATATTCTTAAATTGATTTTTGTTAAGATTTTTTTTTAAAGGATGACAACTGTTATTACATAGGCAGAAACCCCCCTTTTTGGCAGTGATGCAGTCCAGATGTCACCACTGTGTCACCAACCCTATCACAGCTCGCAAAGACATAGTGGTCTCCCAACTTTTCTGTAAAGATTTGAAACAACTGTTATATACACTGGGGGAGCCTCAGTTCACATGCATAGATAGATAGATAGATAGATAGATAGATAGATAGATAGATAGATAGATAGATAGATAGATAGATAGATAGATAGATAGATAGATAGATAGATAGATAGATAGATAGATAGATAGATAGATAGATAGATAGATAGATAGATAGATAGATAGATAGATAGATAGATAGATAGATAGATAGATAGATAGATAGATAGATAGATAGATAGATAGATAGATAGATAGATAGTCTTCATGTGCTAAAACTATTACATTAATTTATTACATTTAATTAATGAATTACAAGAAGGCTACATGCTGCCCACTGGCCCTACAATCCAGAGTAACTATGGGAGCACATAAGGGACATTACGTATACCCGTAGTTACTGCACCATCTAATGAAAACCTATGGGAAATTCATACTGCAATCCACAGCAAATTGTTCTTACACCGGAGCAAGGACTCCCCATAGTTACTCTGGATTGTGCCCTTAGGCCTACAAGGAAAAGGAGGAAATGTTTTTTTCCCAGGACACAATGCTGAAATATAGGACATATCCTGGAAAAACAGAACATAAGGTCACTCTGACTGTATTATCCTTCAATAATAATATTCTTCTTTAATAAGACTAAATAATTATCCTTCAATAATAATATCCTTCTTTTGAGTTTTAATGGACAAAGGGCGCAATCCAGAGTAACTACGGGAGCACGTAAGAGACATTACGTGTACACGTAGTTACTGCACAATATAGTGAAAACCTATGGGAAATTCATATTGCAATCCAGAGCAAATTGTTCTTACACCGGAGCAAGGACTCCCCGTAGTTCCTCTGGATTGCGCCCAAATTCCACTATCTGATTCTGAAGTTGAGCTGAACATATGAGTATTACTTGGATACTAATTCCCCTCTGATACACACACACAGAGAGAGAGACCCTGACCTCTTTTAAATCAGTCATTTGAAATTTGTATTCCAAACCAGGAAATTAAAAACATTGGCAATATCACTGCCTGTAAGGGAGAAGAAGCATGATGCAATTGTGTTACGAAGTGTGTGGCAACTGCAGTTAGATTTCATTAAATCTTGGTTTCTCAACTCAGAAATAAATAGCTGTCCTGATTTATGTCAGAGAGAAGCCAGCAAGATTTTATTGAAAGTGACCAGCCAGTCTTCTTCTTTTTTTAAGGATTAAAGTAGCTAACATACATCTCAATGGGACAGGTGGACATTTTTGGAAGTTATTTTACTTCTGGAAAGACTGTGCAAGGACTAGCTTTAATCTTGCAGGAAGAGGCATTCACTACTCCAGTGTCATCCACTGAGAATAAAAACAGGTTCTGCTGCCCTAAAAAAGGAGAAGCTGAATGTGTAAGGAACTTTCACAAGTACTGAAAAATCTTGTCCTCAATAATAAACCTAAGGGGACCTTGAAATATCTCAAATTTTGTCAAGGGGGTTGACCTAGTTGTTTTATTTTATTTTACAGGGGAAATATAAGACAGAAGTTTCTCACTGCATCTTTAATGAGATACAAAACTATAATAAGTTCAACAAAGGAAACTCTCTAGAAATAGCTTCAACAGAGTTGCCAACTCTACTGTCTGGCTACTACTCCCCTGCAAGTTATTTTCAAGTCATTCTGCTTTTAAGCCTGAACATATTTGCAGCCAAACTCAAAGCCATTGTTCTCCATCAATTTGTCAATCATGTTTCAACTAGTGGCCTTCATTTAACAGGTATCTCCCAGTATCTGTGGATCCAGTACTGACAAATCTGGTTATCTGTGCCATGCCCTTTTTGCAAAAAGTGATAAGTTGTTTTGCTGCACAGACACTATAACCAAAAGGCTTATAGTCTGATTAGCACCCTAGGAGGGAGATCCCCAGGAAGGAAGACTAATAGGAATCAGGAAAGAGAAAGTGAATGTTTGCTCGTAGTCACCCTTCTAGTCTGTTCCTTGTCTGCTGATTTGGCTATAAGTTTCTTATAATGTTTTTTTTTTATATAAAAAATCAAGATATCTTATTCCACATGAATGTATTCCATGTAAACAAAGACACGGGGGCCACATAGATAAGATTCCCCCCTTATCTTCAGTTTCTGTTATTTAGGGGGGACAGATGAGGAAAGAAGCATTTCCTTTCTCCTTCCTTAATTTCCAACTAATCAGTTTCATGTGCTGCCCTCTAGTTCTAAAGTTGTGCATGAAGGGAAAACAGCTTCTTTATACCACACTTGCCATACTTACATGCATACATCAATATCTAATTTTTATAAGCCTACATTTGGTCAGCCCCCTCAGCTGTGTCTTTAGCAGCAGTCTGATCTTCTGACATTAGCTCTCTGATTAGGGTTGCCATATGTCCCAGAAAAGCAGGACAGTCCCAGTTTTCGGGAATTGCATTCACATACTGGCAAGTTTGACAAGGGGTCTTGTCCCAGTTTTGTGGAAGAGAATTATGGCAACCCCTTATCTCTATACTCTGAGAAACCTCACATGCTTATTTTCTACAGGATAAATTGCTTTTTAAAGGCAGAAAATCAAGCCAAGCCATTTTTTTCTGCCAGTTGGCAACCCAACACAGCATTTTTCAGGTAAGGTTTAAAAAAGAAATGGGTGCAAACTAGAGGGCTAGATTCCTTTGCTTCTGGTATATTGCTTTAATTTGGTTGCATTAAAGACCTGAAATATTAAACATATGGTTAATAGGGCCAGTGCTGGGCAGCACATTGTGACATTTATGTCCTTGTTCTCAAGACGAAATGCAGAATCAGCTCAAATAGGCCATCCCTGAAGATAACTTTGTAAAGTTACCCTGAAGGTAACTTTGTAAAGTGCACACATTTGTGGGGCAGAGAGACAGACAGGGGAGAGTTTTTACCAAAAATCCAAAGAAAAATGGATCACTACTTCCAGAAAGTGTTTTAGCAAAACCAAGTTGTAGTTCCGGCAAAGAGCACGAAAGGGATTCACCTGGGTTGTCAGTTCAGTGCAGGGGCAAAGACTCAATAAAACTGCTGTGACAAGGAGCCACTGGCAAAAATCGGCCCCTTCTTAAAACATTAAAACAAGGAGAAGCTGTACTTCAGAATTGTAACTGAGCCTCTGACTCTTCAAACACACCATCCCGGGGGCAGCCTCACAGCTCTGTCTTGCTACTTAATAAGAAATCAAGGCCATCATGCCTCAAGTGCTTCTATGCTTTTCAGCAACCACATCAGAAACGATAAGGAGGGAAAAAATCCCACTTCCTTCCAGTCCAGAATTATTGCTAAAACTTCACCAGCCAAGTCGAGGTTTGACTCTGCCTTCTCAGTCTGGATGGACACTAAAGGAAAAGAGCTGGAGAGGTTTTTCATTATTATGTGGAAATTTATCTAAGTGGGATTGGTTCCATGTTTGTTTTCCATATGAAAATGTGAGCAAACATTTATAGAATGAAGTAATGCACTCAAAGGAAGTCCTCAGTCATGTCCTTGATCTGTACATGTCACTCAGTAGGGATCAGGTGAACATGGCTGCATAACAACGTGAACATCATATCAAGCATTACTGGAACCTCATAGGAAAAAAGGGTCAGTGGCATAGCTAATGATAATGTGGTGGTGCAAAGCTCCAAAAATTGCCCCAGAAGTGAGATCATCCCTGGATATTGCTAAAAAGAAAATTGGGAATAAACCTGCCTCTTCCTCCTCAGCAGTTCACCACCCATTTACTCTGCTAGTGACATAGGTAAAGCACCTATTTGCTATCTGGAGTCAAGAAAAATTTATGTCCCAATAACAAAATCAAACTTAATTAAGTTTTAGAAAATGAAAATTGTGTCCCTTATTGGTTAGGGAAACAGCAGGGACAAAGAGTTATTCTATCTCTGCTCAATATAAGAGAAGCACCACTTAGAAGTGCTTGTTTACCCAGTTAGCATGGGATACCTGCTGTATGATATATGTACTGTACATGATCTATGTACTGAGAGCTGATTCATATTAACACCTTATTAGTTCCATACAGTATCAGTATTACATCTCATTGGCTCTCAGAGCCATCAGTATCTTGGAAAAGTCTGAGTTAAGAAAATCCACTTTCATTCCATAGGCTTTTGTGTTTTAATTTTCTGGCTAATTGGCCATAAGATTTGATAGAATATAGATATTCCAATACAGTCTGCTTCATTGCATTCTGCATTAAATTACCTTTCCAGTGACATATAACATGATCAGGGCGTCCAGACGCCCGGAAACCCCCGGACAGGTCCGGTATTTACCTTCCTGTCCGGCCTGTCCGGGCATGGGGGGGCCTTGTCTGGGGTTTGGGGGGGGTTGTGTCATGCTTTGCGCCACGTTAAAGGCTGCTCGGAGCAGCTCGCAAGCAAGTGCGGCCGTCCGAGCAGCCAGCGTGTGAATGAGCGCTCTGCGGGGTCCTGCAGAGCGCTCCGCTTTAAGCTGCCTCTGCGGCTGCCTGAGGTAAGAGGGAAGGTCCCTCGCATCCTCCCTCTCAGGGTGTCTTTTAAGCTGTGCGCATGCACACAGCCCCTCAATGTTCAGTATCAGACCGGCCGGTCTGATTGAAGAGAGCGCTCTGCGGGGTCCTGCAGAGCGCTCCGCTTTAAGCTGCCTCTGTGGCTGCCTGAGGTGAGAGGGAAGGTCCCTCGCATCCTCCGTCTCAGGACGATCCTCGCCGCAAGCTCGGCAGCCTCCGCTGTCGTCCTGAGAGGGAGGATGCGAGGGACCTTCCCTCTTACCTCAGGCAGCCGCAGAGGCAGCTTAAAGCGGAGCGCTCTGCAGGACCCCGCAGAGCGCTCATTCACACGCTGGCTGCTCGGACGGCCGCACTTGCTTGCGAGCTGCTCCGAGCAGCCTTTAACGTGGCGCAAAGCCCGACACGACCCCCCCAAGCCCAAAAGGTAAGACCCCCCCGGAGTTGTTTGACAAAATGTAGGGCAAAATGTAGGATGTCCTACATTTTGTCCTACATTTTAAAAAAATTTTAAAATAATATTTTTAAAAATATTATTCATTTTAAAAAAATGTAGGACAAGGGCCTTCAAAAGTCCAGATTTTCAACTGAAAATCCGGGCTTTTTGGGACCCTTGTCCTACATTTTGAGGTTGACCATATGGTCACCCTGAACATGATGGTATTATCATTCACACATACACCATTTTTTTTAAATTTTAGCCACTGCTTGGAGCCCCCCTAAAGTTAGAGCCCCCCCTAACTCCCTGCACTGCCTCTAGCTATGCCACTGACTGTGGTTGTGGTCAGTGATTGGATTCAAAGAAATTAACAACTGGTTCTCTGCCCATCTAGCAGCCACTTTTAAATGGCTATTTTAAAACTTTATATGTCCCATCTCTTGTTAACAACCAGTTCTATAGAGTAGGTGCGAACCTGCTGGAGCCCACCACAGTTTGTGGTGATAGGAAAAGAGCCCTGTTAATTGCATGGAAAAACAAGCTATAGATGGAAAGAGGCATCCATTAAGACCATATGTAACCATCAAACCATGTGAGGTTAACATTTTTTCTGGCTCAAAAATTAAAAGTTCTTTTTTTATGAACAAAATTTTTTATTCATGCTGAAAGAAGCATCTGATGAGCCCAATCCTTTCCAGCTTCCCAGTGCTGATGCAACCATGCATTTGCTGCATCGATACAGTCAAGGCCCCTTGCCCTGGCCCTGGCCCTCCCTGGCCCTGCCCCTGACCCTTTCTGGCCCCGCCCCTGACCCCGGCCTGGCCCACCCACTTCTGGGGAACCGGTTGTTGGGCCAGGCTGGGCCCAACACTGCACGTAATGTCTCATATGTGCTCCTGTAGTTACTCTGGATTGTAGGGTATCTCACTCTTTCACACACACAGTGGACCCCAACCCCCGCACAATCCAACTTCACACTCCACACACAACACAACCCTCCATGCACAACCCCACACTTCATACACTCACACAACACAACTCCACACACACAAATGTTAACCCACTCTTTCACACACAACATAGCCCAACCCCAGCACACAACACAACCCCACACTCTCACACAACTACACATACACAACAATTTTAAAAGTTTTTTAAAAATTTTAACAGTTAATTTTTTCATTTTAAAAGTTTTAAATTTATATTGAGTTTAAAGTTACTCTACATAGACCTATTATAACATCCAGTATTGGGAGTTGTGTCTGGATGAGGAGGGAACAGTTAAAAATTCAAATTTTTAATTCAAATTTTAAGTTCCATAGACTGAACTGAGGAATTCAAAGTTATTTCTTCAAAATTGCTGTTTTCTAAGATGGACTAGCGGTACCTTTAGCCCAAAATGCCCTCCGCAGGAGCTGGCTTAAGCGTCTGCACTGAGTGTGACTTTTAAGCTAGTTGCAAATAAAATGAATTTTGTAGATAGGACTCCAACTATATTTTGGAGTAAGTCTGCCACCTGCAGGAACATATCATCTGAAGCTGAGTTTAGCTTTTTCAATGACACTGATGTGTGCTTTGGTTCTTTAAAATGCATATTGATAAAACCTGAAACCAAAGGCCTTGCCCACATTTTATTATTTAAGTAAAGGAGAAATAACCCCTCAAAGCAGCCAGTCAAGTGCAGGGATATTAGAAGACAAGTCAGCAAAATGTGGCTTCAACGGAATAACCTTCCCTTGAGGTAACAGAAAAATTGTCACATACATTTTAAGACCTGTGTGGAGAGGCTATATATAATGTCATCTATTATTCAATACAATTTACTTAGCAGCCACAGAACACTGGATTATAATGATGTTGTGAAAACTTGATGCAAGAACAGCCACTTGCAGGTAATGAAGACTGAATATATTGTAGGCTGTAAACAACACCCTGTTTTAAGGACACCAGCAGCCACAACAGGGGTTTATGCAACAAATATTTGATTCTCGCATGCTTATTTTAAAAGTAGCTTGACATCAGCCACTGTTTTACTTTGACATTGTGAGCCTGTCTATTGGAAATATTTCTGCCCCCACCTTTCAGTTTAGCAGAAATCATCACACCCTTGGTGATGACTAGAACTGCTTACTCTGACTGAATCTATTCCTGGAGATATGTTTCACCTCCAACATATGGTATTATAATACTGGAAATTCCCAGAAGCCCTCTTAAAATGTCCAGGATTGCTTTCAGTAGCCACCTGGAGATAGGTGTTGAAACCAGAAGGCTCAAAACCACTTCTGAAGGGCTTGTAATCCTAATCACTAGCTGCCTTACATTTGATAGTGGGAACATTTGGAGAAAAGTTAATCTTTAAAATTGGGAGCAGGTAGTCTTTCTATCAAGTTCCGAATCCATATAAACCTTTTTGCAGTGGTTCCCAAACTGTGAGCTGTGGGAGCTGTGAAAACCAGCTGGAGAGCCATGGAATCTTCATGAAAACCCTATAATTACATAGATTGTAGCCCTAATGAAGAACCATGGCCATTGGCTCAATAAGTCATAGCAGGGTGACCAGATGCCCAAACGTCAAAAGGAGGACAAGGTCATGGATTCCACTCATAGATTCCTGGCCTTTATGGGGTACAATGGCATGTTTGCCTACCCACAATATTGGGCACTTTCACTTTCCCATAGAGCTCAATGCATATTTTTTATTTTTTGGTTTTTTTTAGCCATAATTTTTGATAGGAATGAGATATTTCAAACTGACTTTTGCATGGGATTCTGCTCTTCAATACAAATTCAACAACATATGATATGATAGAGCAATGCACACCATTGCAAAGTTCCAAAATGAAGCCAAAATGGAGGAAAATGAAGCCCTTTTGGAGGAATTGTGGACAGAAGGCTAAAAAAGAGGACAAATCCAGAAATTTCTGGTCATATGGTCAGCCCATGTCATGGTAGCTGCCAGCTGAAAATGTTCAGGAGCTTCTGGTTAAGGATAAAACAATGCTTTGAACTGTGCCTAGAAATAAAAGAGGAGGCCAAGGGAATTGCTTCAACCCTGGCAAAATACGTACTCCATACTTGTTTTGGTTTAATAATCTAGATCAGTGATTTTTAACCAGTGTCATTAGATGTGCTGCAGGAATTTGGGGGGTGTCATTAGTAGGAAAATTGGGGGATTTGAATAGCCTGGTGTGACTTGTCAATGATAAAAACAACTGATGGTGTGCCTTGACAATTTCAATGATTTGTTAGTGTGCCGTGAGATGAAAAAAGTTGAAAAATCACTGATCTAGATGTTGTATTTTACCAACTAACTTCCCCAGTTATTTCGACAGGCCAGGAGCCTCAGGGGTCTTTTTGAGGGAGTGCTCACCTCTGTGTAGTAGTACTGGCACCTCTGTGGCCCCCAAATAGACATGCCTATGGTTACAAATAAGATCTTCATGTTGAGTACTCCACTTTTACCTCTAGAAAAAAAGCACTGCTCGTGACCAACAAGGGATATAGCGCTAATCATCTAAAAACCTCCGAGTTTTGAGGCAGGACCTGATTACATCATAAGACTGTTAACTCATGAAAAATTGAAGGGTCAGGAAATCTAGTAAATGAATAGTTTTGCAGCAAAAAAAAAAAACCTAACCACTGTCACTGATCAGCCTGAAAACAAATGCAGAACACTGGAATAAACAAATCATTTTTGACAAACTGGAACCCTGTTCACAATACACTGCAGTAGTTATGGGATGTAAGTAGCTGGGGCCATGATATCTCAATTTATGTTGGACGTTTCCATTTTGTACCATTTCTTCACTTTGGTAGTTAAAAAAGAGCCTGGCCCACATGAGTATATTTTGTGTGACAGTGTGCATGCCACCCATGTGTCTCAAACTGATTTTTAGCTGCACCAAGCGATCTTTCTTTGCCTTGATATCAGGACTTCAGAAAATCAGGCAGGCAAGCGACCAGCTAGAAGGAACACGGACATATACATACTACAGATCAAGGTCAAGTGCTGGATCATTGTTGCCAGAGACAGGCACATAGTTGTGATGAAACTGAAGGTCAGGTTCCAAAGCAACTGACGGATCCAGTGGGACAAAAGCAGATTGGTGGTCAGTACTGGCTGAAAGGTCAAGACTTAATAAGAAGGGGAGGGTAATATGAGAGCAAATCACTAAAAATCTGTGCGGCTATTCATGCTGATGAGAATCTCAAGCAGCAGTTAACAAAGGCCAAGACATTTTGGTTTAGGGAAGCTATCAGATGAAAATGTCACATTGCACATCTTCTTTCACTACAAGTTAATGACATGATCCAGGAACAAGTGACAGATTTGATGCTGTTGTTGGAAGCCATACATTCTTGATCTTCTGATTTGACCATGAGCTCCTATTCTATACTACATAATCTTAGCCACCAAACTAGGCAGAAAGATGAGAAATAAAACAGTCATTGACTGTTCTTTAATCCCACCATTTTTCAGACACATCATTCTGGGACTTCGATGGCATTTTCAGAGCTTTCAGCTGCAGCAAATATGCTCATTATGCAGTGTATATCCTGACCCCAAAATGATCTAGGAAGCTAATCCATCACATTACACCATTGGATATGATGACCTTATTAAAAACAGGTCAGCTGCACAAGCTGTCTAATATTTTTACACAAAATTTTCTAAACTTTCTATCCATTGTAAGATATTTCTATCTCCCAAACTTGCATTGTGTTTAATGCAAGTGCCAATTCATGCTTCCAATATTTATCTTGGGGACAAAAGTTGCCCAAGGCTAAATGGCTATAGGATGACTCAAGAAAATTTGCACACATTATATTGCAGTGGTTTCCCCAGACTGTGAGCTGTGACTCTGTGGACACCTGCAAAAACTAGTAAGGGGAACTGAGTAAAAACCTTATAGAAAAAATCTGCTGCCCAATAAACGTATAGGATTGTAGCCCTATACATTGAGAGCTTTGTTTTAAAAAGAATATTTTTGGCAAAGCAAGTAGGAAGCAGTTGACACTTGAAATTTTCTACACTTTAAGACAGTTTTTTATTGTGGGGAGATAAAAAGATCATTAAAAAACATATACAGGCATTTAATTGAAGTAATTAATAAGCCTTTTTAACCCAGTGTACTTTTAAATGGCTTTTTGATAGAAAAGAAATGGCTCAGTTGTGTTAAACGTTGTCAGAAAGAACTGCAGCAAAATAACAAATGACATCAAAGTTCAAGGAAGGGAAAAACGGCAAAATATGCAAGAATAAAAACAAAATATTTAAAAAGGAGAAGAATTAAAGTCTTTACAATTCTTGTAAGGAATAGTCATAAACATATTCAGTGGCATGCAGATGACATAAAAATCCAGAAGAATTGAATGTAATTACTTCACCACCTTGAGGGGGGGGATGGGGTTCAGGTTTAATTTAACAAATGGCTAATGTGGATGTTTTAAATATAAGCTACTTTGCATGAGAACAAAAATAACATTGTGGAGTGCAGATCTCAGTAGAGATCATCTTGCCATATAGTCCTCTTGTGTATATTAAAAGGCTGACATGAAGTTACAAATTGCTAGTAAGAAAGTGTTATTTGCTAAAGGCTGTTGGACATTCTTCAAAAGTTAAAAAAATTGTCAGGTAGTTGGTAGAAGTCTTCCTACAAGACTGAAGTTAATGTTTTTATTTTAAAATATTTATCCCACTGTTCTCTTTTTTGCCGTAAAAGGCCAAAGGCTACAAATAACAATATAAAAATACCAGACATAACCATAAAGCATTAATTTATGAAAAGAAATAATAAAAAGAATAAGAAGAAAAAAAATCATGAAAGCAAGGAAGCAGAGAGAAAGAATGTCTTAAGCCAGTGAATTCCAAACTGTGCACCATGGAACATAAGGGCAACATGGTGAATTCTCAGGGGTGCTATAGGATGACCAGGAGCTGCTTCTTTGTGGCTTCTTTGTGCCCAAGATGGTCAGATGCCACTTAAACAATGAGTCCTGGCAGTCACCGTCTTGGGTACGAATCCTGTTCAGAGTTGACCAATTCTGGTAAGCTAGGTCAAAACCTGGCATCTTTCATGTAGGGTCATCTACATAACTGCCTGTATCTGGGCGTTCAGCAGCCCATTTAGCTTTGCACGTTTATATTAAACTTGTTAGACAGCTGCTGTATGAGTGCCAGAGAGCGCTTCCTGGATTTGAGCCTGCCAATTGATAGATGAGGATGATCAGCATGTATTGTACAGGTAGGAGTGGGTTGCTCATAATTTTGCTGTATAATTTCACTAAGAAAGCTTGCCTTCGTAGATCTGGGTAACTCCTTGATGAGGAGTAATTATGTATACAATGAGTGAAGAAGATTTGCAATAAAAACATGGACACACAGAAATAGGAATATCACCATTAGTTCCTTTATGTTATTCGAAAAGCCTTCTTTTCCAGGGCAATGACATTTAGTAGCAGGATTTCCGACTCTATTTTGCTTTCAACCACAGACAACTGACCAGAGAGGTAATTACACTTCATTGCAGCACCAGAAATTGGCTTTCACAGCCTCACTATTAGACCTCAAATGATGCTCAGAGAGTCTTTTGTCAACCCCTCTGGCACATCAGCGTTGGTCATGAAAGCAATAACAACATGGCTAGTGGTGTACATTATTTCAAGGTAAAAGAGTGAAGTTGGTAATGTGGCAGATTAAACTCTGAGCTCACTGGCAGATCAGGGGGTGCTTTGAATCCTTTTTTAAGGACAGCTGCAAGCTGGGAGTCTTTGGAGTTCAAATGGCCTACTAGGGCTGCTAGTTGGATTTCAAATTGGATGGAGGGCTGAATGTTGCCCTGAGCAAATTTTTAAAAATCAATACAGAAAGAAGCAGTTTTATTTGCTAAAACCCAGAAGTGAAGGTGAAAGATGCTGAATGCATGAAGAAAAGATATATTTCATGTCATTTAGCACACCCTTAGGATGGATATCAATGGTCTGTATATTTCATGTTTTTGCTGAGCCTAAGAGAGAGAGAAAGAGAGTTCAATGAAAAGCTCTAGATGTCTGTTAAAAATACCAAATGTTTATGCCATTATCTATTAACATTCCCAACACACTCCCAACATTTAAAGACTAATATTAGATTTTGCACTTTATAAATCAAGCCATGAAAACTAACAAAATATAATGCTATTGATGGTTTATTAGTAGCAGTAGCAGTATTAGTAAACTGTCCAATTGATGCATCAATGTCCATTTAAGCTGCAATATTTTTATTTATATTTTATTACTAAATTCTTTTTTATTACATTAATTTTTTTAATATATGACCACAGTACCACTATAGTCTGTGCTGTACTCCCAAGAAAGTGTGAACAGGATTGCAGTCTCAGAGCCCAATCCAATGCCAGAAATAAGTCCCATTGTACTCAGTGGAGCTTACTCGCAGGAAAGTGTGGATAAGATTGCAGCCTCAGAGTCCAATCCAATGTCTGTCTACTCAGAAATAAGTCCCATTATATTCAATGAGGCTTATTCTCCAATAAGAGTGACTAGGATGGCTTTGTGCATTTTCAATACTTCCTGCAGCAAAAAAGGTTGAAAATCCCTGCTCTGAGTAGACATGCATTGAGTCACTGGGTTCTTATCTGCAATCCTATCCACAGAAATCTAGCAATAGCTCTATTTATTATAATGGGATTTATAGCTGGAGGCAGCCACATTATGCTCTAGGTGGGGAAGCCCTCCCTCCAGGTCACCAGAGGCAGAACTCTCCTTCCAACCTGGGCTGGTCCCTGGAAATTTTTCCCCCCACAGAACTGGTCCCTGGGGCCAAAAAGGTTGAGGACCACTTCTCTAGATCATTTTATGATGATGAATACTCTAGGCTACAGTCCTATGCACATTTTCCTGGGAGTACATTTCATTGAATGAAATGGTGTTCACATGTGAATAGACAATGGACTGCAAATTAATGAAGTTAAAAAGCTGAGTTAATTTACAATTGAACAAAGATTTGCATGCTCCTATAAGCAGGTTTGGAGATGGGTTTGTATTTTCAAATTCAAGAGACATAGTTCAGCTCCCAACTGAGCTTCAGCTATTTTTAATCACAGGTGTATTTAAGTTTATAATTGCCCGGTTTCAGACCATGCTTTTATTTTCTTTTGCAGTATTCCAATTTTTCGAAGAAGCAGTAGAGATTGCCTAACCTAACCCTGAGATCATGAGGATAACAGCAGTGTCAGTGGGGTATCTGTAGAAAGATAGGGATGTGAGATTAATTTACAATAAGATAAAAATGTCACAAAGTATTTTCAAACTATCAAAAGGTTGGAACCAGTGCTATTTCAGTGGGGTCACTACCACACAGAGATTTGAAGCTCAACAAGAGACCCATTTTTATCGCTTCTTGCAAGTTCAATAAGAGCCAGACAGATACTGGAAAATGTTACTCCTGAGATATAACTCTACCTTGGTAAATTTATTACTTGCAGACAGCATTATAAAAGGAACAGGTGTATTGTGCTATAGGGAGCCCAGTTTTGGAAATATATATGCACACACAGTGATTTGTACTGCAGAGACATGTGCATTGTCCTACTTTTCACATCCACAGAGAGTTGCTAGTGTTGAATATAATGTATGGACTGTGCCAGGATCTTTTCAGTGTTATGCAGATGTCATGTGTAAAGAGCCACAGAGAGCACAGTCCTAACTATCAGGACAATCCAGAGCAACTAGTCTGTCCACATAAGAGCCCTTAGGTTGCCCTATCTAACACTAGGTTGGAGCAACTGCAAGATGCTCCAGCCCAGTTACTCTGGAAGAGGCTTAGGGCAGAGCAAGGCAAGATAGGGTGCCCTAAGAGAGGTGGACCTTCTCTGCCCTAACTGGGGCAGCCTAAGCAGCTCAGGAGAGGCAAGTTGAGGGCATGTTTAGCATTGCCTAGGGCAGAGCAGTTACTCTGTATCCAGAGCCTGTTTCCAAGGCAGAAATGCCCTCTTCCAGCCCTCAGAGTTATACCACCTCAGGAGCAGGTATAGTAATGAGTAGACCCATAGGGGTCCATGATAAGGCCCAAGTAAGAATAGCAGTGTTGACCAAAAATCTGAGTTCTTGGCCATCCTAGCTGCAACCCCTGCCTCTCAACCTCAGGATATGGAACAAACTACGGCTGCCCACAAACCTCAGGATACAGCAGGCCACTCCAGGAAGCCCCTTGTATTCACTGTAGAATGTACTGGCATCTCATCAGGGACTCCTTATAAGGCAGGCACCCAGTGGCGTCACCAGACTGGTGCGGCTGGTGTGGGCTGCATTGGGTGATGTGCTCCGTATGGGGTGATGTGCCGGAGGAGTTTGACTGTCCTTTGGCAGGCCCCAGGCGTCACCACACCCATTCAGTCCTGCTCCAAGGCGGAGCAGCAGCCAGAAGCTGCCACTTGTCTGAGCAGCTGGCTTGAACGGCCATCTGAGGTGCACTACGCAGAAACACACTGAGCATGCCGAACAGCTTCAGAGGAGACTTCCTTAGAGCAGAGAAAGTCTGCGCCTCTGCACAGCCATTCGGTCTCACTCAGGAGGCGGAGCGGCAGCCGAATGGCTTCAAAAGGAGTACTGCACAGGCACCAACTCTGACGCCTGCACAGGCACCAACTCTGACGCCTGCACAGTCTCCCCCGAAGCCAAAAGGCTTCAGAAAAGTACTGCGCAGGTGTCAGAGATGGTGCCTGTGCAGTACTCTTTCTGAAGCCAGTTGGCTTCAGAAACAACTGCGCAGGCGCCAACTTTGGTGACTGCGCAGTCCAGGTAGGGGGGCGCGCATCCCAGGGATGACGCACAGACTTCCGCACCAGGTGATGTGCAGAGTCATGTCACCACTGTAGGCACCACAGCTGTTCCTTGTTCAGTGTGATCTGAGGGGTGTCTCCTCAGGAGCAAGTCTTCCCCTTGTGTCAATTACTTAGCATGCTCTGGAGCAGTTAGGGCAGCCCAGGCTTCCTGACTCTCTGGATTCAGCATAACTTTCTGCTCTGGATACAGAATAGTTAGGAGAGTACAGTTAGGTCAGAGCAGGCTGAATTTGCTCTGGATTGTGTCCTATGTCTACTCAAAATAAGTCCCATTGTTATCAATGGGTCTTACTCCCAGGAAAGTGTCTTTAGGATTGCAGACTTCATAGGATCTTCATAGTAGACTTCATAGGATCATGCACATTGAATGCATGTTTTTAATTCCAGTGTTCTTCTTTCAATCCCAGTTCACTTAATTCAATCCCAGTTCTTCTTTCTAGGACAACCATTTGACATCCTTATAAGGGGAAGGTAATGATTCAACACTAGAATACTGTATGTACTTGATGGGTTCAACCCCTGGAAACTTCTTCCACCAGGGCTGGGAGAGACCCCATCTGAGACCCTGGAGATATTGCAAATTCAATATTAGATAGCTAGATTTAAAAATGAACTAAAGCAGGGTTGTCCAAACTTTTTGATAGGCAAGGAGAAGAGTCAAACTTTTTGACATTTTGTTGGGGGCCGTAAAAAAGGGAATTTCTTAAATTTAAATAAATGGATGGAATTATTTGAATGAATTCAAATCAGTTCATAAAACACTTTCACACAGAAAGAGGATGATTTTCCAACCAGTTCATAAGCACTTTATACACAGAGGAAGGAGGTTTGCGCAGCCCTCCCAGCCTTCAGAATATCCTGCAAATGTTCAGGGAGCAAAGCTCTGACACCTCTGAAGGATTACAGACTTGCCTGCAGGCTAGATGGAGGGGTCTTGCTGTGGGTCACTTGGCTTCATCTTCCTCCCTGGGTGGGGTTTGAACACCCCTTTTGATCCTGAGCAATGATTTTCAAAAATTTTTTATTTCATGGCACACTAATAGGCACTGAAATGGTCAAGGCACACCATCAGGTGTTTTTACCATTGACAAGGCACAGTAGCCTATTCTAATTCCTCAGTTTTCCTATTAATGACCTCCAAATTCCCACAGCACACTTGAGGACTATGCACAGCACACCAGTGTGCCATGGTACACTGGTTGAAAAATCGCTGATCTAGAGGGACAAATAGCCAGATTCACTATAACATGGCTTCATATGAATACATAAGACAACCAAGATCCGTGGATCCTTGGCAGGTTGCAGCTCTGCAGTTTGGCCAAGTGGGGCATGCAGGCAGAGATGTCATGCACTTTCCCAAAACCCAAGCAGTGACATCATGATATTGTGTGACATCATGTAATGTGACAACACTTGCAAGTTGATGCAACAACACTTGCAAGTACTTGCTGTGACAACACTTGCAAGTACTTGCTGTGGTGGCTTGGAGCCATCTGTTCCTTCTCTTGTGAAGATTCCCATTGAAGGGAAGCCTCCACAGGATAATGAATAGAAGGCCAAAGATTCCAGCATGTCATCCTCTGGGGAAAACCCCAAAGTTACTGCCTTGTACTGTAAGAGAGTCACTTCCAAGTTCTCATCAGAAGAGAGATGTTTGCTGTGACACCTTTGTGGTGCCCGTTCATCCTGTGGAGGACAAACATCACATGGAGGGCAAACTCTTAAGAAAAATGAACAGGTGGCACCAAAGCGCTAGTACCTACTCCATAGCTAAGGTTGAGCCTATGCCAGAGTTGTGTGCCCTGTCTTGAAATTGCACCTGAAGCAGTTGTCACACAGACTCTTCCCTAGTTATGCCTCTTCATAAAGGCAACTTATCACCAGCATCTGGTATTCAGACCAGTATCATTTATGAACAATAAGTTCCATTTGGCTGTGACTGATAGACCTACTCTATATATCTGTGGAACAAAACAAGCTTCCTTTGGTCAGCCATGTTGGAGGGCCTGTGGTGGTACCAAATTCTGAATTCTGCCTGTCTTTGTAGACACGGGGATAATGGCGATGGTTGATACTATTGCTCTATTTCTGAGGTGAAATAGAAAGAGAAGAGCTCCAAATTACCTAGAAGCTCTTTTTTTAAAGCTTTCACTTTGCTGCAGTCTCTAATTAATGTAAACAACTCTGAGAATAACATAAGTTACAGGGCTGTTACTTCAGGACTGCTGACTGGATAAACAAGGACTTGGGCTGCTCCCCTGCCCTTGCAACTCAATCACAAAGCTTCATTTGATAGCTGACAACGAAAATACACCCCTACATGACAAAAGGCAATCCATCTCCAGTGTTTAGTGTGTTCTGCTTCCTTTTTCTTTTCTTTTCAAGTTTTATCTGTGTTTGGAGAACTATTATTACATCTCCCTAAAATGCGCTATGTGACAGGATTTATTCAACTAGTATTAAATGTTTCATTTTTCACTCCTAATGGAGGACAAGTGAATGTATAAATTACTACTTGGATCTGAAGATTACATTCACAACTCAAGAAATGCTCTCTCTCTCTCTCTCTCTCTCTCTCTCTCTCTCTCTCTCTCTCTCTCGGACCAATTTGTCTGAGTGAATTGGGCACAAACCCAAATGTAAAATTTACAGCTGCATCTTTAATTTCAGTTGATTTGTACTTTCTCTTGTACTTTCTCATTTGAATGAATATCTGTTTACCTCAACAGGACACACATCAGAGTCTTGCACAAATATTGTTACTGGAAGATCATGGAAAAATGCACTTCCATTCTACGGGGACTCTGCAGGGGCTCTTTTCCTCCTACATCTGTTATATCATCAGAGCCACAGATAGAGTGAAATTTGCTGGAGATGCTTCTTCAGGGCCCCACCAATGGTGGCCCAGGTAAAATTACCACCCTACAGTGTCTAGGGGTGGACAGGAATGAAGTAGAATCCATCCATGTAGCTCCCAAACAAAGCTAATCACTTGGGGAATTTAGAGGAGAAGTGGGCATATAGGGACCGAGAGGCCACTGTGAAGATCTTCTCTAGGGGCACCTCTTAGCAGTCCTGCTTGACATCACACATAACCTGGGTTCAAGGATGAGCTGATGGCATAGTTAATTGTTGGAGCAGTCCTAAACAAGTTAGACAAGCACAACTCACCCATGTCTGTGTACTGGCCTAACCCTCCTGGCCCTCCCAGCATGGGAGGTGTGCCAGCCTAATCAGGACTTGGTTAGGATTGTGTCCCAAGACGCATTGTTGGCAATGTGAATTGGGTCACATTTATGGAGTAGAACCCATCATAAATCTTTAAACAATTCAGCAGCATGTCCTTTCCTTCCCCCTTCAGTTTGAGCATCTAGCCTAGAGGAGGTAATACATTGCAAGATCTGCTGCCATAGGCCCTGGAACGCATTTGGGCCATTATTCAGTTACCAGGCCCAAGGACAGAGCTGGAACAACATGATCCAATTTGGATGACATTTTGTCATCAAAACACTTAGCAATGAAGCCTGTCTAGAAATAATTCATCTGACTTACAAGTATAGTTAATTTTTTATGTGACTATAGTGTTAACCATTTAAACCCAACACAGAGGAATAATTACTACAGGCTAGACCTAATAAATCGTATAAATAATATATGAATGTGTACATAAAAGCCAAATTATTAAAGCAATTTTTCTGAGATGGAGAAAAAAGAAATCAAGGGCATGATGAAATATCACTCAAACAATTGATTTTAAGCATCGTGTAAATAAAATCCTGCAAACAATAAGAACAACCAAGAAATATTTAAAACTGCAGTAATAAACGGAAGTTCCAAATATTTATCTAATTATCCCTACAATCCAGAGTTACTATGGGAGCATGTAAGAGACATTATGTGCCCCCGTAGTTATTGCACATAGTGAAAACGTATGGGAAATTCATATTGCAATCCAGAGTAAATTGTTCTTACACTGGAGCAAAGACTCCCTGTAATTACTCTGGATTGTACCCTAAATAACTATTGTGTGTTTACCTAAAATTCCAGAGATATTCATTTTATCTCCAGTTGTCACAAATATAATCCAGGAGATGGAGATTCCTTGATCAAGATGTTCAAAGGTGATCCAAGGGCACAATCCTATCTGACCTTTGGGCAGTACAAGTCCCTTGCACCAGACCAGAGGTGTCACAAAAGTGCCATCAGACCAGACCTATCATGTCACTGGGAGATGAGGAAGCCCAATGAATGTCAATGTTTACTGGAATGAAATGTTCTTGTTTCATCAGATTGCTATAAGTTAGGATTTAAGTTTACTGTGCCACAGAGTAGATTGACAAATAGCACAATCCTAACCATGTCTACTCAAAAGTAAGCCCCATTGTGTTTAATGGGTCTTACTCCCAGGAAAGTGTCTTTAGGATTGCAGCCAAAAACTTAAATGCTAGATGAAACTAACTCTAATGCTAAACAGGAAGCAGTAAACTCAAAGTGAGCTTGTGATGGCCAGCCTTCCAACTGTGATCAATAGGAATATGCTATAGTTTGGAGATGGGAATTGATAAGAATATGTTGTAGTTTCTTAGTGAAACTGTGGCTGTGGGTGGCGCAAGTGGCTATGATCGCTGTGCCCTTTAACCAGCAGGCCAGGGTTCGAGACCCAGGTTGGCCCCACAAGACAGGTTGAGCTCTTCTCCTTAACCCAGCTCTGCGACGCCAGCTGGATCCAATCGTATTGGCTCTGCTTTTCCATTGGACTAATTCAGTGGCGTGGAGAGGGGGGATTTGCTGCTTGGGTAACAGCCTATCCTCCATAACAATCAAACCCAGGCTTTCGTGCTTTGCATGCAGCGTATGCAGCGCCAAGCACGATACCATAGTCTTCCAAGACTGATGGAGGCCTGCTTAGTGATAAGGAAGAGGCACACCATGGATGCCAACTATTAACTCTTAATTATTGTTTCACATATTCCTCTAAGGCAGAGGTGTACCAAAAGCATCTGGCACCCATAGCAATGTCATGACATCATGACGCAATGCAGTGTCATGACATCGTTAGGATGCATACACTCCAATGGCATTCCCAGGCAGGAAGCAGTTGGAGTGTGAGACCTCATTCAGAATTTGCAGATCACTCACTCAGCAGCCAGCTGGGCAGTTTTATACAACCAGTTTTATGTGCAGGAGTGGAAGGTAGTTGCAGCGCATGCTTTTCCGCCCACCCCCAATAAAACATGTGCTATGTTATGACTTATGGATAGTATGCTACTGGGCCAGCGCCAACCTACCATTGTTAAACAGATTTGGAATTTCTAAACATTCAATACCTTTATTTGAATCACAGGGGTGTCCAAATTCCAGACTGGGAGCAGATACAGCCCTCAGCAAGCCTCCCATCCAGCCTGCAGATAAGTCCTGTAAGCTTCTGCTCTGCTCCCCTAACCCCTGGAAGGTGTTCTGAGGGCCAGAGAGGCTGCCAAACATGCTAAAATGCCAAACATTTTAGCAGGAGGGCCACATCATCTCTCTGACATTGTGTCAGAGGCCTGAAAAATGGAATTGATTTACATTTCAAATTTGAAAAGCACCCATCATTTCTGGAGGATTACAAGGGTTTGCCTGCAGGCTGGATGGAGGCTCACTGTGGGCCACATCTGGCCCCTGGGTCAGGGTTTGGACACTCCTCAATTTATTTCCCTGTGTTGCAGACACTGAATAATGACTGTAAGAGACTTGTCGATCATCTTTGTTGTGGATTGTATGACAAATATTTGCGTAAACACAAATCAAGACTCACCTGATATGGCAAAGTAGAGAACAGCTTCAACATATAAATGTCTTATAAATACATAAGGGAAAAAATGACGCCCCCTACACATGTTGGAGACTCAGGAGACCTAGGTTTCTTCAACCTTTCAAATCAACATAATAATTTCTAGTGTCTTCCTTGCAGAAGTTTCAGTAGTTCTGTGCAGCCCATATATTACCACAAGATGTCTCTATCTGTGCAGTTTTCAATCACTTCCCCTTTGTTTAGTGCTGTTTCTCAGACAGCAGGACTATGTGGAATTTGCAACCTATAACTGCACAGAAACAAGATTCCTCATTTCCCAGGATGTTTATTCTGCCCTTCGTTCCAGAATGTTCCATTTCTAGGGCTATGGAGCAATCACTTGGTCTGAGGACCAGGAAAAGTGACCCTCAAATTGGTGGACAGAGTGCTTGAGTGCCGAGTGCTCTGAGTAAATGTTTCTACATTTCTGAAAATAATTAAAACTCTGCTTAATCACAGTCAAACTCGTCCAGTATTCTGTTCCCTTAAATCAGCCACTATTTAGTAAGTCTATAAGGAGGATTGTGCAGCATACACCTACTATTATACCCAGTACACATATTGTACCCAGTTAAGTGGTACAGTATATTGCTACAGAACCAGCATACTGCCATCATGACTAATATCCATAGATAGGTTTGTGTACATGGGTTTAACTCAGGAGTCTCCAAACTTTTAACTTCAGGGCCCCTGGACCTTTAACAATCATGTAGAGGAGGAAATCTCACCAGGTGCAGCTTTTCATTTCATAGATTTCAAGATGAACCTGCTGAAATTCCCTCCTCTACACTATTGTAAAAGATCCAGAGCCCTGAGATTGAACGTTTGGAGACCCCTGGTTTAGCCAATTCACTTTTTAAACCATATGAGGTTGTAGCCAGCCCCATCAGTACATCTCAAGGCAATGAACACCACAGTTACATTTGGTTTTGTCCAGTCTAAATTTCCCACCAATCAGTTTTGATGGATGATCTAGTACACTTAGTACAGTGTTCGAATTGTGCATGAGATGGAGAAAATTCTCTTTTTCCATGCTTTCCGCACCATGTCTAATTTTGTGGATTTGGGTGAATTGTGCTGGCAAAAAATGGTTAGGATTGTCTTCAGTCCTTTTTAGCTAATTTGTTTCTGAGAACAGTTCTGGTCATCATGTTCTGAATTACATCATTTCCTTATTAATGATGTCACTTCCAGTCGTTCGCAGGCATCATGAAAGATATATGGTTTGCTAAATGAATTTGACACCCCTGACCTATACACTATAGAAGCACTCTCTTGGGCATAGTCCTAATGACTTCACTGGAACTGGTCAAAGAGAACCTACTGGAGCCAAAGGGAAAATTCAGCTGAATTTAAATGTTGCAAGACTTTCTTGTTTGATAATTGTAGCCTTTGATTAATGTTAAGAACAGGGAGTTTTATTAACAACTTCATTGCAGAAAAATGATATATGAATAGCCAAAAGAATATCCATAGCAGCACAATTTTATTAACACAAATAAATTGCTCAGAGCAGCCAAGTATTTTGCAACAGTGATACAATATTCCCTTTCTACTCATGGTGCTAAAATGTTTCATACCACTTAAATCAGAATGATTATTTTAAATGCTCTCATAGGTATTTTTTTTATTTGAAATGGAATGCAAGTACTTAAATATGTGAAATGAATGCAATTAGTTGAAAGCAATTGTGCATTTATTCAAACCTCTATCTAGATGTGTCAAAAAGAATGTTGGCACATACGACAGGGCTAGAATTCAACAGTGAAGAGTCAGAACAGAATAATGATCCTATTAACCTGGAATCTCAGATTCATGATAGCCTTTTCCCAAAGGAGACTGACTTCACTGTTACTGCATCATGGGGAGTGATAAGCAGTTCATGACTCCCCAATATTTGGAATGCATACTGAAACAGATCCTGTTCTCTCTGCTCACAATCTTTAAGGGTTTGTCGTGCACTGAAGACAATATATTCATTTTCAGATAAACTGCAGCTATGATACTGCCTCACATAATATAGTAACTCTGATTTGAACTGTAGACTTATTTCAGTTAAGGTTACCATGGGCGCAATCCAAAGTAACTACAGGGAGTTCTTGCTCCGGTGTAAGAATAATTTGCTCTGGATTGCAATATGAATTTCCCGTAGGTTTTCACTAGTTAGTCTCTTACGTGCTAGGTTTTCACTAGTAATGTCTCTTACGTGCTCCTGTAGTTACTCTGGATTGTAGGGTATGTCACTGAATTAGGGTCAATTAATGAGTTATTGACTCACCTCTAATATTGTCACATGTTCCATGAAGACCACAGTGGGCTTGTGTGCCCTGAAAGCTCCCTCTTTATTGTAACATAACCCTTCCTAATGCCAGGAACAGTGGCATCCCGGGGCAGGGGGCTGGGCCCCAAGTACCATCCTCAGGAGGTGACACACTGGGGGTGACCAAAATCACAAAAATTGCTAAAATTGCTAAAAAGTTTAGAATAGCCCCATTTGCCCTACAGTCCAGAGTAACTACGGGAGCACGTAAGAGACCTTATGTGCACCCGTAGTTACAGCACCACCTAGTGAAAATCTATGGGAAATTCATATTGCAATCCAAAGCAAATTGGAGCAACACTGGAGCAAGAACTCCCTGTAGTTACTCTGGATTGCACCCCAAGTCTCTGTAAAGAAGTTCATTTTGGGAAGGAATCCCATCTGAAAAAATTGTGTTGTTTAATCCATTAGGCCAAAGAAGTAGCAGAGATCACATTTAATTCAATATACTTATTACTCTCACAAAATGCAATCCACAGACTTTGGGTGATGCCCAGCATAAGCCACAAATATTTGTTTCCTGGATTATATTTTTATACCTACAAAATGAGTATTCATAACTGTGTCATTTGGGTTCAGCAATCTGGCTATCAGTTATTGGAAAGTTAAAACTAGTGTTAAAAAGAAGCAGAGGTGTTTGATGATAGAATTAAGGATCAACAACAAATTGCATTTGTAGCACTGATACGTTAGCATAACTTTTTGTAAAGTACCTCTGATTTTAAACAATGAGTGTTTTATAGATCCTAAGAAGGAATTTCATGCTCTGTTGTCAGATTGTTTTAAGATATCTCATATTCAAAGTATAATCCTGAAAAAGTGTTGAAATCAAGATGTGGTGTGCATTTGCTCATGCCATCTGGCAGCAATGGATTCCGATGGGGAGTTGAAGAAATGTAAAGTCTTATGTGAAAATCAATTTGGCATACACAACCACAAACAGAGAGGCAAAATTAAAATAGCAGATGAATGGACAAATTCCAGATGTCGGCTCTCAGCATAACCATACTTTAACATATATCGCTACAAAACTCAAGCAAACCTTGAAAGCCAGCCAAACATATAGTACACATAATTGCACACTCCTTTCTGAAATACAAATGTCTCCATTGTTTTATGACTGTGTATACATACGTAGGATTGTACGTATCAATACATCATTACATGTCTCCTTCCTGTCAAGGAAACATCCCTAAAATATCTCCCTCAAATCCCAAGATTTATTTAACAAAAAGTTAAACTTTCAATTTATCAAAAAAGTGCCCTTGAAGTAATACAGATATAAGTCAAAGTACTAAGGTGTATCCATATCTGCACAACTATTTCAGCCTTGGTCAGAAGAGGATGTCCTACAAAAAGGAAGTCAAGAGGTGTTTGCAAGGGGGAAGCAAACAGAATCCAATCTCATTCTTTCCTTCCCACCACTGGTTCCGCTGCACTGAAAATAGGCAGGCTTTATTCAGCTGGGGTGGAACATGAATTGGGAAGTTTCAGAAGCAAAGGGGGATTAAAAATCCTTTTACACCCCTGCATCCTAACCAAGAATGGATCTCCTCAGACCTACTCTAGTGATTTTGCTAGTGCAAGGCTAAGGAAAGAAAGAAGGTGGGCAGTGAAATTGGGGAATAGGGTCTGGCACATGCCATCATTGCTGGATCCACCCTTACTGTCCCCTTCCTAGCCCCATTCCACCCTGTCCTATCCTCTTCCTCCTCTCCCATTGATTTACCTGCCCTGGTGAGTAGCAGAAGATCTAACAACAGAGGCACTAGGAGCAGGGTGACCATATGACCAGAAATTTCCAGATTTGTCCTCTTTTTTTAGCCTCCTGTCTAGGTGTTCTCCAAAAGGGCTTCGTTGTCCTCCATTTTGACTTCATTTTGGAACTTTTCAATAATGTGTTGTACCCCATCGTGTCATATGTTGTTGGATTCACACTGAAGAGCAAAATCCAATGCAAAAATTAGTTTTGAAATGTCTCATTCCTATCAAACGTTATGACCAAACACTAAAAAAATGCATTAAGCTCTATGGGGAAATGAAAGTCTCCAGTATAGTGGCTTTATTGTGAGTAGGCAAACATGCCATTGTCCACCAGAAAGGCCAGGCTAAGAGGAATCCAAGATCTTGTCCTCCTTTTGAGGTTTGGGCATCTGGTCACCCTGAATAGGAGGATGAATTCTTTGTCTGGTGATATGCACAAGGGGTTTCAGCCATCACTGCTGGCCAAATTATTTAAAATCTTGATATTTTCAAATATCACTATCATGTTATATATCATTTGATGTGTACTGTCATGTAATATGGAATGTAATAAACCATGTTGAAATGTCTCAATTCTAACAAAAATTATAGCCAAAAGAAGCAATGGAGGAATATCCTTTAGTTTATGCTATGGTAGGTCATTCCAGGTCCTCTGGTGGTGCAAGTGGTTAAGACACAATGCCTGTTAACCAGCAGGCCAGGGTTTGAGACCTGGGTTCCCACAAGATGAGGATTTCCTGCTACAGGCAGGGGCTTGAACTAGATGATCCACTGGGTCCCTTCCAACTCTATGATTCTATGGATACAATCCTAACCATGTCTACTCAGAGGTGAAACTCATTGTGCTCAATGGGTCCTACTCCCAGGAGAGTATGTTTAGGATTGCACTCTATGTCTATGAAGTTGATATTGTTCAACTACAGCTCCTCTGAATTAACACAGACATCTCCTTTCCTAAAAGGATAATTGGTTAATGTACTCTTTGCCCTTGTATACATGAGCCATCCTGTTAGTAAATGGGAATAATGCTGATTGTCTGCTTCTTGTGGGTGTTGGAACAATGTAGTATCTCTTAAAGTCTGGGAAATTTCGAGCATTTTAAGTCATTGGTTGACTACAGTCCCTACCACTCCATGCTTTATTTTGTTTGGAAAACTATGCAATCAAAGCAAAAAATACAAAGTGGGGAATTTTCCTCTGATAAAGAGAGTCTAAACATCATCAGAAATAACACCAATTTAAAGTGAGTCAGAAAAGCCTAGAAATTGCTCCATGAATCACTTCTTTCTTGACTGTTGTTCATGTGATCACAATGAAAAGAAGTTGTTTGGACTGTATTTTGGTGGAAAATTGTTAACATCCCCAAATAGGATTTTCACTGCCAACAAGCCACAAGACTGAGACACAACATGATTGCCTAAAACTTTGACCACTTAAGCATGAACTTTTTTGGTTTGATCTGTAAACCAATTGATATTATTTTACCGTCATTTTAGTGACTCTTTGCATTATATCTGATAGCAAATATCAAACAGTGACATTTAGTTCAAAAGCACATCACTGGGAGCTGGAACAAAAAACAATTCAACAAA
This sequence comes from Cryptoblepharus egeriae, assembly GCA_030015325.1. NCBI lineage: Eukaryota > Metazoa > Chordata > Lepidosauria > Squamata > Scincidae > Cryptoblepharus > Cryptoblepharus egeriae. The sequence continues at coordinate 56,528,981 of JAREYC010000007.1, forward strand.
AGGAAATATATGATATAACTGAACATGCATATTTGTGCTTACAGTTTAGATACTTATGTTTAGAGTTACCCTTCAATGGGCATAGGCCAGTGGTTTTTGGCCATTTCAGCCTGGGACCCCCTTTCAATCTTTGAAATCTGTCCATGACCCCCTTGTCAAATTTGCTTCCCCCAATCCAGGACATAAGGTTTTAAAAAGAGGACCTGTCCTGGAAAAAGAAGACATATGGTCACTCTGCTCCCCAAGTCCCCATGCTCTCTCCCACCCATCCTCATCCCCAACCCCACAGGTCCTCTCTTACCCCCAGGCACCATTTACTTGGCCTTCAGCAGCAATTAGGACAGCCTTAGAGGTCTCCTAGCCCTGTGGATTTGGCCTAAGTGTAAGCACGGGTTACGTTCTACATAGGCTAGCTTAGCTGAACCATTCTCTCTGCCTAGTCAGGATTGCACCCATGATACAGTGAAAGGGCAACCAATTAGGAGGACTACACGCATGCACAGAAAAAGAGAAAGAGATTTTGTAATGAAGCCCATTTTGTATGGCACTTTGAATTTGATGTAGAGAAAGTGGTTTGAATTTCAACATATGACACATGAGACAAACATTTTGTTGAATGGAGTCTCATTAAATTGAATGCCTTGTTTATTTTCCTTTCCTTGGGTGAGGTTTTGTTCTCTCTCTCTCTCTCTCTCTCTCTCTCAGAAAGCTGCAAGTGTTTCATTTAGAGTGAAAATAGGATACCAACCTGGTACTCCCCTAAGGGAAAAAATGCATTAAGTGGAGAGAGAGCATTGTATGAGTACAGTTTCATTTCATCAACTGGTACAGTTCATGAATGTGAGGTTGGATCAAACAGCCTTGCATTGCTATTTTTAAATATTGGCAGGTTTATTCATCTACACAGGAAACATTCAAGCTGGAACGGAATGAAGTGGACTATGTAGCCTCAGGAGTGAAGCATTAAGGTGACTTAAACCTATTCACTCTCTTGAAAGGGATGCCAATCCGCGGGCTGAAGGGACAGATCACTCCCACATGCTTAAAGCTGCATGTGATGCTTCCTTCAACAAGCCGAGGATAAGCTGAGGGCCAAACTAGATGTGATGTTAAACTAATCACCATCTAGCTAGGAGTGTGTTTTTACTCTCAAGTAGCAGACATGTAGGCTACACTGTATCGCACAAGGGACTTCTGGTTGCTGGAGATCTCCTTGCGATTAGGGAGCATTGGTCTACTTTCCCCAGGAGAAGCACAACTATCCCTACAATCCAGAGTAACTACGGGAGCAAGTAAGAGACATTACGTGTACCCGTAGTTACTGCACCATCTAGTGAAAACCTATGGGAAATTCATATTGCAATCCAGAGCAAATTGTTCTCACACCGGAGCAAGGACTCCACGTAGTTACTCTGGATTGCGCCCTATGGGTCATCCAAGTTGATCCATACCCCCAAATCCAGAGTAACTACGGGAGCACATAAGAGACTTTATGTGCACCTGTAGTTATTGCACCGCCTAGTGAAAACCTATGGGAAATTCATATTGGAATCCAGAGTAAGTTGTTCTTACACCGGAGCAAGGACTCCCCCTAGGTACTCTGGATTTTGCCCACAAAGGTATATTGGGCCTGAAAAGGGGATTAGAATTTGGCGTGCAACACTAGGCCCAGCTTCCTCCCTGGCCTGATCCACTCATCCCCTCCTCAATTCCTCCCTGATTTTTCCCTAATTTAAACTTAGATGTATTTGAGAGTGACTGAATGTTTTTGCCGAATCATCAATAGACACATGTTTTCCTTCCACCTCATAACACTGAAATTTGTCCTATCATCTCAGAGTTTTCCTAAGAGATGCAAAGGGCTACCTTTCAAACATGCTGTAGCACTTACAAGATGTCACTCAAAAGAATTTTTTTGCAAAAAAAAAAAAGTTGTTCTGAAAATGTTTTTTTCCTTGTATACTTGTGGTTGTTTTGCTGGAAATCTCCAGAAAAGTACATGGTAACAGTGTCTTACATTGTTGTCTTTTAAGCCTCAAAGGCAAAGATAAAGCAACACATGGTTCAAAAATGCCATGTGGCCAACATGCTTCACATTTTAAGTAATAATAAATTCATTTATATAACTCTCCCTCTTAGGACACTTTACATAACATAATAAAATTCCATTAGCATTCCAGACATGATAAAATTCACCAGCCGCCACCCCTTATGGAAATAAATAGCCTGATACTGGAAATACAGTATCCACATACTCTATTTGTTATATGTAAGGCTAATTGAAACTGACAGTATAAAGTCAAAAGCAAACCAATTATAAATTGTGTTGCCAGGCTCATATTCAGGATTCTAGATGGGTTGGGCAACTATTTTTCAGGGTGGGAAATTATTTGGGTATGCATATATGCAAAATTAAATGGTAAGTATGGAGAAACATAAAAGACTCATAAATGCAATGGTGCCCGTCCTCCTACTAGCTATGGCCCTGGCTGCAACAGAAGGCCAAATGGTTTGCACCATATCCAGCACACATTGGGAGGTGGCTGCTGCACAAATTGAGCCAAGGGGATATATTTATTCTGTGTCATGCAGCAGAATGGATTTGTTACCATATCATATTTGTGTATCGTTTGTCAAGATCTGGGACTTATAAACTGTAGAGATAAAAAAACTCAGTATGGAAAAGCAACCTACCTGTTGAGAGCTTACCAGCACCTAGAGGAAATGTTTAAAATGTGTAAATACAATGTGCTGTTCCTCTAAACATCCTGCTTCTATTTAGCTGTACATTAATTTGTGAATATAGAGTTTTTTGGCTTAAGCAGAAATTGAACTTCCATCATGACAAATGCATCCAAATACCTTGAAGGTTAAGGATGTGTTACTATCTTGTTTGTGATTTTTATTGTGAACAACAATAACTTTCACATTGCCAGGGGGGCTTCAGAGATTCAATTTCTTTTGATTGATTACTTTGGATGATGAGATAGCTCAGGGCTGCTCACTTCTGTTTTGAAGTATTTATTGGATGATACGAGTGTGCATTGGGTGGGGGGAACCATATTGAACAACATCCTGCTTCAGGGCTGCTTTGGAAAGAGTCCTAAATGAAGTGAGGTCCATCAAAAGCATTCCAAACAAAAACAAAACCATCTGAAGCAGTTATGGACAGATGATTACTTCATTTGATTTTATTTCTCCATCCATTTTTTGTCTCCCTGCAGCCTTTTCTTCTACATATGGAAGGGAAGTTCCCAGGACTAGACCAAGATCAATGGTGTAGCTGAAGGGAGTCCAAAGAACTAAGGGTGCAATCCTAATTTAGGCTGGCACAACTCATTGGCCTTCCTGTTCCTGTGGTGATGTAGGGAAAAAAGTGCATGTGTGTCCACTGACCTGCCCTTATCCTCCCCCAGGAGTAGCACAGAAGTGTCTTACAGCAGGCTTTCTCAAACCCCAGTCCAGGGACCACTGGAGGTCCTTGGCAGCTGCCTGACTGCTCTGCGAGAGGACTCAAAGTGCCTCTTCCCCTTCTCACAGAAGTGGGGCTCTCTTGGAGGATTGCAGCCTCAGAGCCCAATCCTATGCCTGTCTACTGAGAAATAAGTTCATTGTAGCCAGTGGAGCTTACTCCCAGGAAAACATGGATAAGATTGCAGCCTCAGAGTCCAATCCAATGTCTGTCTACTCAGAAATAAGTCCCATTATAGTTAATGAGGCTTACTCTCCAATAAGAGTGAATAGGATGGCTTTGTGCATTTTCAGTGCATCTTGCATTGAAAAAGGTTGAAATCCCTGCTCTGAAATCCCTTCTCTGTCTCAAAGCATTGAGACATTGTGCTCTCACCTGCAATCCTATCCACAGTAACCTATCAATAGCTCTAGTTATTAATTAATTTATTATAATGGGATTTACAGCTGGAGGCAGTTGTGCTGTGCTCTAGGTGGGGAAGCCCTCCCTTCAGGTCACCAAAGGCACTACTCTGCCCCCAACCCCAAGCTGGTTCCTGGAAAATTTCTTTTCCACAGAACCACTCCTTGGGGACAAAAAGGTTGAGGACCAGTGTCTTAAAGCACTTTGGTGATACCCCCAGGTCAGCACAGATTTACGTTGGGGATTAGGCCAGCCTAACTGGAGATTAGGATTGCAGCCCAAGTCTTTTGAAGAACCTCACCACAGTGTGCAAGTAGCCCTTCTCCCTGCCCTTCAAGGCCATTTGAGCTGGGGCTGCAAAATGGAGGTTGATGCTGGAATAGCTCCAAAGGGGAGGGAAAGGGGCCACTTTCACACTGCAGTGTTGCTCCCTGCAAAACTCTGTGTTTTGCACTCCCTCTAGCTACACCACTGCTCCTTACATTTGAGACAGCATATCAAATGCTCATTCATTTAAATGCCTTGTCAAATGATTCATATGTAGAATCCTAGAGCTGGAAGGGACCTACTTGAAAATTTAGTCCAAACCCCTGCCAATGCTGGCAGACCACACAACTACAACATCACTGAGAATGGTGATATCTAGTTTAGTATGGGCTGGAATATTTGATGTCTAGAGCAAAGGTTCTCAGACTACATCCACATGATGCTGTTGTACTACTGAAGATGGCGAAACACTCCACCTCCACTTCTGCAGGACTCTTCTAGCAAATAAAACTCACTTGAGCCCAGAAGTACACCAGAAGTTACTCTATGGGTACCATCCAGAGTAACTACAGGGAGTCCTTGCTCCGGTGTAAGAACAATTTGCTCTAGATTGCAGTATGAATTTCCCATAAGTTTTCACTAGGTGGTGCAGTACGAGTGCACGTAATGTCTCTTACGTGCTCCCTCAGTTACTCTGGATTGTAGGGTATGGCTGCTTCCAGAGGACTGTGGATGCTTGGTCAGGGCCCTCAATTGCATCCAAAGTGAGCTCCATTCTGTAGTTTATTGGAAATGATGGATTGGTAGACCCATCCCAGACCCACTAGACATTAGCCCTACAATCCAGAGTAACTACGGGAGCACGTAAGAGACATTATGTGCACCCGTAGTTACTGCACCACCTAGTGAAAACCTATTGGAAATTCATATTGCAGTCCAGAGCAAATTGTTCTTACACCCGAGCAAGGACTCCCCGTAGTTACTCTGGATTGCACCCTAGGTCATGATTCATTCAAGTGGCCTGAGATACACAGGGAGCAATCCTAACCCACTTTCTAGCACTTCAACCTAGCACTTCAACTAGGTAAAAGCAATTCAACTCTTGAGATATTCAGTCAGTCAGTCAGTCATTTATTTATTTATTTATGGTTGCTGAGACTAAGAGGTGAGTGTAAAAGTTTGTTTATGGTAGGTGAGACTAAGAGACTAAGAAGTGAGACCAAGAGACTAAGGGTGCAATCCTAACCATGTTTACTCAAAAGTAAGCCCCTTTTTGTTCAATGGGTCTTACTTCTAGGAAAGTGTCATTAGGATTGCAGCCTATGGGTGGTGCAGTAACTATGGGTGCACACAATGTCTCTTACATGCTCCCATAGTTACTCTGGATTGTAGGATTAGAGACTGGCCGAATGTCACCCAGAAAATAACATATCTGAGGGAAGATTTGAAACTAGATTTAAGGAATTTATACCGTATATTTCCAGTGCAAAAGCAAATGCCCTAGGCAGTTACACAGTTATTAATCTTTTTGTTCTCACAACAACTCTGTAAAGTAGGTGGGGCTGACAGTGAGTGACTGGTCCAAGGTCAACCAGAAAGCTTCATGGCTGAGGGGGGTTTTGAACCTGGATCTTTCAGGTCTCGTTCCTACTCTATAACCACAGGTGGGCAGAAGCCTATTCGCTCCGGTTCTGGGGGGGTTCTTCCAATCCCCCTGTCATTGGCAAGCCGGCAGCAGCAGGAGGCCCCCAGAACAATGAGGACTGGTTCAGTCCTGAGGAGGAAGAGCACAGCCCCAGCGCATCCTCCAGCCTCTCCCTGCCAGCGGGGGGGACTGAGAGCAACATCCTATGCAGGGGATGCAGGGGATGTCTACTCTGAAGTAAGTCCCAGTATAGTCGATGGGACTTACTCCCAGGAAAGTGTGGAGAGGATTGCAGTCTCAGAGCCCCATCCTATGCAGGTCTGCTCTGAAGTAAGTCCCAGTATAGTCAATGGGACTTACTCCCAGGAAAGTGTGGAGAGGACTGCAGCCTCAGAGCCCCATCCTATGCAGGTCTACCCTGAAGTAAGTAATTTTATTTTTATTTTTAAATTAAAAACCTCCCTGGCCCTGGCCCCACCCCATGGCCCCACCCCATGGCCCCGCCCACTTCCAGAGAACAAGTTCTTGGGCCAGGCTGGGCCCACCACAACTATACCATCCTGGCATCATACAAGGTATACCTCACATCCTAACTGCTTATTCTTTTACAAAATGGAATTAAACCGCATTGTATCAAAAGATACACTCTATTTTGGACAACAGAATTAAAGGGAGGTAATTTCTAGGCACTAATGGACACATTGCCTCCAACTCCTGTTCAATTGTAAAGAAAACTGACAGGTTCAGCATCTCCCCAGCAGTGACTAAGAACGGAGCTGCATATAATTTATTTACATTGGGAGAATATGACCTCCAGCAGTAATGTCATTACCTCTTGGAGCAATCTGGAAAATAGAGGGGGGAAAGAGGTTACACAATAGTAATTCAATACAAGCACTACCAAGATTTCAGGGATGAAGCTGTGTGTCACCATTTAGGAGAGCAATAAAGGAAGGTCTTAAATTAAAATAGCATGGTTGACCAGAAAAATTAAATTACAGGCACTAAACTGTTTTAATAGTTATGCGTGCAAAAGCAAAACCCAGTTACAGCCGCCAAAAGTAGGGAGAGATGTTTCTTATGCGGCAAAGTCAAAGGTTCTGAAAACTCAACAGAATGATTGTGGAATAGCTTATAAATACAAAGAGGATGCACATGACATACAGAGCAAGACTGAATACAATCAGAAGAACACTGTATATGTTTATTTAATATGTAACATAAGGAGTGAGAGCCATAAGCCATGAAGAGCTTAATGTCATAGAAGTATCCAAAATTCCATCTCGACATGTCCTAGTAGTATTACCCCCAAATCCAGAGTAACTATGGGAGCACGTAAGAGACTTTATGTGCTCCCATACTTACTGCACCACCTAGTGAAAACCTATGGAAAATTAATATTGGAATCCAGAGTAAGATGTACTTACACCGGAGCAAGGACTCCCTGTAGTTACTCTTGATTGCGCCCTAAGAGTCAAAACAGAAGAATTACCTGTTAGTCCAATTTCCAACAAGGTGGCATCAATCTCATCAAGGGCCGATCCTAATTAGAAACTATGACGTGATGGTGAAGTAACAAAAAACTTTGTTCCCCAGCTATGTTCCCCAGTGGATCTACTTAGATATGTGCCATTTGGCTGGTGTAAGTTTATTTAAGGGATTTTTATGCTGCCTTTCCCACACAAACATAAATGCCCAAGGTGGCTGACAAAGCTTTATATCCACCCATCCTACCATCCTTACAACCACCCTGGGAGATAGGTGAGGCCAAGATTGAGTGACTGGCAACGGTCACCCAGGAAGGTACATGGCAAAGGAGGGATTTGAACCTGGTTCTTGCAGGTCTTAGAGGAATCCAACACTCCCAGAATGGTCCTGATCCAGTGAACGCAGCTCCCACAAATGAACCTAGAAAGAAGTCCCTAATAAATGCATTGAGACATACAGAAAGTGGAACTGTAAGCAAAGTAAGTCTGTAAGTGGAACTGTAAGCAAAGTCACAAGTAAGCAAACATGACTTGGCTCATGTTTAGGTCAGGCACAGAGCAATGCCAGGCCACCAGAATGGTCTGGATCCAGTGAAAGTGGATCTCAACAAGTGCTCCAGAAGAGAGTCTCACCCCCTCCCAAAAATAATAAAACAGAGGCTTAATTGGTAAGGTGATTTTTAAAAATGTGAAAATATTAATTCATGTTTAATGAATTGTATTAATTAATACTGATAATAATTAAATTAGTTTGACCTGTGGGGTGTCAAAAAATGTTGCAAATGACCTAGCTATGCTAGATCAAGATGTATTGTGCAGGACGACATAACCAAACAGTATTTCATAAACCCTTTATCACAGCACCCGGGTTTTGTTATACATGCATGTTATACCATGCATCTTCAGGTGAGCCTCTGCTACTGCATACACACATGCACACTTTGTACTTTGAATTAAAATGCTCTCGATGGCAGATGCCGAATGGTTTGCCAATTCTCTAACAACAGTTCCTGGAAAGGAAAGCTTCCCCAGTGAATTCATTACTACACTGGAGTCCCACCCCTTGCAATCACTATAGACACATAACAGGATTAGTGCGCAGAGTTTGCTGTGATGTAGGTAAAATTCTTTTCAGTCAGAAGCCAGCATTACTGCAATCAAGGTAGGAGATCATCTCAACTTCTTGCATGTATTTTATACACTGTTTCAATCGAGGCGATATCAGTTGCTCATCTTATTGGCTGTTTGGTCTTAATTCAGTCATAATAGGAAAAAAAATATCCAGCAGTTGATTTAGAGGATTGTTTTAAAAGCATGCATTTTGATGAACTAGTCTATGTCAGTAATCATACGGGAAAAGGACGAGGAACAAACTGGGTGATGAACAAAAGTGATTCTACCTTAAGAAAAAAATAAAATTGTTTAAAAATGTCACAGGTACAGTACAAGCAAAATTTGCTTAGGTTACTTATTACCCATGAAAGATTATTTATTGCTGTTTGTGAGAATAGCATTTGGTGGGTTGGGATATCAGACATGATTTTGGCAGCTGAGGTTAGGATTTCATTTATATTTTAATTTTTAAAATTATTCTTATGTTCAAAAATTGCATCTGTTATACATCAGTGAAAATTAAACCATTTGCATATAGCCTCCTTCCAATCACATAGCACTTTCTTAACCTTTTCTTGAGAAATTTTAAATAAATAAGACCACTTTTTTTACCTTGTTCGCAATTAGTTAATGCATTGAACGCTCAGCATCTTTCAAGGCAAATGAATTAGTTAAGTTTAATAAGCTAATGGCATGGCAGCCCTTGCAAAATGGGAAGCTACCTAATCAATGTGGTGACAAATTAAATGATCTGTGGTTCTCAGGGTGAAGAGTTAATTGAATGGACAGCATCTTTTACAGCTGCTCATACGTTCCTAATGGATACCTTGCTTTTAGTCCTTCTTGAAGTAATAGCACATTCATCCTTAATTCAAAGTCTTCTAAGTTTTTGCCAGCTTTTAGCTGGGGCAAAGGTCTCAGGTGTTTATACTTTAGTGATTTAAGTTGTCAATATGATGTATAAGGCATCCACTTATAACTGTAAGTGATTGAAAATCATTATGCGTCTTGTTAACCTGCACTTGGAGCTTGACCATACTCCTGAACCAGAAGTGTTAAGTAAAATTCAAGTGCTGCAGTAGTACAAGATTTAGGTTTAATGCGAATATGAAACATGCTTTTTTAAGTAGCAGAGATCTGTCTTTAATAAAAGAATAAAGGGATGGCTTTGATTTATATTAACAGGTATGGATAAGAAAACTAGCAATGTGCATATTTGTTCAATGTAAAAAAACAAAACAAATCACATGCATATGCAGCATATCGCAAATGTGCTTAAATGCGTATTGTGTTTTATTCAGTTTAGCCACCTGTTTTAGCCATCAATAAGAGTGAAAGTAATAACAATAAGAGTAATTTCAACAATAAGAGCGAAAGTAAAGTTTGAGCCAACCAGAATTAAGTATTTGTAATATTTCAACACTTAATCTGTGGAATTTGTTGCCGCAAGGTGTGGTAATTGTTGGTAATTTGAGTGATTTCAAAAGGGGATTGAGCCAGGGTGATCATAAGAACAGATTTTTCCAGATTTGTCCTCTTTTTTAGCATCCTGTTTGGTGTCCTCCAAAAGGGCTTCATTGACCTCCATTTTGGCTTCATTTTGGAACTTTGCAATGGTGTGAGGTACCCCCTCGTGTCATATGTCATTGGATTCATATTGAAGAGCAGAATCCAATGCAAAAAAACTGGTTTTGAAATATCTCTTTCCTATCAAACGTTATGGCCAAAAAATTAAAAATTAAAAAGTTGCATTGAGTTCTATGGGAAAGTGAAAGTGCTCTTTACTTGTGAGTAGGCAAACATGCATTGTCTGCCAGAAAGGCCAGGCTGAGAGGAATCAAAGACCTTGTCCTCCATTTTAGGTTCAGAGATCTAGTCAGTGATGGGATTCAAAGAAATTAACAACCGGTTCTCTGTCCATCTGGCAGCCACTTTTAAATGGCTATTTTTAAACTTTATATATCTATCTCTGATTAACAACTGGTTCTGTAGAGTAGGTGCAAACCTGCTGGAGCCCACCACTGGATCTGGTTACCCTGGATTGGGCATATTCATGATCTATCAATGGCTGCTAGTTATGGTGGCTATGCGCTATCTTCAGGTTAGATAGGACATGCTTTTGAATTCAAGATGTACAAGAGGAGCCATGTGGAAGCAAAGCATGCCTTTCTGTCTTGCGTGTGGGTTTCTCAGAGGCAGTGGATGAAACAGGATACTGGACTAGATAGATTACTTTGAGGGAAGTGACATGATAGGGCCTTTTTTAGTTACTCCTATGAAATTGTGGAACACTCTCCTCTGAATTCCAGTTTGAATTCTCACAATTTTTCAGCATCTACTTTTTATTTGGATAGATGTATTTAGGATACTGAGGCTACAATTCTATATGGATTTGCTTGGGAGTGAATCAAATTTAACTCATTATGGCTTACTTCTGAGCAGACATGTTTAGGATTGTGCTGCGAGTTGATTGCTGTTTCTTATGCTGTCAGTTGTTCACCTTTATTTGCTCTGTGATTTTTTCTCTTTATAACAATGAATTTATCAGATTGTTGTATTCTCTCCATTGTGTGAGAAAGACACAAATGCATATAGATACTGTACATAGATAGATAACACACACACACGTACATACATTGAGCGCCCCTTTGTGAGATGGAGAGGTACAATATAATAAAAATAAGCAAATATCTCCATCCCGTCAATATTCAGATTCCATCTCTTGACCTTCAGCCGCTCTGTTGCCCTCAGGGAACAGTACAGCATGTCCATTGTTTCATCTGCTTTAGATAAAAAAGAGAGATAGAGCACATTGATGGCACGACACAACATCCTTGGATGACCTTGTTCAGCAATTTCTTGTAGATGTTTCGTGTAATTCATCCAGCTTCGTAGTCTCTACTCCAAGTAGCAACAGCTCAGGCAATCATGTTTCCCAGCCTTCTGACCCATTTAACTGTTGATTCCAGAGACTGGACATGTGACCTTCTCATTCAAAGAATGTGCTTTCTCAGTGGGCTTAGGTCTCTTTCCATAATGCTTACACAAAGTTGACATACAGTGGTACCTCACTTAACGAGTGCCCCTCATAACAAAGGATTCACAGAGCAAGGAAAAATTTCCCTGGGAGTCTGCCCCTCATAACGAGCGTTGCTTCACTTAACGAGTATGCTCATTGGTGGCAGACTCCCAGAGAAATTGTTTTGTTAGGAAGCTGCAATCCTAAAGGCACTTACCCTGGCTGCAGCTGGAGGGGACAGTTTGGGCAGATTGCGCTGCACTGGCCCCCCTCACGGCACTTCCACCACATTTACGCATCTAACATCTATGTGCACACCATCCAGAAAGTTCCTGGATAGGAAATCCCTGATCAGGGACTGTAGGAAGTCCCTGAGCAACCGCTACAGAGCAGGGAAGCCCCTAGAGCAGCCACTCCAGAGAGGTGAAAGCCCGTAGTTGGAAGGAAACCTTCCTTGCCCACTACAGAGATGGGGAACCCCCAGAGGCAGAGGGAAAATCTCCCTGGCCGGAGCGGCAATAGCGGAACCCCCAGTGGTGGTAGAAGTGCTGCAACAGGGGCCAGGGAAGCACAGTCTTAGTTTGCAGCCTAAGTACAGTGTTTTGTCATCATTTTTACATACAGTTAATATTTTGGGGTTGTGGAACCAATCGTCTGAATTTCCATTATTCCCTATGGGAAACTCTGCTTCACATAATGAGCATTTCACATAACAGTAATGCCTCTGGAGCGAATTAAACTTGTTATGCGAGGTACCACTGTATGTGATTTGCTTTTTCTTTACCCTTATTTTAGAATCATATCTAGTGGTACACTAAGTATGGCAGGTGCCAACATACTGTGTAAGCACCTCCCCCTCTATCAGATCCATGTGGACAGTGGATGCTGTCACTGCCCCAGATGACTCCAGCAGAGAAAAGGAGGAGCTACTTATAAGGCATGTTGTGGCACATTTATATATTTATTATTAATTTTTTTTATTTGTACACCACCTTTCTCCCCGAAGGGCATCCAAGGCGGCTAACAATCATTACATAAAATACAATTAAAATATTACAATTAAAATATCAATATTAAAATATAAAATAAAATAGAATGCAGTCAAACATAAAATAGTATCAGATTTAAAAAGACAGCTATTATGGAATCTCAAAGGCTCTCTTAAATAAAACAGTTTTTAGGCCCCGCTGGAAGGTTAAGAGTGAGGAAGCAGTTCTTAATTCAAAGGGAAGGGAGTTGCTATACTTCCATGTACCTACTATTTTTCTGTCCTTGTTACTGCCTGTTAAGTGTATCTCTCTAAATAATCTTTAACAAATCTGAGCTGAAATGGCTGTATTGCTTGCTATGAAATGTAGCCCAACTTGTAAGCAGTGATGTTTTGGCAGTCCAGCCGCTGTTAAACACCATTTTTCCCCACCCAGCAACAACCTAGAGAGAGGGCAGGATGTATTGCTCTCACTCTGATAGATGCAGCACATCCCAGCACCATCACTCTGCCTCGTTCAGAAGCCGAACATGACCACAGAGAGCTCTGCTCCTGCTGCTGCCAGGACCACAAAACAGGCAGTGACAACAGTTAACCGTCTAAGTTGGAGACAGTTCAGAGAAACATTTTCCACCACCACCAACCCGTAATCTCCAATCATGAATCAAAATTTCTCTAAAAAGAACCTTCAGTTCAGCCTTCGGAACCACCAGTGGAAACAGGATGATTTTAAACAATCATTTTGATGTTGTGGAATACCAAAACTGGTTAATTTACTAGCTGTCCTCAAATAGGCTCTGGCTGAACTAAGATTATTACCAGATTCAAGTCATATGGCTTTGGTGTTAAATTTTGGAGGGGGTACTCCATGCTGTCTGGATTAAAGCAACAGTACAAATAGCATTATCTTGGCTTTCTGGTCCCCAAGTTGAGACAATGGGGGGTGAAGGTAAAATGCAAAAATTAGAACAGAAAGTTTGTGCCATTTTTCTATAAAACAATGTAAAATTGGTTTGTACTGGAAAAGCATTAACGCTACCAAGGCCTCTGACAAACTCATACATATATATGCCAAAAAGGCTATTTCCTGAAGAGCATGAATCTTTACAATCACACAAAGTTAATAGCAAGAGTCTTGGAAGAACTGAGCAAGCATATACAGTATATTATGTCTGCACTATACTTTAAGGACAAATCATGATGCATGACAGGTATATACGTAGTTCTTTTCATTTGAAAAATGAACTTGATCAAACTACAGTTATTTTAAAGTCAATTGTTGGGGCAAAGAAATAGACTGCATGTAGCATTTTCACACAAATGTGCAGGATGTTCTTGGAGTCTTAAGAACGCATCTTTGGTCAAAGACAATCTTTTTTTATACCTTGACAGAGCTAGATAGCCCAGCAACACTTTCATTCAGTGGGAACAAGAAACCCCTAGGTTCCCATTGGGGCTCTGCATTTCCTCCTAGATCAGGAAATACTTGTGCTTTGATGCATCAAGAGTGCTACTCAGTTGCCTGTGGAAGGGGATCACATCTGGAATACACATGTATTAATTATACAGTCTGTCTCAGCATCCTGCATTTTTAGCAGGACGTTATTTAAAACAGCCTGACTTTAAAGTGGGAGGAATGTAGGAGTTCCGCTTGCATGAAATTCTGATCTTGTGTGCCTTTCTTAACCCAATCAGATAATCCCTCTTCCTATCACGTTACTTTAATCTTTGTTTCAGCCATGGGTTTTCAACTTGGTTGACTTCTTGATGCTTCGGTCACCCATCTTCAAAATATTAGCATTTTTATAGTGGGTCAATTCGACTGCATTTCCTTATTAGGACTGACTTGTGTCCAAAATATTTAAGCTCCTTAAAAGGCCAAGGATTCTTTCTTCATTCTGCCCAAAGAAGCATTGTAAAAATTTCAGTTGTCTGACCAGCTCCTTTACAAAAGCTAATGTTCTTTGATGACTAAACCTCTGGGGTTTCCCACACTGGGGAAAACTGCTTTTTTTGCTCTGTAATCACTTCATTGTTTTGTTCCTACACTGCTCTTTTGAATGGTCAAATCATAGGAATTATATGGTTCCACTAAAAATGTCTGGAGAATTTTATTTTAGGGAGAGCTGAATCCACAGAGGGCATATTATGATAACATTTTTAGGGTCATATCATATATTTATGCATTGTTGTTGGAATCTTCTTATGAGGATACATGCAACAGAAAAAAATAGCCTCTTTTATACCTGCTGTATTGGCTGCTTTTGATTATAATATAAGAAACGCTATGCTGCATCTAGTCCAGCCTCCTGTATCTCACAGTTATAGACCCATCAAGCCCTGTTTCTTCAATCTCTTTCTGGCCCACCAGATCTCTGGCATTCCTGGAGGGAGAGCAAAACACTAAGAGCACAATCCAACCATGTCTACTCAAAAGTAAGCCCCATTGTGTTCAATGGGTCTTACTCCCAGACCCATTTACTCTTAGGCTTTTGATCTGCAATTTCCTGGGAGTAAGACCCATCTTTTTCACAATGGGGCTTACTTTTGAGTAGACATGGTTAGGATTGTCCTCTAAGTTTTGCAAGACTTCCAAACTGCAAAACTGTTTTGGCTGCTGTGACTGGCTCCTAAGGCGACAGGAATGGTCTACTTTACAATTTAATGGTTCAGGAGCCTGCAAAACTCAGCAATCTGCCTCCTAAAGGAAAACCAGATGCCACAGAGTACAAACAACAACAAGATTAACTGTATCCTGTTGCCATTCCCTTGCATCTGGCATGTCAGAGACAGGCTACCTCTCAAAAACAAAAAAATTGCATATATTCATTATGACTATGAAGGGTTTTTTCTCCGCAAATCTGTCCAGTTCCCTTTTAAAGGCATCAAGGCCAACTGGTATCAACTCCGGCTGTGGCAAGGAGTTTCACAGATTAATTCCATGCTGGGTAAAGAAATTTTTTAATATGTGATAACTCTGCTGTCACTCAATTTTAAGAGTTGTCCTCTGTAGCATGATGGCACTAAAAAAAAAAAAGGCCTCCGTCAGTATTGAAAGACTATGGTATCATGATCAGCGCTGCATATGCTGCATTCGAAGCACGAAAGCCTGGGCTGGATTGTTATGGAGGATAGGTTGTTACCCAAGCAGCAAATCCCCCTCTCCACGCCACTGAATTAGTTCAATGGAAAGGCAGAGCCACTGCTGGTGCTACTACTACTTCATTGCAGATTAAACGTCAAGTTAATGAGAGGCCCCCATGCATGCTCCTCTGTAACAGTGAGTGACTGGTTTTTTCTCCAGAGATGGGGACTAGTCCTTCTTTTGTCAAATGTAGCTTCTGTGCCAACGTCCAGTGACAAGCTAGTTAGTCCATGCAAGTCTCAGCATGTGGCCAAACTGGATGTTCCTTGAAGTGAATATTTAGATCTGTTGCATAGAGAGCAGTAGCAACTGTACACCAAGGTGGCCTTGTGTGAGAGGTGAGGACTCAACTGGCCTCCAGTGAAGCTTCTTCAGACCTTCCAAAGAGAAGATGTCAAAACTGATATGGAGAGCCAAGGAACATCACTGAATGAGTAAGAACAGGAAAGCGAATGGGAAAAAAAGATATTGTCCAAACGAAATCAAGATGGTGGTACTTATTTGTTTGTTAAATTTGAATCTCATCTTTCCATGACCAACACAGTTGCACACAGACCAGATGGCTCAGAATTGTCAGGCTCAAATCCACACAACTCAACATTGTTTTTCTCCCATGTCCTGCTTCCCACACTAGCAGAGCAGGAAGTTGCTGTCTGGACACAACCTTCAGCTTGTTAGTAAATACAACTTTAAATCTTTGGAACAAACTTGCCCTTCTAATAACTGAATACATAAATATGATGGAAAATACTAGGAAAGCATTGCAGGCGGGTAGCCAGCAACTCTGGTCACTTGCTGCCAAACATTTTCCCTCTCCCCTCGATCTGAATCCAATTTAAATAAATGCTCTGTGTCCGTTTTATTTTTGGTATCTAGCTGGGTTTTCATGAAATAGCTGTTGAAGAGCGAAATCGTCCAGCACAATCAGAAACAAATTTATAGGTTAGGAGCAAATAGTATGCATAGGAGCCAACCTGGATAAAGCTAGCCTTGATCACGTCCAGTGGAAATCACTTAAGACAAGTAAACTGCAACTATCTTAATGGAACTTGGGCAAGCCTTATTTTCCATATATCAGGAATATGCAACATGCCGCATGGGAATATCCTACATCTGGACCTGTTTTAATAGTCTAATCAGATGTTTCATAGATAATTAAGTTACAATTAACATCACTGAATTATTTGAAATGTGAATATACTAAAATAGTATATGGAACGCAGCCTGAGAGAGAGAAGAGTCTTCATTGTCCAAAGTTCTGATAGTGGAAACTCAATATTTATGAGCCTATTTACAACATTATAAATGGAGCAAAAAATGTATGTGGCTAGCTTTGCCCACCATCAGCATGGAAATGAGGGCTTAGGTCTTTCCAAAGTGAATTGTTTGGGTACAAGATCATTTAAATATGCATGTGCCCATCAACCATTTATAATAATATGCATGCATTTCACATTTAACTTGCATTTTGTACCTGAATTCTCAGCTTCCAGTTTGAAATCACTTTTGTCAAATGGGAATTGGGAAAGTCTTAAAGCAGTGGTTCTCAACCTTCCTAATGCCACAACCCTTTAATACAGTTCCTCATGTTGTGGTGACCCCCAACCATAAAATTATTTTCATTGCTACTTCATAACTGTAATTTTGCTACTGTTATGAATCATAATGTAGATATCTGATAATGCAGGATGTAAGTAGACTTCATAGCAGGCCTCCGTCAGTCTTGAAAGACTATGGTATCGTGCTTGGCGCTGCATACGCTGCATGCGAAACATGAAAGCCTGGTTTAGATTGTTATGGAGGATATGCTGTTACCCAAGCAGCAAATCCCCCCTCTCCACGCCACTGAATTAGTCCAATGGAAAGGCAGAGCCAATACGATTGGATCCAGCTGGCATCGCAGAGCTGGGCTAAGGACAGGAGCTCACCCTGTCTTGTGGGGCCAACCCGGGTCTCAAACCCTGGCCTGCTGGTTAACAGGCACAGTGTCTTAACCACTCGTGCCACCCACAGCCCACAGACTTCATAGTATCATGCAAATTCTGCATCCAGGGAGAAGTCTGGAGTACCACTTTCTCCCCAGCACTCCCTTCCATGCAGGAGACTCTCAGTCCAGAGGGCATAAATTGAAATTGAATAGGAATTGAATAGGATCATGCACATTCTACATCCAGGGGAATTACTTCTAAGTAGGCATGCATAGGATTGGGCTCCAAGGCTGCAATCTTATGCACTTTCCTTGGAGGCAGTCCCACTGAACTCAATTGACTTACTTCTGAGTTCACATGCATAAGATTGGGCTCTACTGCTGCAGTGCTATGCACATGTTCCTGGGAGTAAACCCCACTGAACTCAGTGGGAATTGCTTCTGAGTAGGCATGCATAGGATTGGGCTCCAAGGCTGCAATCCTAAAGACACTTTCCTGGGAGTAAGACCCATTGAACACAATGGGGCTTACTTTTGAGTAGACAAGGTTAGGATTGTGCTCCATGGCTGCAATCTTATGCACTTTCCTCTCAGCTCTCTTGAGCTCTCAGGCTCAACAACATTTACATGGGGCTTAATTTCAAGTAGACCACAAGGGCAGGGCTGATCACAATGGTCCACAAGCGGGGTGCCCACCAGACAGAGGAGATCACTGAGGAGATCTGGTAGCGCATTAAGTGCTTAGCGTGCTCAACGCTCAAGGCACTGGACACATGCTGACCGGTCCCTCCGAGGCCTGCACAGGCACACAGAGGATTTCTGAAACGCATGCACAGTGACCATTGGAGCCTGCTGTCTCTGGTGAGTGTACCGGGTGCCTCATGCCTCCCACCCCCAAGGCCCCACATCTGCCTCCTCACACCTTCCTGAAGCACACCGGCCCCTTCTCAGGTCTCCCACTGGCTCCATCCTTTCCGCCAGGCTTCTGTGAGTCTTCCCATCTGGCTCCCTACACCAGGGGTCTTTAAGCGACCCCTGTGAAAGTTTTGTTTGACCCCCAAAGGGGTCCCGACCCCCAGGTTGAGAACCACTGTCTTAAAGGGAAAGTTAATAAAATGGTGATGTTGACCCCTTATCCCATGAACTGTGATCTCACATACTGTGAGATTTATTTTATCTAGCTCAGTATTGGCTAATACAGTATAGTATGTTATTTGTGTTATCAGCAACAACAACAAAACTTTCACCAGCCACAGTTTTCTAAGGATTTCAAGTAGAAAGTTCTTCACCTGCCTTTCAACTGAGACTTTTTTAAATATGGAGGTAGCAAGAACTGAACATGGGATGATCTACATGTAAAGACTATGCAGAAACACTGAGCTTTAAGCCCATGTAGTGCAACAGAACAATTGGTGGCCTCATGGATTAGTGGTTAGAGCACATGCTTTGTACAATATGCTCTGGAGGTTTGTACTATAGGAACTCAAAACCTATTATTGCACTATAGAGCCAGCTTGCTTACATTAGATAAATCAGGCATAAAAGCTGTGAAAATGGCCTTTATTACTATCAGTCTTTTTATTTTCTAAAGCCACAGCAGCTGTGAAATCCCAAACAGTCATGGCAGTCAGCATATAAGAAGCAGAGGAGAATTGGGGAGAACTATCTTAGTAAGCAAAAGCTAGAAAAGGCTATGTTGTTTGAAAATACCAAATGAGAACCCATGATTGCCAAGGAAAATATAAAGAATGTTAAAAAGAGAAAGAACACCAGCCAGCCATGAATAGAAGACTTATTCTTCCTTATGGGTAGTGGAAGTCTTTTGACTTGAGAAGCCACATAGAATCCTACTTTCAATAGAAAGTCAACAGTCAGCTCAGCAATGGTATTTCACTCTGGAGAGCACAGCATTGCTTCCGTAAGGTAATCACAGCAAATTAAAAGTGTACTTCTTTGCCTGAATGCCTTTCTCTTCACATGCCAGTACAAGCTTCCTTTTATCACTTCAACTAGTCGCTGGAAAAGGTCAGCAAAAGTTTCCTCTAGGGCGGTCATGACTCCGATTAGTGTCCCTTTGCAGTCTACTCCTGTACACATTTATATATTTTACAGTCAGGTACATCAGATATACGTACAATATACAAACAAACATAGGTGTTTATATACCACCTTTCTGAGCTTGAATTTCTCCTTTGGTTTTATTAAAGGTGGTTTATATGAACAGACTTTTCTAAGTCCCAAAAATGGCTTATGCAGTCAATAGAGTTCTGTTCAAGAAATTGAAAGAACCTGATGACTATCACATGCATCACTCTTGTTGGGCATCTATAACAATAAATTGATCCTGATAGGTGACAGAGTATAATACCAAATTTTCAGAAATCCTGACAATTTGAGCCCATTTATCCATTAAACTTCCAACTTTAGCTTGTTTACTTAAATTATATAAATTTATATTTCTGGCCCACAAAAACTTGCCATGTATTTGATGTGGCCCCTTTGGCCAAAATACTTAAAAGATCTCTGCCTTACACAATGCAGTTGCATTGTGGTTTCATCAGAGGTGGAATATTTGATAGGATTGAACCCTGAAACAAGTGGTTTTTGCAACTTGTTTGACTGGTGGCAACAACAAGAAGGTAAGCGCCTGTAGTGTGGGATGTGGATAAGATGACAGGTGCAAAGAGGATGTGTTCCTGGGTGGGGGAGAATGGAGAGAGGTTGGGACAAATGTGATTAGTCTGAAAAGGTGGTCAGACTGGTAGAGGTCTCCTCCACTCGATCCAAACCCCCAACTCAACTCAACACCTAAGACTTATATGAGTTGTTGGGGGGAAGAAGCATGCAAACTGAGCCTTGAAGCATATTTTTTTGTGTTAGTGCATGTGCTCATTCATCCATCTCAAGAACAGCTGACATTTGAGAGAGTGGTTGACTTAGGGCGCAATCCAGAGTAACTACGGGGAGTCCTTGCTCCGGTGTAAGAACAATTTGCTCTGGATTGCAATATGAATTTCCAGTAGGTTTTCACTAGGTGGTGCAGTAACTACGGGTACACGTAATGTCTCTTACATGCTCCCGTAGTTACTCTGGATTATAGGGTTAGTCCTAAATGTCCTAGGAACTAGTCCTAAACCCAGAAAAAACTGAAAATACAATAAAAGGATTATTTTGCTTCATACTGACATTCAGAAATTGTGATGGACATGAAATAACTAATTATCATAATAATAATGCATGGAACTATGCATGTGTTTTAAAGCTCAATCCCTCCCACATTATCCCTCCTCCTTCACTTATGAAAACATACGTAAGTGGTTACCCATACAATTTCTGAATCTCAATAAGAGGCTCAAAGCATCCTTTTATTGACTTTTTTTCTTCTTGCAGTACATTTGGGACCAGGTCAACCACTCACCCTGCTGTCAGTCTTGTACATGAGATAGAGGAATACAATTTTGTTCAAGAACTAGCTTAGACAAAACTAGATGAGGTGCACTTTGGGATCTCGGATACACTATCAATGCAAATTATTTATTAAATGTATTTATTTCAGAACTGAATTGCTACTATTAAAATCTGTATGTTTATCACAGCATCATCCTCTAAGCAGTAAACAATATCCAAACAATAAAAACAAATAAAAAATGAATGTATTTTATCTATACAATTAAAACAAAAATAAAATCTCAATACACAATCAAAATTAACAAGTCAGAGTAAAAATCAAGAGAGGTCCTGCTATTAGAAAGCATTAGTTCGCTGTTCAAACACAAGAGCAGTGCAAGAAGCTGACATTTTCCCAATGAGGCACATTAGAGGCACCAGGTGAAGTGGATCAGGCGTTTTTAACATCTGTACATAAGGGCCACTTGCATTATAAATCTATTAAGCTCTAACTCACAAGAAAGACATAAATGAGTACTATTAAAACTCAACCACTCTTGTACTGAGTACTTACTTTCAGGAAGTTTCAGGTCATCTGTGGTACAATGTAAGCATAAATTAAAGTGCTGCTCTATTTTTAGTGCTTTGCTAAAATAAACTCTCCATTTTCAGCTGTAGGCAAGAATACCAAGTTGAGTACAAGTTTTTGTATGTCACTGTAGGTTTTAAGAGTATTTGTCTTTCCAAACCCCCCCCCCCCCAAAAAAAAAAAATGAACCTTTGAAATGAAAAGGAAAGAACGCATGTCAAGGATTCTTGAAGTATTAGGATCCAGGACCAGATAAAGATTTTCACAATGAATTGCACTAATGACAAAAGTAAAATAATACTTTTTGGTCTTCCTCTTAAAATGATTAATCAAAGTGATTCTTTTCAAAAATACAGAATAATTTCCAAACAAAACATTAATTAATAGTAATATTCAGTCTATCATTCCAAGCACATCTTGCCATGGATTTCTAGAATTCACCAATCAAATTGTGAAGATTATTTATTTAGAAAAAAGTTTCCATGTTGTGTATTAGGAATCAACAACCTTATTATTGGTAGCTGCATATATTTGGCTATGGTCCTAAACTCCAGTTAGGCTGCCCTAAGTTGTGGCATAAATCCTGTGCTGACCTGGGCGTGTTACCAAAGTGCCATAAGACATTTCTGCACCACTCTTAGGAGACAGTTAGGCCAGTGCATAGATATGAGGTTGCTTCCCTATAAAATCACAAGCAAAGGAAGACAGATAAATTAGGCCAGGTTAGGTTAGGATTGCACCCTAAGTTATCAAGGCAACTTTTCAGTATTGTTGACATATTTTTTCATATTAATGAAGGCTGGTTGACACATTGAACTTGAGGAAGCATGCCCCTGCAACATATCAACCCTCCAATACCAGCCCTACATGTGTGCACCCATATGGATGTGGAACAATTTGTACATGGATGCTCACATTCCTTTCCCTTTACTTACCAAGAACAGGATCTGTTGCTTGCCTGGTCCACATAAGTGGTGAAACACTTTTGCTTCCATCTTACAGAAGAGGCATGGGCCAGGTGGGCTGCAGATAGTGCTTGTGGTAAGAAAAGGGAAGGTGCGAATTCTGAGTCACCTTTCTCTGCATACTTGTAAGCACTAAATAGGCATAGAGAGGCAATCCAGGTGATCCAGAGCAGGCGGTCTCTTTTTCCCCACCCTTCATCAGGTAAAAGAGGAGGCACCTGCTTTGGTTGGAAAAGCTGGTAGAGCACAAGTTCCATATAACAAGTCTAAATCTCCAAGGAATACTGCTTCACATAACAAATTTGCTTCACATAACAAACCCCTCTGGAGCCTAAAGGGCACATGTGCTATGCAGCCCATCACAGATGCCAAATCGCACATAAGAGGCCCCACCTGTAATAACTTAGTCCCTGACCTCAAGAAAACAAGTACAGTGGCGCCTCATGTATAAATGCCTCACGTAAAGTATGTTTCATGTAACAAACAAAAATTTCTCTAGGATTCTGCTTCATGTAACAAACTGTGCTTCATGTAACAAACCCATTGGCAGTTGGGGCAGACGCGCTGGCTGGCAGCCCTTTTCAAAAGCGTCAGGGCTGCCTAGCGCGCCTGCCCATAGTGAAAGCAACACTTCCGCATTGTTCCTCCTCTAGCTAGGCATCCGCTGGGCAGAGGGAGAGAAGAGCAGTGGGGAAGAGGGAAGCAGCTCAGCACTAGTCGGAAGGGAGCAGGAGAGAGAGGCTCGGGATGGAGAGAAGGAGAAAGTGGGGAGACACTTGGAAAGTGTCTTTGATTGCAGCCTCCTAACCATGTCTACCCAGAAGTAAGCCCCAATGTGTTCAATGTGTTCAAGTCTTATTCCCAGGAAAGTGTCTTTGGGATTGCAGGCTAAGTAGACTTCATAGAATCATGTACATCTAATGCATGTTTTGAATTCAATTCCAGTGTTTTGTCGTCATTTTGACATTCAGTTAATATTTTTATATGAATATTTTTTGGGTTGTGGAATCAATAATCTGAGTTTCCATTATTTCCCTATGGGAAAATCCGCTTCACGTAAAGAATGTTTCACATAACAAACATGCCTCCAGAATGGATTAAATTTGTTACGAGAGGCGCCACTATACTGTAAATTTGCCATTGATAACATGGAAAAGCAGTGATCACTTTATTTCTTTGTTTGAAAAAGAGGTATTAAAATGAAACTTGTGGATCACAGGCATCAGTTGATTGCAAATGGGCAATTATTGACAGGAAATGTCTATGTGTTCATGTCTGTGTGTTTTGTGATATTGCAGATAAAAGTGGATAGTGTGTGAAGGATAGACTTGCTGACAGTGTTTTTTCTGTTCAGTTGCTCATAAGCACGCTTGCTTTAGGCTGGGGTCTATAGGGAGCCCTTTTGTTCAAGTTCCCACAGTTGAGAGCTTGAGGCCCGCACAGATACATATACAACTGTAGGCCAGCCTTTACACACCAGATGTGACTTACCATCCATAAACATTTGGCTTCTGAGAGCATTGCATCAGGATGTGTTGCAGAGCAGCAGAGTGGCCAGACCTCACATTTTAGAACTTGCCAATTATTTGTTCAGTCATTCAGTTTTGGATAGCCTTGTGAAACAGGGTGATGTCCAAAAAATGAGATGGTCTTGGAACAGAAAAAGGATGACTCTGGGCCCACTGGGAAATTCTGTTCACTGCAGATGGCCATATCCTGATGTTGAGAAGAAGAGAAGAGGAGAGATTTCAGCATCCTTTCATGCACAGATCATTTTGCTCTTTCCTGGATCAGATAATTGTCTCAGTTGGATATTCTGAGAAAGAAAGAAAGAAAGAAAGAAAGACAGAAAGACAGAAAGACAGAAAGAAAGAAAGAAAGAGGTCCATTGCTCACGGTTAACTGGCAAAACAATTAAGTTTTATCTCACTATAATTAACATGATTTATAAATGAAATGGAGTCCCAATATGTGGTAAACAATTCCTGTTGACATCCTTGCTTCTAAGAAGGCATGTTATACTTAAGGTAACATTCTGAGTAACCACTGAGCTAAACACCCTCTTACCAGCAAGTCCCTTACCAGAAAGCCTAAGCAGTAGAATGCATCTACATAACAAGCATAGTTTACTGTAATATACCTTATCCTTCCACTGCCTGCTAAAAAAATTATAGCAAGCCAAAACTTGATCACAACCTTCTTTATAAGCATTTAGCCCGAGGTTACAACCTCAGGTCAAGAAGGTCATGGGACAGTGGGATCTGCCATCTTAGAATCTGGCACTGGGATTTCCTGGGAGTAAGTCTGGTTCTTACTTCTGGTTCTTATTTCTGAGTTCTTACACATGATTCTTACTTCTGAGTAGGCATGGAAGAGCTCTGGCATCACAATGATATCACATCCTGGCAGGGGCGACGCAACAGTGTGTCACCCCCCCCCCCCCCCCGCCGGATGTGTGCACCCCTTCTGGGACTGCATAGGCACCAGAGACTGTACAGGTGTCTTCAGAAGAGTACTGCACAGACACCAACTCTGAAACCTGTGCAGTCTTCTCTGAAGCTGACCAGCTTCAGAAAAGACTTCCTCCGCTTTAAGGAGGAGCAGCCTGCTACTTCTTAGAGTGGAGGAATGTCTCTGCCCGGCCACACCTCTGCTGTGCCTCTGCCTGGCCATTCAGGCCTGCTCCGAGACAGAGCAGCGGCCAGGAGCTGCTGCTCCACCTTGGAGCAGAATCAAATGGCCGGGCAGAGGCCAGAACTGTGCATGTCCAGACTTCTGGTCATACATAGTGGGAGCTTCCCACTGTACATGTTCAGTGGCCTGGACATGCTCAGTTCCCTCTGTGCAGCCATTTGGCCTTGCTCCAGAGGCAGAGTAGCAACTGGGAGCTGCTGCTCCGCCTCTGGAGCAAGGCCAAATGCCCAGGCAGAGGCGCGGCCAGGACATGTGCAGTGCGCCTCAGCCGGACATTCAAGCCTGCTCCAAGGTGGAGCAGCAGCTCCTGGCCACTTCTCCATCTTGGAGCAGGCCCGAATGGGCGTGCTGAGGTGCAGATATGTCAGAGGATTGTCAAACTCCTCTGGCACGTCACCCTGCAGTGGTGCATCACCCAGAGTGGCCCACACCAGCCAAACTGCACTGCTCCGAACTGCACAGCTGGTCCATACCAGTGAAGCCACTGCATCCCATTAAGTTTGACAGGAGGTCCTGGACAGATTATTAAGTTTGAAAGGGAGTACTGAGCTTAAAAGCCCAAGTACCACTGGGCTAAGGAAAGAAAAGTTGTGTTGGGAGGAAAGGAAGGGGATAGCAGAATTGAGTGGGTCACATGTCCTAGAATTCACCCATTCCCATCCTGAACTACCTCCTTCCTCTCTGGTCTCCACCATGTTCTGTTCACTCCATTCATCCCACCATGCCAGCTTATCCCCACTGCCACCATTTTGGATGGTGGATATTATGCTCTATATTATGCTGCTCTATATTATGCTGAAAGGCCTTTGTTCTACTGTAACCAGTGATGGGTTTCAAAGAAATTAACAACCGGTTCTCTGCCCATCTGGCAGCCACTTTTAAATGGCTATTTTTAAACTTTATATGTCCTATATCTCGTTAACAACCGGTTCTATAGAGTAGGTGCGAACCTGCTAGAGCCCACCACTGACTGTAACTATTGTTAATGGCTTAGCAAAGGGACTGATAGTTTTGGGCCACTGATATTATAATCAAATTATACAAAAAAGAGAGTAAATACAATTATACAAAAACATGGTGTGTATATTCCTTGCTTTTAAAATTCTGTTTAGTCGACAATATCATCTCTTGTCAGCAAACATTTATGATTTCTCTGTGAAAAAAAGAAAATGAATCAAATTACACAAGAGTCTGTGAAAAGCTATTCATTTCAATGAGAAATAAGCTTATACAAGATCCAAAATCTCTTGTCATATGTTCTCATATGAGCATGTATTATTCCAGAATATTAGAAAAGTTTGCCAGAAGGCTCAAAGATTGTTACTATGCTTTACACTGTCCTTAGTGTGCTAGAAACAACCATGTTTGTGCATTAAACAGTGCAATCCTATTAGTGTCTACTCAGTAGTAAACTCCATTGAGTTCAATGGGGCTTACTCCCTGGAAAGTGCTCCAAGGTTTCCTGAACCATTGGTCTTTTGATGGTATAGATAGGTTTTCCCCCAGTATCCTGTTGTCAGTATGCCAACATGGTCAGAACCAAGGTCCCAATCCTATCCAACTTTCAAGTGCTGATGTAGCCAAATGCAGCCTCAAGGTAAAGGATCAAATGTTCCCTTAACTTGAGGAGGACTCCATGACTGTTGACCCTCCATCCCATCACAGGATATAGGACAGATCCCTTTGTCAGCAGTCTTGATTAGGATTTCGATAGAAGTTGGATAAGATCTGGCCCTAGGTTCTGGTCCACAGGAAATATAACCAGTAAGGTTAGTTTCTCTTTCTCTCACACACACACAAACACACACCCACAAACCTGATCAATCACAAGCTACTGTATGGTGCTGACACAATCCAGACAAGCAATAGTATAAAACAGTGGTACTCATCAGCCTGGAATGAAAGGGGTTTCAAATTTAAAAATATGTCTGGGATCCCCTGTCAAACTTACTGGGATTTGACATCACTGTGATGCCAGCACTCCACCATGTGGAAATTAATCCCATTGTGTTCAATAAGACCTACTCCTAGAAAAGCCCTGGACCAGATTCCAAAATGGCAGATCCCACCTTCTTGCAACCCTTTGCCTTAAGGTCACCAGCCCTCCAAGGGGGTTCCTACCCCCACATTGAATACCACTGGTATAGAACAGAGATTTTCACACTTTTTCATCTCACAGCACTGACAAGGTGCTAAAATTGTCAAGGCACGCCATCTGTTTTTGGACCATTGATAAGGCACACCGTGCTACTTAGTGGCTCACACCCCCATTGGCCCTTCTTAATAAACGACGCTTGTCCCAATCTTCCACAACATACTGGCAGACCATTCACACTGGTTGAAAATCGCTGGTACAGAAACAGATTTCAATCACAGCTTGAGATGTAATAGCATTATGATCTATACTTTTAAGAACATTGATTTTCAGTGCCAATCTGACTCCAGCATTTATAAGCTTCAGATGCCACAAGGAAGTAACCAGAAGCCCTGCAAGTGAACTGGCAGTACTTCTCTCGAACACCGGAGAACTCCATTCCAACTATCATCACAGTCCCAAATCCTCCTGATCTCTGGAATCTGGTGACCATGGTCAACCCATCCTACGCTGCCCCCACTATACCACACCTTATGCTGCATGATGTGTTGTTAAGAGTGGCTCCAGGCTTTATTTTTGTGCCTGCCTTCCAATTTTCACCCAACCGAAGCTGAAACTTGGGCTTAATAGTATCTAAGTAATATCTGTCCTTGAAGACCTAGCGATAATTCAACTCGGATGGCTTAATATTGTTAAGCTATCCCAAGTGAATAATTTGAAGGCATCTTCCTTTCATTAAAAAGGCAAAAATAGTCTTCCTACAATTTTTGAAAAGGTTGAGCCAATTATCTACAGCTTTCTGGTTCACACCCTAGTGGCAGGATTAATATAATAATGCAGTGTTATGAATATCATGTAGTTTTTAATGCTGGAGCTGAATATCAAAAAAGGGTAGCTCCCTTTGAAATAGTATCTCAAACTTGCTGCACCTATTGTTTGAAAGCTTATAAGATTGTTTTTCCACTTAGTATGAAATTATGAGGCTTAGATTTGACAATTTCTGGGACAATCAAAAGAGGGCTTCTTTAGCTATGCAGTGGAGCAGAACTCCTGCCACTTCCTTCAGACCCCAGTTCCTTTGCTACCCTACCCTCTGTTAGGCAATGGGATAAGTGGTATACCAAAAAGATCCTTAATATGTCCCAACCACCCTATACATAGAATACACAATACTATAATGCAAACACAGTTTGTCAGATAGAGCATCAAGTGCCCAATCCTATCCAACTTTCCTGTGCCAATACATGCATGCAAATGGGATGTGTGCTGAATTTTGTGGTTGGTGGAGGCCAAATATCTGGCTCCATATTTCCAACTTTTGGTTCTCTCTTTTGACCACAGCTGAAGATTGGCACATAAGGTGAACTCCATCTTTCATCCCAAAAGTTATCAAATGTAGGCCTACTTTAGTCTTGAACGCCCCTGGCATTACCATGACCAAAGGATCCAGATAGATTCCTAGAATGTTAATGAATACAATATTGCAGCTATGATCAATAACAGTGATCCTTTTATCTCCAAAATTCCTATAAAATTCCTTTTATCTCCAAAATTCCTATGCCATAAATGAGTCAACAGAGCAAATCTTCTGTGTAGCCTTAATAAAATTCAGCATCAGCATTTCTCCTACGTTAAAAACAAATCACCAAATGGAGCTGTCATGCAGTGTGGCATTCCTCAAGAGAACTTCCTTTTATTTCTGTTTCTACAGTCAAAAACAACAATCAGGTATATTAAATGGGGAAAATGCTAGCTTTGTACCCTTCAGAAATTACCACAAAAGTTCTGGTAGCATTTGTTATGTGAATAGTTAACATGTAGTATTAATTGATACTCTAATTAAAGCCATGTCAGTGTTTTCCATTAGCTTACTCTTGAATTTTTACAGAGCTGTCCGTCTGGTTTTAATCAAAACCAAATGGCAATCCCAGTTCCCAGGCTGGAGCAACTAGAAGGAAATCATTCAGAAGAAAGGCAGAAGAAAGCAGAAAAGATAAACAGCAGAGAGTTTCACCAAATCTGTAGAAAGAAGGATATAGATGCTGTGGGCTGCTCCAAAGATATGATTCAGACTGAAAAGGAGTAGTTACAAGTATTTTGTGTCAGCTGAATCCTAATATGATCAAGATGGAGTCTGTCCTCATGCTTTTACAGATCTGGATCTGTAAGACTCTGGAGAATTATCCGTAGAGGTAATGTGTTATCCTGTAATCTATATACGTATACCATCCTTGACTTTATATGCTACAGCTTTCTTTCTCCCTTATCACTGATTTCAAAGCTCACTGGTGAAACTTCATCTTCTGCAAGTACTTGCATGGCTGTATCTATATTATCTGTCATCTGCATTTTCCTGCTTCCAAGCCTCGTTCCTGTGCTAGTTAGTTATGTGCGGAATACTTAATGAATGATGTAAAGGAGTACATCTTGGATGCTTTTTGTATATTAATTGGAGTCCACTTTTCTTGCCATTGCTTATTTGTTGCTCAGGTAATAAAACTTTAAAAAAGAAATGACACTGTTTTCCCAGTTGTATTTGAGAGCAAGCTGATGAAATTTATCCACGCATGTGTATGTTTCATAAAATGCAGCAAATTAGAATTATTAAGGGAATGGTCTCATAAATATCCCAAATCAGTGTTTTCTCAAGGGTGTACTATATCAGGACCTCAGGCTTTTTCTCCCCACATCAGTCTCTCTCACACACACACACACACTCACACACACACATGCCTACTCAACAGCAGGAAATACTTTCAGGCAATCTGGGCCTGGTTCTTTGAGGCCCCCCTCTCACAAAACATCAGTCTGCATTTAGTAGACAGAAGTAACTAGGGAGAGCTTGGTAGAATTCCACTTAGTTAAGGCTCCCTCCAGCTGCAGAACGTGTTTTGGTCAGAATCACACATATAGAGCAGAACTGCTGAGAATAAAGCAATGATCTCAGCAATGAAATCTGAACTATATGCTAGTGAAGGCTGAGACAGATTCTGGTAGGGTTTTTTTTCCTCCCGTTACCTCTTTTTTATATACAGCTAAAGAATTTTAGAGATGTAATTTTGTCTCGTTCCACCTTTGCCATCTTTGTGAGGTTAATCTGGAAGATTTGAAGTTTTTTTTAACATAATAAAACAGATGCAGATATTTTCTGGAATCCGTTATACAGAATGCCAGTACTGTGTAATGAAGCTTTCTACGCTGAGGATTTCAACAGTATAACTGGAATGAAAAAGTCACAGTAAGTGGAAGATTGCATGCTGGTTGTGAGCTTCTTAAAGTGCGACTCTGGAGCAAAACTTTTCTATCTAAGCTTTCTTTTAAAAAGTACATAGTGTACTGAAATGCATTCTGTTTAGACCCAGCTGCAAGTATCATTTGCAAGGTCTACCTCATGTCTTTAGCTATGGATAGTCAACTGAGAAACAGGAGTAAATTGTCTTATTATTGTCAATAAGAAGAGTAGGCACAGAGGTTAAACAAGAGCTATATTTCAGTTTTATTTTTAGCCATTCCTACTTTGTTTGGTCTGCAAAGAGCTTTGTGATTTATTTGTATTTATAACTTAAAAGTGTGGAATATGGTGTTTCCAGATGTACTTACCAACAAGCATCAGGTGTTGGAATGCATCAGTGAAGAGGTGATGAACAAATGGCATAATTTGAGGAATTATTTTATTATGCCAACCCTTGTTTTAAAAGAGGAGAAATAGCTAAAGGTAGCTAAATGCTACCTTTAATGTGACTTGAGATTTCTGTGCAAGATTCTGTTTGGGTTTTACTAAAAACCTAAAGCGTGTATCAATTTTTTGGGTAGCCATTACAAAACTGATATTGTACTGGATGTATAATATTATGAATATGTATATAGCACTTTCCCATGCCAGGTCATTCTCAAAGTGGTTTATAAAGTAAAAAATAAATCGTCACTCACAATCTGAAAACCATTAATTGTGTAGAAACGCATGGAAAAATTCCAATCAGCAGTGGAGAGGTGAGTTGGTTTCATCATCCAATGTCAGTTGAAAGGAGCTTCAGACTATCAAACATCCTGAGATGAAGGTGCAGGTGAATAAAAAGACTGGTGAAAAGTAAATCTTTGAGATAGTGGGATATTTGTTTAATAAATATTATAGTCAGGGATTAATAATGCAGTCACCTTCATTTCTACTCAGAAATAAGCTAGGTGGAATTCAGTGGGACATTAGCAAAATCTTGGGCATGTCTAGCTTACTCTTAGGAAAGTGTGGATAGGACTGCAGCCTTACTCCTATATGAATTTTATAAATGCATGTAATATTGCAACTTTAGCAGCATATGATGGAAGGGGGTGTGGCAGCAGAGAATCAATAGTGGCATCAGGTGGTGAACCCAGATGGGCTGTTTCTGGGAGTTCAACTAATATATATGCAGGGAGGATCAAGATTGTTATGTAGAGTACCATCTTCAATCTCTATGGGAAAGATTGAATCCCACTCAGTGGTGGGATTCACATAAATTAACTACAGGTTCTATGTCCATAGAACAACAGGTTCTATTTCCCATTAGTCTGGTTCTCAGAACCAGGCGCTTATTAGCAAAGGGTTCTATAGAACCTGTGAGAACCCCCTGAAGCCCACCACTGGGTACACTGATTCCCTGTATTATGGATATCCAGTTTTTGTGCAGGTGCTTTTGTACAGGGGCCATAGCACTAGGCCAGCTAGACCTATCTTTTCAACCTACATGTTTCAACTGCCATACAGAAATCTAGAATAGAACTGGAACATAGAACTTGTTGTTAAATTATTTGAATCCCACCACTGACTGGTACATATGTAGGATGCTTAGCATAATGGAAGAAATCAGAAAGAAATGTTCCTGGTGATCAAGAACAATCAAACCAAAGTCCTAAAATCACAGATGCTATGTTTAGTGTTGGTGTTTTCATAACTAAATGGGTAAGTAAACTAGACAGAGTGTGGCATAATTTTAGCATATACTTATCCACAGTCTAAATGGCTTCAAACTGATGACTATGTAAAACTGTACAAAATTTACTTATCTGTGTATAAAGAGAATCCTTGAGCAGAATCCATCAAAATGTATGTGCCTAAGATTGCAATCTGATATACACTTACCCCCAAATACAGAGTAACTACGGGAGCATGTAAGAGACTTTATGTGCACCTGTAGTTACTGCACCACCAACTGAAAACTTATGGGAAATTCATATTGGAATCCAGAGTAAGTTGTTGTTACACCAGAGCAAGGACTCCCCGTAGTTACTCTGGATTTTGCCGTTACTAGAAGTAGGCTCCACTGAGAACAGTGGAACTTACTTCAAAGTGAACATACATGGACTTGCACTGCACAAGTAAACTATATGTAAATGCATATTGGAAGGAAATGTGCCAAAGATTTCAGGGGCATTTGGCACAGATGTTCAAAACATGTAGAGCTAGATAGGGGGTTACAGGAGGTTGTCACAGTGTTTAGAAGCAAGGGAAGGCAGAAGTGGGTAGATGAGGTCTGGGAGAGAGGTGGGATTGCTTTGGGCAACGTAGGGAACATCCTAATCCTCCTCCTGGCCAGCACCACATAATATCAGGCTGTTTGGATTTCCACCAGTACCATGGGATCCAAATAGCCATAGGATGCTGCCCTACACAGGGATCATAAAGTGAAATACATCACTCACCTTGCCCAGAAGCCACCTCCTGCTCTGCACTGGATATAGCACAGGCCGGCCAGCCTTCCTCTTCTAGTGCAGGATAGAACTGGGCTGCCCAATGTATATCTTGTTCTGTTCTGAGCCCTTCATACACAAAGGGGGCAATGCTAAGAAATTTAGGCCAGCCTAATTCACCTGCCCTATCTTTCTATCATGGTGTGGGGTGGTTGGTGACTGTCTGCCTGGCCTAAACCCCCAGGAGTGGGTTGTCATACTGTACTTTTGTGACACCCCCAGGTCAGCACATGACTTATACCGAGGCTTAGGCCAGCCTAAATGGAGATTAGGCTTGCAGCCATAACTATTTTATACAAATGAACTGTGAACTTTTGAGACTAAAATGCATTTAGTTGTGCAAAGGTAAAATTCTCCCCCAAATCCAGAGTAACCATGGGAGCACGTAAGAGACTCACGTGCTTACGTAAGTAACTGCTTACGTAAGACTTACGTAAGTAACTGCTTACGTAGTTACTGCATCACCTAGTGAAAACCTATGGGAAATTCATATTGGAATCCAGAGTAAGTTGTTCTTACACCGGAACAAGGACTCCCTGTAGTTACTCTGGATTTTGCCCTCTGTGTCTTATCTTGTCTCCTATTCTACCTCTGTTATTAAACTATGCCTTTTCATTCTACTACTGTATTTAGCTGTTCCTTTCACCTAATACATTTCAGAATTTTTTGATAATTCGCACTATGTATATCAGGGAAAACAATTGTAATTGTGAGTTGCAATCAGTGGATGCAAGCCAAACTTCTCAGATATTGTCTTTTATCTTAAATGCACAATCTGGATTCCCTTGATGTCAAATCTGGATTACTCTGACATTGGCTGCAATCCTAAAGACACTTTCCCAGGAGTAAGACCCACTGAAAACTATGGGGCTTACTTTTGAGTAGACATAGTTAGGATTGTGCTCATAGACTCTTTACAGGACTAAGGCTGCAATCTTAAACATACTTTCCTGGGAAGTATATACAGTACTATTAAATATAATGGGACTTACTTCTGAGTAGACAGGCATAGGATTGCACATTGACTCTCAGGAGGTTTCCTTAGCATATGCAGGCTGTGTATACATGGTATATACAGACCATGATTCAGGTGCTCTGGAATGCATGATTTTATTTAGTAGGACTCAGGTTAGATCACTAGAATTTATAGTTGTGATGACTGCAAGAGGGCATGTCTGAAAAGGGCCATGCCTGAAATCATGGCGTAGGTTATTGTTAGATGGACCCCAGGGTGACCATACAAAATGGAGGAAAGGGTACCGATACATTTAACCATTGCATAGAAAAGGGAATTTAGGCAGCTGCTGCTTTTTAAGCCCTTCTGTGTTAAGCTAAACCTGCATAAATTCCATCTTCTATGCAGTAGTAAAAGGTACAGGCACTCTGTCCTCCATTCTGTATGGTCATGCTGGCATGGACCAAAGGTGTAACTTGGTTAAAGGCAGCTTCATACATTGCTTTGCTTCATGCTATGAAAAACACTTGCGTTTCAGAGTATACAAAACACTCCCTTAATGCCTGGATTTCAAAGTATTCAGGTCACCCTACTATTGCTGGATTCAGCAGTACATTGTAGTTGAAGGAGCACCAAAAGGAGCATTTTCATTTATTACCATAGTTAATTGAATGTTATTGTCATAGAAGTGGAGCTTCAAAATCTTCTGTGACCCCTGGGTAGCAAATTAGCTATACCATTGCCTGGGGAAAGGCGACAGAACAAGTTGGTAGCAAGCTGTTGGGGGAAGGAGGCATGTTTTCCCCCATTTCACTTTTTTTAAAGCTTGGGCATGATGTCACTTCCAGTCATGCCATCACTTCTAGGGATCATCATCACTTCTAGGGATCATTTTGAGCTCAGCACTGGACTACATGATCATTAGCTCTATTTTTCATAGATTTTTTTGTTTCTTGGGGAGCATTCAACCATGCAGCTCCCTCACAAAAATTTAATATTACATAAGGGAATGCATTATGTACTTAAATAGAATATGAGAAGCAGTTCAGATGATCATCCTAATGACAAAAAGTAGAATAGGCCAAGATGCGGTAGACATGTATGTACATTTACATGTAATTTGACATACATTTGCATGTCGATTTGACCAGTTAAGATATTTAGTACAAGCCATGCCCAACCATTATCATTTAGCCCACTGTTTTCAAAATTAAAATTGTCAAATTTAGGTGTTAAAAAAAACAAATAAATGGCTTGCTTAATAGCATGTAAAAAAGCAACAAACCAGTATCTCCAATGAGGACGTCAGCAGTTCTCAAGTCCCATATATCTTGCTGACAGACTATAATATATTATGGACAGAATTTGAAATACTTCAAAGTGTATAACTGGGGTTATAAGATGCCATCTGAGAATAATGGAACAGATTCCCAGAAGAAAGAAGACACATGACGGGGACTGGAAACTTAATAAAGGGGACAGCTGGATAGATTACTGAAAATATTGTATCAATCACCATATGATTGAATCATCCTGTCCACATTTTTCCCTATTTTAAAGTATTAATTTTTTTTATATGGGTTTACAATTGTGACAAAGGATTGTTAAAACTGATAATAACAACTATAAGTTATTTATGCATTCCTCATTCTTGACAAAAGTGCAAACTTGTGAGTGCCACACTGGAAAAAATATGAGGCACAGTCAGAGGCAGAGGCACAGTCATCAGGAGATTTAGCTATCAGATACACTGGCATCAGGTGGTGGAGACCTGTAACTGTATTCCTGCACTGCCCTTCCAATACACAGTGAACATATGTGACATTATTTCAGAAAGGTCTGACCCTCCCCTGCCCCTTTACAGTTCAGCAGGGAATTCACCTACTTTAGTGGGCATTTTCACCAAGGTAAGCCCAAACTTAACTCACACTGGATCAGTAGACCAACTGGTCTGCTCTGTATCCAATGCAGGCTGTAAACCGCTTTGTGAATAACCTTTGGTTATTGGGGTATATAAATCATTGTTATTATTAAACTAGCAGAATTAACCTGTCGTTCTGGAAGTAAAATTTAAAGAATATTTGTTGGCCCTGGGCACTGCTGTGCACCGGAAGCCACTATGAGGCACCAGACATTGGCAGTGGCACTGGGTGGTGGGCACCCAGAAAGTGGCACCCTAGAAAGTGGCAGGCAGAGGTGAACACTGTGCATCATCAGGCACTGGCCATCCCTACAGGGCACCAGTCAGTACCCTCAAGCACCATCAGGCAGCAGGCACCAATCAGCAATGGGCATCAGGCATCCCTACGGCGCACTCCTGCTGAGCATTAGGCATTGAATACACCAAACACAGGTGTGCTGTAGTAGTTTGGATGAGGCCCATTAGCAAGCCCGTCGGGAAATGTGAACTCCACAGGCAGTATGGTGTGCATTGACAGTTGTCTCAAAACTGATGGTGTTTTGTGACAATCTTAGTACCTTGTCAGTGTGCTGTGAGATGAAAAAGGTTGAAAATATAGGTATAGAGAAATAAAGGTATAGAGACAACGGATCAAATCCGACCCAGTGTTCCAGCACTGATACAGCTGTACCAAAGGATGTGTGGTGCATCCCTTGATGGGGGAGCGATCATTGGAATCCCCCTTAAACTAAGGGAATATTTGTTCCTTTGCCTCAGAACTGTATTTGCTACTACATCAGAGCTGGAAAGGTGGATAGGATTGGCCCCTAGTAAATCGTACCGCTAATCAAGCTAGAAGTGAATCCTGTGCATGCAATAGGAGTGCTTCTTTTCAATGAGGAAAAAAATACCAGTGATGATTCATACCCAGAGATGGCCAAAGGGGAAAAATCAGCATAGGATATTCTATGGGAACTGGATGTGGAGGAGAGAAAAGCGGGACAGACAAGCAAGACAAGAAGCTGCTCTGCTGATGGGAGTGGGAGAGTTAAGAAGCAAAGCCAAGAGTCACAAGGCTGGCCTAGTGGGAGTAGCTCAAGAGAGAATGGTGGGGGGGGGGGGGAATAGTATTCTGACCCCAACAACAGCTTGGGCCTACACAGGAAAGAAACTCCCAATGATATCATGGAAATTCCAGACCTTTCTAGAAAGATTGGCATGGGGCCATTTGGCTTCAACTGAGTGAAATGTCTTGACTGTGTGGTTAGCAAAAAGGCAGGCTCAGAGCTTTGTACTGCTCATAGTGCACCTTAGCTCTTTAGTTAGGGTATTATAGGTCTGGTGAATAAAGTTTTAATAGTTCACTATAGTTTTCATTTTTTTTCCATTTCCATATTTTTCCATTCTTAATTGGGTACCTGGAACATTTTCTCTTTCCCTATATTTACTGATCCTGCCTTTTATATTGTACCATTATACCTTCTCCTATTTAATCTTTTTATGTATTGTTGCTTATAATCAATTTTACAATG
Organism: Cryptoblepharus egeriae; assembly: GCA_030015325.1. NCBI lineage: Eukaryota > Metazoa > Chordata > Lepidosauria > Squamata > Scincidae > Cryptoblepharus > Cryptoblepharus egeriae. Next base: position 56,566,287 of record JAREYC010000007.1, read on the forward strand.
TTCCAAACATTTTTATGTTTCATCTTTTTATCTGCTACCAATCAGAGAAGCAACTTGTAATGGTTCAAGTATCATGGAGCTTTTAGATTTTTGTTTTCCAAATGCAAAGCTCTACATTCCAAAATGAAAATGTATCTGTTACGTCCACTAATACATGTACATCAATCCATTTAACCAAAACGGGGATAAACACACACACCCATTGAACCATAAAATGCTAGCTTTGGCCACACTACTGTCATTGAACATTGTCCGCATATGTGCAAGAGCATTTGAGAGTAGTGTAGTATGTTGCTTCAGAACCAAAGCCTCTACTTTCTCCTCTTAAATTTCATACAGGCTCGCTGTTGGACCCTGGTGAATTATTTATCCCATCTTACCTTATATTTCCTGTCTATGTGTAATAAAATGAACCATACCACTCTTGTCTGGCCGACTGACTTGTTTAGGCAACCAAATGAAATTCTTGTGATAGACACGAGGGTGTCAAACTATGCAAACTTAATGATTTATGGTATTTCAGTGTTTCACAAGAGTTCAGCAGCTGGTAAATATTTGAGTGTAGATACATATACCTTTACCTCAATAACGTACAGTAAAAAAGAGGAAAAATCCAGTGTTTAGATTGCCATTCTCTTAGATATTACAAAAGCCAAAAACAAAATATATTCTGTGTATCACTTGTTCAGGAGCACACATGGTATATTTTTTTACTCCTTATTCTATCCTAACAATAATTGCATGAGGTTAGCTAGGCTGAGAGACTATGATTTGTTGAAAGATACCCAGTGATTTCAAGGATGAAGCATGGTTGTTACCAAAAATCCCAGGTTTAAGGGTAGGGTTGCTTATTTAAAAGATACCCAGAGCTGTGTTTTCGCCTTCTGGGGGATATGTTTTCATACTGTTATGTGAGAGTTGGTGTGGTTCAGTGGAGAAACATTGAAGGGAGAGGAATACTAACCCTTTCTTGAATGCGTCCATCTGCTCATCATCTGCTGTGACCGCTACACATAACAGCACAAAGAGCATCCAGCCATAGTGTATATGATCTCTAGTTTACATAACTGAAAACTGTGATCAGTTTACATAACTGATGACTGTGATGAGACAGTCTCTTGGTAATGGGGAGAACTTCTGCAGGTATAGCAGCAGACACAGCTTTTTATTTATAGCGGGACTGCTTTATCTGTGGGCCTTCCATATTTGAATATCCACTGTGCCATGCTAGCAGCTTGAGGTCCTTGGAGGACATTCCAGTCATGACCAGACATTTGGGCCAGTATCTTCCAGTGGCTTCCAGAGGTAACTGCCTTCCAGTTGCATCCAAGAAGCTCTTTAGGAGGCCATAAGGCAATTTTAGTGGATGTTGCATTGGGGAGGTTGATCTAACAGACACATTTCCACTTGCTTCCCATCCATGTAGTAGATGTGTGATGGCATGTCTGATGAGTGCTTAAAGGAGATGCTCTTGAAAAAAAATCAGAAAAATCAAATTGTAACTTCATTTCAGAGGGGTCGCAAAAAACTGGGTGCAGCCATCTTGGAATCAGGCACCGGGCATCTTAAATGTAACTTCCAGCCATGACATCACTTCTGGGGGATCCTGGACAGACTGTCATTCTCAGAAAGGGGTCCCAGCCTGAAATGCTCGAATTCCACTGCTCTAGTAAGAGAACAAAAGCATGTCTCTCAGAAAAGCTTGTTTTCACGGACAACATTGGGAAGCATCATTTTTCTCTGTTCAGTTTGGGATCTTTGTGGGAGACGGTTTCTCTCAGCCTCACCACAATATGAAGTGAATTGTGTTCCCCTTTAAATGTAGGTTCTCTCCTTAAGCTCTACAGGCGTGGAAAACGTGAAGATGAAATAGAAGCTGCCCAAGCCTCAAAATGGTGGTTAAAGGGCCTCTGAACATGTCGGTGCTCCATTGTGACAGTCCCTTTGTCAAGGCATAATTTACAGAGGTTCAGTTGTGCAGTCATAATTCTGCAATTTTTTTTGGTCTGCCTACTTTTATACCTTCAAGGCATGTGGTTTGTCAGGACAGCCTTTTGGTCTCCACATGCAATCGGAGCTTCCCTTGGTACACTGAAACGACCCAGAACAAACTCAGTAGTTAATCTTCTTTATTGCTGAAATCAATAAGCAGATGCATGATAAGTGCTGACAGTTCCTATGAAGGGAGTGAAAAGGAGAAGGTTCCTCAGACCTGTAAAACTCCTCTCTTGTAGGTGTTATTTAATAAAGCTTTTATTCATTCATATTTTTACTATACATTTTTAAATTTTCATACTATGCATTAAAGCAGCATTTATTTTTTGCCTAGAGACATGCAAAAGACAACCAAAAGGAGACAGATATGATAACTTCAGTATTGGTATTGCTACAAACGCAGCTACTTTGCAATCCTAAACTCCAGTTAAGCAGGCATAACTCCCAGCACAAGTCCTATGCTGTCCTGGGGGTGTCACAAAAGTGCCGTAAGATACTTCTGTCCAGTGGTGGTCTTCAGGTGGTTCTCACAGGTTCTATAGAACCCTTTGCTAATGAACGCCCGGTTCTAAGAACCGGTTACTAATGAGACATAGAACCTGTTGTTAATTCAGGTTATTTGGACATAGAACCTGTTGTTAATTTATTTGAATCCCACCACACTTCTGTCCCATACCTGGGGGGGTTAGGCCACTGCAGACATGGACCAGCCTCCCCACACCACCACAGGAATGGGGAGACATGTTAGTTGTGTCAGACAATGAGCAACTTTCACTGGCTGAATATCTGAAGCTGCCTTATAGAGATGTATAGCCCATATACGTCTGTCTGTCCATCTGTCTGTCTGTCTCCAAATGTGCAGCCAAATTTTGAAACAAATCTTGGCAGCTCTAACTAGATACTGTATGTAGCTTAAAGGATTATACACTGTATTCCTTGTTATGAATTGCTGTTATTAGTAATGCAATGCAGCAATGTTCTCAAGGAGATTTTGCAATGTCTTTATTTTTTTCTGGCCCTCCTGCTTTCATGATTCTGTTGTCATAAATTCCATGATAAGGTCAAGCTTGGGAGAATCGGCACAGCTGCATCTTCTAATGACTCATATTCAGACCTTTGGCCCAAATAACCTTATCCTAGAAGGCTCTTGGGAAAGATTGATAGATAGGAAGGTAGCACATGGACATAGCAACTCGGAAGGTAGTGATTTCCTCAGCATTAGCACGGATAATCCTTTTAGTATGACATGTTATCCAGGTGAATAACTGTTGCAATCAGGAACCAAAATCACTGAAATGCCAGTCTGGATAGCTGGTTGATTGTGTAATTCAAGGTGATTGGAAAACATGACAGAGAAAAACCTGATTTTGAAACATTTTGCTAACCTGAGATGGATACAATTAACAGAACTGTTAGGACATTATACAGACTGTTCAGGTTTTGAGGAGATGCAAATGTGCTGTCTAGCCTCACTCCCTATACCAGTGATTTTCAACCACTGTGCTGTGTACACTGGTGTGTAGTAGATGGTCCGGTGTGCAGTAGATGTCTACTGGTGTGTAGTAGATATAGAAGTAAATATAAATATAAATTTATATTTATGAATCACCACAAAATTAAGGTATGATTATTCATATGAGCTGGCTTTTATACAACCATTGCAACATCTTTGCATGGGTGCATTTTTCCTGATTTATCAGCACTGTTCTCCACTTTGTTCCTCCTTAGCACACTGCTGAGTACTTCCTAATCAGGTTATTACATACATCATATATTTTGGGATAACTGCAAAGCCCAGGGACTGAGGCTGGCCTCTCCATGCCAAAGTTCCCTCATTTGGGAACTCGATCAACTTGGTGCATGTTTTCATCCACATCCAGCAAAAGCACCTTGAATGATTAGTAGGACTATATAACTATGTCAGGGCATTTCATTGCAGTTGCTTCTACCACTGGTAGTAGTTCTGTAAGGTAGAAACTGAACCAACTAGCATAGGGAGTTGGAGCTGCCATTACTAACCTGCCATAATGCCCGGTTTGTCTGAATCAGTAGATATGCATCATGACTAGTTGCTCACACATTTATTTTGTGACTGTACATGATGATGGCTTGCACACATTAATCCACATCATATGTGTAGAAGTACATGCCACACATGTAACTTTCATATCACCTCACTCATGATGTTTTATAACAGTCACACACAGGGAGAAAGAGATTGATTTATTGCCTGTTCGCTGTGTTACCATGGTAAATAGACTATTTTTAAACCTAAAGATATTTTTATCTTCTAGTTTAACTGTCAAACCTCATTCATGTTGAGATAAATCCATGGGTGAAAGATCCCCTGGTAATTAGGTTATACCTGTACTCCCACGTGAGCTGTCATAATTCTGGGATTGGTTTTCCAAATCATTCTATCAAGTGGAAATTGCTTTCTTTAAGTGCTGTAGGCATAAAATAGCATTTTTAGTATCAAGTTGCTTACAAAATATCAAGTTGCCTACTAAAACTGTGCTAATTAAGAAATATGGAAAAATAAACTTAATTCAGAAAGGAAATGCACTTTTTAACAAAGTGCCTCCTGCTTACCTGATAGATTAGAAACTACAGCTGTGGTGAAAAGTGGAAATGGTTGAAAAGCAGAAACTGGTCTCTTTTTTTTCTTCATATGTTTTTCTAGCTAGCAAATGCCCTTTTGTATTTCAAATTCCTCCAACAAATATTTCTGCAACAGAATTCTTATTAACTCCTTCAGGAATTGGAATAAACCAGAAACTAAAGAGGCCATGTGTGTGCTCTCTCTTTCTCTCTTTCACACATACAAACCACACACCCCAAAACAGTCTGAATTACCACATCATAGGCAAATCAACACGTGAGCAGAAAGAGGTTGAAAGAGCAGAACATGTGTTGAATGTGTTACTTCTTGGTAAGGTGTTGAAAGCAGATTGCCAGAAAATGAACCATCAGAAAGTGGGGGGTGTATTCCTGTATTAGGAAGGACAGATAACATTTCTGAACTTTTGCAGCCTTAGATATAAATTGACCAATTCAACAGATCAGGAGTTTAGAATATAGGCAAAGTTCAAAACAGTTAAAGTCAGCCTCTATGCTTTATGTTCATGAATAGGAAATGTAGACTTGTGTATAAAGTCTCACAAGATTAAATGCCTTTTAAGCCCATGGAAATAGCTGTCTTATGACAGAAGCAGTAAAGAGAGAGCTATTGTCAAATCTTGGCTTACCGACCAATTGCCTTCCCATCAAGTTGTTTATGACATTCTGTTTACTCCATTTGACGAAATAATCAGCAGGGAGGCTATGATAGATTATAGCTTCTTTCTCATTTGTTGGGATATTTAGGCAGCAATCCTAATGACACTTTCCTGGGAGTAAGATCCATTGAACACAATGGGGCTTACTTTTGAGTAGACATGGTTAGGATTGTGCTCTAAAGCTTTTCTGCAAAACCGCTTTCTAAAATTTTCCTTTCCTAACTCATGTTCGTACTGCGGATTTTGCATATTTTTTCACATATGCTTGTTTTTTTGCCAACATGTCCCTCTTCTTTTTCTTTTTAACAGATATTCAAGTGATTAAACCATTTCTCTCTGCTGATCCTGTCATGGGAGCCAGGATGTTTCCTGTAGCTGTGTTGTCATTGCATTTTGGAACCTGTGGCTGAAGTAATATGACATGTCTCTAGCAATCAGAAAAAGAAGCTGGGAAGAGCATGTGACCCAATGGATGGGCCTGCCTTTTGGTTCTCTGGATTATAACATATTATGCAGGCATGGCCTCATAGCTGACAACGTGGAAGCAGGTATGGAAAATGATGGCTTTCAAAGTGAAGGCCAGAAAGAAAAAAGTGCTTCTGTGCCAGATTGCTGTTACGGCAGTGAGCTGGTAGGTTTTCCTTCTAAGCTTCTTGGGAATGTTTCCAAAGAAGTGGATGAAAATGATAACCATCAAAAAGAAGAAGATTTTTTCTCTCTGGAAGACAGCACAGAAACTTTGGTCAGTGTTTCCATTGAGGGTGAAAACATTGAGGATGACATGAATCTTTGTCTGGAGAAAGTCAACCACCATATCACTCAAAATGAAGTGTCAGGTGAAAAGGAACGTTTGGAAGAAGAAGGACTCTTCATGAATGTTGAACCAAGAGAAGAAGCAACTGAAGGATGTCATCATATCCCTGGACCAATTGAGAAAATAAATGAATCAAATGGTGAAGCAGTTCCTAAACCAGCAAGTGGAAAGGAAAACAGTTCTGACAACAGGGAAGAAACTCTGGAACTCGAAACTCATCACAATAACAGTTTCGAAGAAGATGCCCAAAAAGAAAGCATTGGTCATTCTCCAAGTGTGGAAAGAAATATTTCGGAGGAAAAGGAGGTCCAAGTCATTGTGGATGGAGAACAGTATGAGAAATTGGATGCTCCTAAATATGGGACTGAAAAATCTAACTGCAGTCTATTACCTGATGAGTGTATTGACATTCGTGATCAAGCCTCCTCTGTTTTTCACCCCACCAACAATCCTGTGCCTGCACTGGGCTATCATTTCTTAGCAGAGGAAAGTAACATGGATCAAAATGGTATTGCAGATTCTCAAGACAAATGCATCACAAGTATGACCTTAGTGGGTGGTGTGACTTATGTAAATAATAATACGGCCACACAGGAGTCTACAAATGGTCAAGTCATACTGCGCAAAAGAAAGGTAAGATATCACAAAAAGTTTCCTGTGTCTAAAGTGGTTCCCCTGATTTACTGGACTTTTTTGCTTTCTTGACCTACCTAGATGGTGGCTATTGAATGGATGTGAGCAGCAATATGTGGAACCCAATATACAGTAAAAGCTCATTGAATAGGACCTCAGGGTGCTTAAAGATTCTTGTACAGCAAAGCAAAAACCTATTTGGCAAGATCTATACTTCCTGCAAATAATATTAGAACCAAAGTTGTCACTAGATTTCACCTATAGTAAAATTTGTGGTCTGATTGATAGGCTCTGCTCAGGTAAAACAGCTATATACATAAGAGACAAACAGTGCAATCCTAAGCATGTCTACTCAGAAGTAAGCCCCATTGTGTTCAATAGTATTTACTCCCAGGAAAATGTATGTAGGATTGCAGCCTATTGAATACAATGGGGCTTACTTTTGAGTAGACATGGTTAGGATTGTGCTCTATGGTTGCAATCATAAACTCCATGTAGGCTGGCATAAGTCCTGGCATAAGTCCTATGCTGACCTGGGGATGTCACAAAGTGTCATAAGGCACTTCTACCCCACTCTTGGGGAGGTTAGGCCAGTGCACAGGCATACGACAACCTCCTCACACCACCATGGGAAGATATACCAAGTGAGTTAGGCTGTCCTAAATTGGTTAGGATTGCACTCTATAGCCATTCCAGTTAGGGAAGAATTCAGGAGGGCATTGCATGGCTGTAAGTTACCACAGTTTTGGCTATGGAATTGGGATACATTTAGAAGGTCATTTGTGGTGGAGAATCTGTATGAATTTAGAGGAAAGACACAAAGATTTCAGTAAAATAAGTGGTAGGAGAAGCTTGTGCATCACCAAGTCTGCAAGCTTATCCTTTGGGACAGTAAATGGCTTTGAGGTTTTGAGATTTAGGATGCTTTTCGGAATTGCTTACTGTGGCTGTAACCCTTCAGGGTTACACATGTTATTCACCTCTGCTCCACTTGGATTCATTGGTATGAATTGCCACTTTGTGGCACTGGGTTGAGTCACCAGTGACAACCCTACACATGGTCTCCTCTTCAGTACACCTGCGACTCCTGCTCCTCAGGAAAGTGGCTAATGAGAAAAGGGTCTGTGTGATCCTATGCCAAGGTGCCAACAGTTACAAAGGAGAATGATGGTAAAAAGAGAAAGTTCCCAAAGAAAAGAAAATCTTGCTCATCTAACACAGGAAAGGCAAGACTTGAAATCCTTTGGGGCAAGATTCCTCCTCAGTCCCCAAATCTTTATTCACAAGGAAGGATTATTTTGCCAGCAGCTGGACTGTGGGATTAAATTGTAAATGTACCCTTTTTCCTCTGGATGTGGTGTTAACTCTGTCATAGATGATGCCTGTGGCTAAAATCTTCAGCTCCTCAATATTTGACAGCTGTAGTTAAGGCAGAATGCTGACTCTCCCTTTTTGCCTTTTGCTAGGATTCCTGGGCCGAGAGGGGAGCAAAAGCAGATCCCTTCATCTGCTTTCTATAAATGATGAACGAGATTAACATCATCTCAGTGTTTCAGTCCAGGGAGGGAGAGCTCTCAAATGAGAAACTTGGGTGACTCTCCCAGCTGTGGCATGTTAACACAGTCATCAGTATTGCCATGCATCTGGAATATCTAGGCTGACCTTCTTTCCTAGTGACATTAACACTTGGCAAAATGTTATAATAGTTGAAATTTACTCAACCTTTATGAGTAAGATCTATAAACAGTTTGAACCAGTATCTTTTGAGCTCAAAACCCATTGCTTTTGAGCAGTTGAATATGTTCCATTGAGTTCAATGCAATAGCAATCATATGTGTAGATTCTTGTGTGGATTAAAATAACTTACAGTGCAATCCTAACCTATTTAGGCTAGGCTAACTCAGATGGTATATCTTCCCGTGGTGGTGTGGGAAGTTGGTGTATTCCTGTGCCCAGTACTAACCCTCCCAGGAGTGGGGTAGAAGTCCCTGATGGCACTTTTGTGACAACCCAGGTCAGCACATGACTTATTCTGGGCTTATGCTATCCAAAATGGAGCTTGGAGCTCCATTTATGGAGGAATGGAGCTGTCCTAAATGCAGCCTGAGGCTAAATACACCGTAAATTCACTTTTCTGGGAGTGAGACCCATTGAATATAATGGGGCTTACTTTTGAGTAGACATGGTTAGGATTATGCCATCAGTCTTTCTTTGTTTCAGACATAAGCCATTTTTGCCTAGAACTCAAAGATGCTAAAATAGCACAAAACAATAATATAAAATAATTGTTATTATTGTGATAATATAAAATAATATAAAACAATTGTCAAGTAGGTAGGAGCCATCCTATGGCTGCTGAAATACTGGAGGATTTTACAAGCATCCCAAACAGTTATAAAGGTAGAAGAAGCTTAGACTGAAGACAAATCATGGTAATCATATCCTTCCAGAATCTTCTGGGGGCTTGTACAACACCATTGCCACCTGCTGATATATCTCTTCCCTTTCTCCTACAGAGTCATGGTTGATTGTAAGCCAACCTGGTATCTAACCAAAAACAGCTCGAATACATGCAAAGTATTGAGGCTGTGCATTATCAGTGCAATCATTATCATTATTAGTGCAATTATTATCAGTGCAATCCTGTTTGCACTTACTTTTTTTCCATTAAATTCAATGGGGCTTACACCCAGGAAAGTGCTCTTAGGATGGCAGCCTTTGGCCATGATTTTTTAAAGGCTGTTCCTTAAAAGGAAGTTATTTTACAGGAAGAAGTGAACATCAGGAATAAGTTGGTGGTTGAAGATCAATGATGCAGCTAATGAATGAAACACTAGAAGCATCTAGGCTAAAATTGGTTAATGATAAATGAAGTGGAAATCTCACAATTTAGGCTGCAATCCTAATCCCAAATTAGGCCAGCATAAGTCCTGGCACAAGTCCTATGCTGGCCTCAGGTGTCACAAAAGTGCCATAAGGCACTTCTGTGTTTTGTGGTCTCCCCACCACATCATGGCAATGGGGAACAAGTGAATTGTGCCAGCCTAAATTAGTTAGGATTGCACCCTAAGTTTCCTAACCTGTTTACATTCAAATGTATAGATTATGATGGCCTTCTGTTTAATTTATTTAGATTACTATGTAATTTGTACTAAGAATTAATGCAAACATGGTTATAAATATTATCGCTGTCCCTCTGGAAGCTCTGGAATGCTATCCCAGACTTCAGCTATGTTTGGATAGACGCGTGATGGATTTCAAACAATCTAAAAAAGAATTTAAAACAAGTGTTGGAAAAAATTTGGTCATTAATGGGATGATTTCAGGCCATGACAGTACAACCTTTATGCAAATTTGAATTTTGACACATTTTTGTGACAGCATTCAGCTATAAATTTTCAAGACTGCCAATTTTGTCTAGACTGCAAACCCGAGAACCATACTGCAACTGTTATGCATCAAGTTGGGAAACACAGCTGCCTAAAATGGTAATAAATGCAGTTTTATATATGGCTTTATAACGACATACCAGCATTTCTTTGAGAGCTTGAAAATAATTGATGTACTGTACATTCCTCATGAACAAAACCATTTTAAATCCTTCTTTTCTGAAATCCCTGACAATTCCCCCATGTCAACCTGGGAAGCATGGAGAAGGTGGGTGAATAAGATTTCAAGTAACCAAAGAGCTAGACTTCAGTGTCACGTGTGGCTCTTCACCAGAGAGGATCCACTATTTGTGTTGGCAGAGGGATGAGCACTACCTTAATTCCAGAGCCCTAGTCAACCAGGCGAGTAGACCTGGTCTTCTTGTTGAATTTTGGCCAACATGGCTGAGGACTGCTGGGCAAGTAGACCTGGTCTCCTGCCTGGACATCCACATCCACCTGCCAGGTAGACCTGGCTTCCCATTCTAGCTCTTCTAGGCAAGTAGACCTGGGCTCCTGGCTGTACTCCCCATCTAGCAGGTCCCCTTCCATACCCATACTGTGTTTCCCAATGTTTGTCCCTCATAGCACTTCACATGGTCCACCTATTAGAAGTACCACTGGAAGAAACTAGTGATCGCCAGTTATTTCCACAGTGAGAGGCCAGTCACAGTGCAATATCTGGCCAGGAAACAATCGTCCAGGATAAAAATGCCTAGTATTACTAAGGACAAAGTTTTGCAGTTGCTTTTCTTTATGTATAAGCTTCCTAGGGTGGTTGGCTGGCCAGTGTTGGAAACAGAGTGCTGTACTAGGAGGCAACAAGTTATTTGACCAAGATCAAACTCTGTAAGGCAGAAGTGGAGTCTGAGCCCCATAATACTTCTTTGATCCACTTGCTGCTGCAAGATGCATACGGATAAGATCATGGTGGCTGGTCTTTAGACTGTAATAAAGTTTTATTATTATTATAAGATCATGAGAATCAGTTGTACTTTACAGAACTTTTGCATGTAACAATAACACTGATTTGTGGCATTCAACTGTTTTCCTTAGGAACAGGCAGGGAATGAAATTTTGAATGCTTCATGCAGTGGCATTACTAGAATTTGCATCTCTTGGTGTGGACGGCTGGTGCATGACCCCCATAATGAATCCCCTCCCATGTAGCGAACAGGGCAATGCACAACCTGCTGGTTTTATGGCTACAACATTTGATAGAATAGAGCTATTTCAGCATAATTTGTTTCATTGCAATCAGCATGAAATCACACATTGAATAATATTGAATTACATGATTTAATTACATGAATTACATTGAATAAAATGATGGCATTATTCAAAAATACTAAAATTTTAAAAATTGGTCATTAATGGTGTCATGGCCCCTAGCATGTCACCCAGTGTGGCCCATACCCCCTAGTGACACCACTGGATACCAGTCATATGAGTGCATCCTTATTGTTATTCATTTCTTATCACATTATATATTCTGTGCAAAGTAGGCACCACTTTGTTCTCTGGAGCTTTCTTCAATTTGTACTATGAGGATTAGTCATTATAAAGGATTTCTTCACTCTTGTGATTGTTTGACAGTTGATAGTTTGACAGTGCAATACCAACACCTGGTTAGGCCGGTTCATGTCCCAGCACAAGTTTTAAGCTGGCCTGGAGTTGTTGCGAAAATTGTGTCACTCCTGGGGTGAGGGAATTAGGCCAGTGCACATACATGCACCAGCCTCCCCACACCACCACGAGGATGGGGAGGCAGATGAGTTGTGCTTAGGTTTGCCATTTGTCCTAGAAAACTGAAAACTGTCCCCGTTTTCGGATATTGTGTTCACTTACTGGCACGTTTGACAGGGGACCCTGTCCCAGCTTTGTGGAAGAGAATTATGGCAACTCTAGTTGCACTGGCCTAAATTGGTTAGGATTTCACCCTCAGGGCTCAATCCTATCCATGTCTACTCAGAAGTAAGCCTCATTGTGTTCAGTGTATCTTACTCCCAGGGAAGTGTGCTTAGGATTGCAGCCTCAGTTTCCCAAGAATAAAATCTTTGGGTATTAAAATGAAGGATCAAATAATGGGCTATGCCAGAGCCAGACTACCTCATAATTTCAAGAAGCAGTTCTAAGTCTTGGGATGGAATTAATTTATCCTCGTCAGATATATAGTACTGGATAGAGATGATGAGTACAAGTAATATTAGTATCATTTCAGTCACATGTAAAAATGCACAGATGTATCCATTTCAGTCACATGTAAAAATGCACACATGTATCCATTTCCAATATGGATATAAATTCCAGTTTTTCCCTGGATAATACATACGAGTGTCTTTCTAAAGCTGCTAGGAGGGTTTGTGAGGCTCAGGAAAGCCACGTGCAGCAGCCACGGCCACAAGAGATACCCATAAGCATCAAGAGATGCTCTATTGTAAAAGGGCTAATAATTTATGTCTTATTAATCACAATCAGACCTATTCAAGACTTTAAATAAAACCCATTTGAAATTGATACAACAGACTTGGATACAACCCATTTGATTTTTTTTTCTTTTTTGTGTTGCCAACATGGCAAAACTCAGAAGTGGAAATTAAAACTAGGGAAAGTGCATCGCTCAACACTGAACAGTTCCAGGTCTGGCCTCTAATCATGGCTTTGTTTATTTCTAGAGGGCTCAGATCTCAATGGTGGTGCTTTACTCATGGTTCAAATGATCCAATCTCCCTAAGTACATTGTTGCCTAAGTAGAGGAAGAGAGACATGAGGAGAAATGTTGAGCAAATATACAAGCTCCATAAACATTCAACATAATATGGCTTCCTAGACTTTCTTTCGTCCCTCGATGCTACATTCATTTTCTTTGCCATCTGGTTTGATTTTCTGACCATGAATGCAAAAGATAGCCTGGGATGACAGATTTGGATGCAAGAACTAGTATATAAATGGAAATGGAGAGATCCATTCTAACTGTAGCCTCAGCCATGCATCTTTATGATTTAGATCACTTTCCTAAGATTGTGCTGGGCTAGCACAAGTCCATTTCGCTGGCACAAATCCCATAAAGCACTTCGCACCTTCCTCCGAATAAACCACACTGGTTAACAGAGGTGAACCAGCCTGCAAAGGTTTGGAGAGAGGCTGAATCCAGTCAATGTAGAAGTCTGAGAGAGGCAGGGATGTGGTGGAAGGGGGTGTTCCAGGGCAGGGGGAAGGCAAGCAGAGGGCAGTCGCAGGGTGGGCATGGAGCAGGAGGTGGGGCTGGGTGCTGGTGATATGGCAGATCCCAATCCCATTCCCCGGATTGTACAGAGCACCATCTGGCTGTTCACATCTGCTAAACTGAGTAAACCTATTTGTGCTGCTGTAGTCAGGAGACTGTTCCCCAGGAGAAAGGGAAAAAATTTCCCCTTGCCCCATAGTAGTGTGGCAGCAGCCCAGTAAATTTCTGGATGCTTTGCAGCAGTGGTGGGCTCCAGCAGGTTCGCACCTACTCTATAGAACCAGTTGTTAACGAAAGATAGGACGTATAAAGTTTAAAAATAGCCATTTAAAAGTGGCTGCCAGATGGGCATAGAACCGGCTGTTAATTTCTTCGAATCCCATCACTGCTTTGCAGTCATGTCAGCCTGCCTGCTCCAGTGCAACTTACTGCTCTTCTTCCCCATCTTCAACTCTTTTGTTGTGCCTTGATTCGTTCCTGATTTCCATGTTAGGCTTTATCCATTCTTTTTAAGCCAATGACAACCTATACTGATACTTTGTCAGATACCCCCAGAGCACCCATTACAACATTGCAGCTTTGTGCTGGACACCCAGGAGATCCACACAAATGACAGGCTGACTTTTGCCTGCATGCACATGGAAGCTCAGTGTTCAGCCCTTTCATGCCATGCTTTATTCAGGTGTGAATGATGTTGCTGTACCTCCTTCCACTTCCTGCTTCAGGGATCATAGTTCTGCCCAAACCTTAAACAGACTTTTCCTGTATTAAATCCACCTTTTTTCCATTTTGCTGTTTCGACATTAAATTGGAATTTCTCCCGTCCTACTTCACCCACATCTGTGAATCCCTGCATTCTTTCCAGCATTACTGCCAACAGTCCCCTTTTCTGCTTTCATGGAACCATTCACAAAGTGTCCTAGGAGTAGGATGAAGCATACACGAAGAACCCAGAAAGCATCACTGTTCATTTTCTAGGGGTTCCAGCTGAAATATCTAGGAACCCTGGATTTTGTGGCAACAAATTTAATAGGGTGCTTGGACGACAATGGAACATTAAATGGTAAAGGGAAAAGAAGCAGAGTTTTTTCAAGGTTTTTTTTTAGATGCCTGTCTTGAGCGCATCTGAGAAATTGCTTCAAGGAAGGCAAAGGAAGGTCCTTGTTGCTCCACCGATCTCAGTCTGCTTGATAGACAATGAACTCTTTGGGATGATAATAATTATCATTAACACTTTGAGAAACTATACAAACACAGCTTAAACCATATTGTAATAGTGCACATTCTGGCAATGAGAGAATTCTGTTTTGCTCCCTCCACTCTGCAGCTGTTTAACATATCATAGCATAACATAATTTGGCTTCTGGGGTTTGAAGGAAAGTTAAGATATCCTGGGCCAAAGAAAGCTATGAACAAAAGAGAAGTAAAGATACTTTTCAAATCAATACAAAGTGGCCAAGATGTGACTGCTGTGGAAAGTTGAAGAGAGAATAAATGGAAGAAAAGCGTCAACATTCTACTGAGTAAAGAAATTTGTATTTTAAACAGAAGCCATCAGCGTCATTGCTCCTTCTTTAAAATACATGTTCAAAATTAGTATTCTCCATTTAAGCTCACGTAAAGAATGTGCTTAAATATCGCTCTCAAGCCTACATGTTGTTCTTGTATGGGCTTATATCATCTGCTATCCTCGCTGCAGATCAAACTATTCACATATTCAGTTACTAGTCATGGATGTCTTGGTGTCTTGCCTACATGTGGCTAAAAATTAAGTGCAACCAATGGGTCATGGAAGGATTGTAGATCTTAATCTAAGGCAAGATTCAGCTGATCCCAAAACTGAGTGCAGTACTAGGTTAACTGTTCTGAAAGAAATGAAGTGTTTATTAAATAGACGGTCCCTTTGACAATATGCAGAGTTCCTTTCTCTTAACACTGAGTAATCCATCACACATACAGCTCTTGATGTATGTCTGAGAGCACACAAAAACCATTTAGAACACAATCCTATCCCTGTCTACTCTTATATAAGCCCCGTTATAGTCAATGGGGCTTACTCCCAAGTAAGTGAGGAGTAATTTAAAGGCACTGCCTTCTACTGCAGTGTGAGCCACACTGCTGATCTAGCCAGTTCAGTTCTGGCTAGTAGCAGCTCGTACCTGCCCTAAGCCCTACACCAAGAAAGGAGGACAAATTTTTATAAAAGAAAAGGAAAAGCCAGGCATGTTTACCTCCCAAATTTGTGCTGGAAATTGGTGTGGATAATGATGAGCTGGAGAGCATGAGAAGTTGTTTTGGTACTCCTGTAGTGTGGTGCCCTTGTTGATGCCAGGTAAAGTAGCTGCTTTCTTGCACTGGGTGGTGGTGCAGCTGGAAGAGAAAGTGACATCACAACATTGTGTGATGAAATGTTGCCACTGCCTGGAGTTCTACAGCCCTTGTTATTGTTTTTGCCTCTGCATGCCTTGGAAAGCATGTTGTCTGCCACAGAGGGCACAATCCTAACCAATTTAGACAGGAACAACTCACCCATTCCCCAATCCCATGATGGTGTGGGGAGGCCGGTACATGTCTGTGCACTAGCCTAGCCTCCAAAGTTGCTTATGACAGTTTTGTGACACCTTCAGGCCATCACAGGACTAGTGCTAGGACTTGCACCAGCCTAACTGGAGGTTAGGATTGCAGCCTGAGTTACCCCTCTTTCCAAAAGTTTCAAGGGGAGGTGGCATCATAAAATGCATATAGGAAAAGTGAGCCAAGATGTTTGGTATAGATGTTTGATATAGTGGTATAGTGGACTGAGACATGGAAGATCCAGGTTCAAACCTGCTCTCAGCCATGAAGTTGGAGATCTTGGGCCAGTCACTCTCTTTCTCACCTATCTCACAGGGATGTTGTGAATATAAAGCTTTGTAATTTTGGACTTCTTGGTTACTTGTGACCAAAACCATCAATCTCAGTTCTCTGTTTTCCACTCTTAAGGTATAAGGGAAAATAATCTATACCGAGGACAATGCTCCAGTTTGTTTTTCTGGAAGAAAACCAAGACTCCAAAGGTGAAAGGACAGTCTCTCAACTGTTTCCTGGGAAAGTTAAAAATAAGTTTTGCGTTGGTAAAAAAATAACATTTGTCATTTGACAAAATTGCATTATTCCAGGAGCAGCTACATGTAACAGAAATTTCTTTGCCATGTGTAGAGATTTTACAATGTTTCCATTTTAACAGCAGAACTGAAATAGGAAGAATTTTTTAAGTGTACACTTTCCAGAGGCTTCCACTTCAAAACCATAATAGTTTTAAAGACCTTTGCATTCTCTTGTGATCTCTGAGTGGGAAAAACCGGTCACTTTTGGTTTGCCTCTAAAACTCAAGATGCAGCATCCGCTGATGTCATTGCCATGTTGCCAAAGGAAAGCCCTCTGGGCACCTGATTCAGAGCTCTCAGGGGTAATATCAGAAAGGAAATGTGTATCTTTGCCATTTATCATTCCAGCGTTTCCTTACAGCCGCTCCAGAAGTACCCTTCTGAAAAATTAATTTAACAATATTTGAAGGCCAATAGACTTTACTCAGTTTTACAGCTGCATAACTGGCCTGCTTTTTGAGGGGTAGGGATAATGAAACATGCTCAAATATTTTTTTAAAAAACAAGTGGACATAAGGTTTTCCACACATTCTTATTGTGGGTGCAACACTAGAGCCAGCCAAAGCCCTCCTTGACTGAGTCCAGCACACCAAATGCTTCCCCCTTTCCTAGTGATGTGTTAGCCTCAGTTATCTATTAGGAGGTTGATCAAAGTGCCAGGCCACAGTAGATTGTCACAGAACCCATCCCAAGATATTGCCAGGGATGACCCTGGCTATAAATTTCTGATTTTAAAAAAATTCAAGTATTAATTGGCATGTTTACATACCTGAAACTACACATACAAATTTACAAAATTAATGAAAATGTATACTTTAGCAAAAGTTAGTTGCATGTTAAGGACTGCAGTGGCTCAGAGGTTGAAGAAACTGACAGTGTACTCCTAACTTGGGTGGGATCAGATAGTCTGTCCTAGCCTGTACTGCAGGGGTGTCCAAACTTTTTGACCACATCATCTCTCTGACAATGTGTTGGGGAACTCAAAACTAATTTACATCTCAAATTTGAATAAATTTACATATAAGAATGTATTCGAGACAGATCCAGAGATTACAGGGCTTGACTGTATGGAGGAGGCTTGCTGTGGGCAACATCTAGGGTTTGGAGACTGCTGTTGTGCTACTGCAGGGAAGGGGAGCGAAGGTTGATCCCCTTCCCTGCAATTGGGCTACAGGAGTCCCAATGGATCAACTCACAGTGCAATTCTAGATTTCACTTAGGCTTGCACAAGTCCCTTGCATTGGCATGTAAGTGTTGCAAACATGCTGTAACCACAATGGGGGAATCTTACGTTGACCATCAATGTGCATCGACCTTTGTATGGCAGAACATTGCTTTGCATGGTCGGCCCAGAGGGGAAGATGAGTTGGCCCTTCCAGGCTAGTGCAGGGTCTGGATGGGGTGGAGGTAGTAGGGGCATTCTGGGGTGCCAGGAAGAGCAGGCAAATGGTGGGCAGATGGTGGGCCTGGAGTGGGATGGCAGGGAGAGGGAGTTGGATCCAGCAGTTATACAGGTTATAAGGAAGCCAGTAGTTTGTTGTATGCACTCACTATCTTCATATCATTTTTTAAAAATAGCGCAAGGGTTGCACGTCCCTGGGAAAACTTCTAGTAGCAGAGAATTTTACAAAGCGGTGGGGGAGGGAAGAAGTTTAAATTTCACTTGAACAAACTGTTTCTCAGTCTGAGGGGTTCCTGCAACTAGACTGTTTCAAGTCAATTACATTGCGGTGGAATTTGTTAAACAGAAAACTAATCCATGATCCTTGAAGGGGCAACTCCAAAGATCCAGTAATTAGCTCTCAAAGGAATCAGCTGGCTTTACAGCTGTGAAGAAAACACAGAAGAGAATTTATTTATTGACCCAACTATCTGATAAATCAGGAAGAGAGCAGAGCCTTGGAATCTTTTTTGAATAGACCACCTCCTGATCTGATGAGGTCAACACCCTCACTCAACTTCCTGTCCCAGAGGGCGAGGAAAGTCTGGTAAACATAAAGCTGTACAGGATTTAAAAGTCTCTGGAGGGGATCTGGAGAAGCAGTGGCTTTTGAAGGAATGGTCCTTTTGTTAACAGTTGTACACAGGGAATCCAACAAAAAATCACTATAATTATTTAGTGCACTGATGCTTCTTTTGGATGAGCAGGAAATATGGCCCTCAATAATATAATGTTCCACTACTTCCACTATTTTAAACATTACCCTGTTCACACAATAGATGTGTGATGAATGCATGATGGAGATAGGGGAAAATGTGTAGGCACATTCAGACCACCACATCAAGGCAATGTGTGGATAGATTAGACAGACGGACAGACAGATAGATTAGATAGATCTACTATTTTATTAATTAGATCACTGACTTTCAATCTTTTTTATCTCACTGACAAGGTTCTAAAATTGTCAAGGTACAAGCCTATGCATGTCTACTCAGAGGTAAGACCATTATAGTCAATGGTGCTTGCTTCCAGGAAAGTGTGGGTAGGATTGTAGCCTCAAAGACTGGAACAATTAATCTGATCTTGCCATCACCTACAGTATGTTTGCATTGCAAACTTCTCATTGCTATGCAAATTACTAAAAATCAGGTTGTGACCACCAGTGGGTCCTAACCCACAATTTGATAATCACTGCATTAACCAAGCATAGCATAGATTTGTTGAAAAAGAAATGTGCTTGCTCTTTTTAGGGGTGTTTACTCTTGATCCAGGCAACAAATGCAGTCTTATTCAGCTTCCCCCAGATCAGTGATGATTTTGTTTGTCTTTATGAAACATCTTCTTTAACATGTTGGAAAGCATGGTGGAAACTGAATGGAACAGATCTCACAATATGCTGCTGCAGACATAATAGTGCTCACAAATGTCTCCCAGGAGACATTCCTTCTCAGTTTAAATCAGGGGTGTCCAACACGCGGCCCGGGGGCCACATGCGGCCCAGGACGAGGGTGGATGTGGCCCTCCTGCAAAGCTGGCCACCACCATTGGAATAACCGGCTTTCTGGCAGCAGCTATTTTCAATTTTTGCGTGCTTCTCTGCGCACTGCCCTGGACTGGTCTGGGCTGCCTGGCTCCTCCCCCTACCTGCCTCCTAGCACTCTGAACACGTCAGGCCCCTGCAGACCTTGCAGTGCTCGCCCACCCACATCCCCCAAAAGCAGCCTCAGCCTCTATCCCAGCTGCTGCCTGCTGCCTTTGAGACCTACTCAGAAGTAAGCCCCGTTAAAGTCAATGAGGCTTACTCCCAAGTTGCAGTCTGAGAGCCCAATGATGCAGAGGATGGGCTGTGATCCTTTCCAAGCTGAACCTTGGAGATATGTTGCAACCCTAACCATATCTACTCAGAAGTAAGGCCCATTGTACCCAGTGGGTCTTACTCCCAGGAAAGTGTGTTCAGGATTGCAGCATATCTCCAAAGTTAAGCTTGGAGAGGATCACAGCCCATCCTATGCATCATTGGGCTCTCAGACTGCAACTTGGGATCCAGCCCTTCCTATGCATCATGCCTCCTCAGAAGTAAGCCCCACTAAAGTCAATGAGGTTTACTCCCAAGTTGCAGTCTGAAAGCCCAATCCTGTGCATGGCTACTCAGCAGAAACCCCATGATCGTCAATGAGACTTACTCCAAGGTTTAGTTTGGAGAGGATCGCTGCCCATCCTATGCATCATGCCTACTCAGAAGTAAGCCCCATTAAAATCAATAAGACTTACTCCAAGGTTTAAAAATGTAGGACAAAATACAGGACCCTACATTTTGTCCTACATTTTTTTTAAAAAGTTGTTAAGTGTTTATGTGCGGCCCAAACCAACTTGCCTTCTTCCAATGCAGCCCAGGGAAGCTAAAAGGTTGGACACCCCTGGTTTAAATGGAAACTGGAACTGGTGCTCCTGCTCTGCCCTGAGTCTCCAATATACAACAGCAGTGTCTAAACTGTGTAGCACTGTTCTCCAAAATTAACCAAGCTTCATAGTGGTGGCAAAACCATTTGTCATCCCTGATTTTCCCATCACCCCACACTGGGCAACCTTTTGCATTGCCTGTTGCCCCAGAAGGTGCTGTACCCTGATTTCCAGGCAGAAGCGGCAGCCTAGTGCAAGTCTGTGCAAAGACGGGGAGGCAATGAATGGGGACTGTGGCTCAGAACTGGATGGGTTCATCACCTCTGCATCATGTCCAGAAGGTTAATTTTGCACCACTGGATCTATCCCATGGGCCATGATTTGGAAGTATCTGATAGAATAATCCTGACCATTGACATTACTAGCTTATCAATTGTTTCCTCCTTCTTCCTGAACAACACATTGTCCTTTAAATTCAGGAAAATATACTGAGTTGTTGTTATGGAGTCCTATCCAGCTGCCCATTTCTGAAGGTGGGGCGATATAATTGAGATAGCAGGTTTCCCATGTTTGAACAATGTCTGGTTTCTCTTTTAGCCATATCAAGACTGAAGTTTGACACATTGTATGTGATGTGATCATTCCCTCTGTCTTTATTGCCGCTTTGTGGTGACAAGCAGGTGTTTTAAAGTCCTGCTGTGTAGACTTAGCAACTTATAGCCTGTGTTTCCTCACTTTTTGTCTCTATTTTTATTTACTACCTAAACTGGGAAGCTCAGGTTATCATGTGCCTTGCAGCTGTTCCTATATTCCCCTGTTGATGCATTAACAGCACATTTGAGTTTTCTTACATCTGTGTGTTTTTTGTTCCTTTGCAGCCCATCTGTGTTTTTGTGAGGGTTTGAAACTGTTTTTAATTGATCCCACTCTAAACTCATTCTAGAAACATAATTCTCTCTGTGTTAACAATGTTATAAACATTTTAATGAAGGGGGAAGTGTTTTATGAAATCAGCCATTACTTGATTCATCCTTGGCAAGTCTCCACCTTGGGCTTAATTAGACTAGCACGCTTACAAAAGGGTGAAGAAAGGTGATGCCTATGTAATCTGGAATATTTGTGTTGGCGACACTCCTAGCCTTGGCAATAGAGGAGATACCACTTTGAGTCCTCTGCTACTTTCCTGGCCTAAACCATTGTTTAATGTAACCTTGGAATTGAACCAGACTTGCCCACATGTCGGGAACACACACATACACATACATATTGTTGTTGCTTCCACAAATGTGCAGAGATTCCCTGCCCTTGTGCATATCAAACCAGCAAATCAGGAAGCATATTTGGTTAGAAACAGAATATTTTTTTTCAAAATCACACATAACTGCTGATTCCAGGATTTGCCTCTCTTCTTTGGCATTTCCTTTCTCCAATCTTTTGGCTTTGTCTCATGTGGTATGTATGGAAAATGTGCATATTCTTCAAGGAGAGACGCATGTTCTGGCCCCATGCTGAGAGAATATATATCTTCTCCCTTGGAACGAATCTTGGAAGCTTGGAGGGAGGAAGTGAAAAAATCCCTCTTATTTCATCCATTGACACTTTGCTGGAACATCTGAAGCAGTTCTTGCAATTAGTTCTTTTTCTGAATCACTTGGCACTTGGTCCTATGGATCAGTATGAGAGGATTGAGAATAAGGATAAATGATCTCGGGAACTCTGATTCAGTTTTAGCACTGGGGAAGCGGGGAAAATCCTGACAAACTGGCAACCAAGAAGAGCGGTATTGACTGGTGGTATAGCTTGAGGGGGGCAGAGCAATCAGTCCTTTTAGGGAACCTAACCCCATTCCAGGCTGGGAGGGAAGCTCCCTCCAAGACAGACTGCTCCATCCCTCTCTAGCTACCCCACCGGGTACTGACAATAGAATATTGGCTGTTAAAAATATAAAAACATCCAGAATGAGGTCTTGAGAAATGCTGCTTTTCTAACACTGAAAACTGAGGAGGAAGTTTCCATTACTGGATCAGATCTTCAGGTGTAATTGGAAGAAGCTGTCCCTTCATCACAGAATTATCTAACTGGTTTTGCATGTTTCTGTAATGCTTGAGACCTTGCAAAAGCTATTCAGCTATTCAGTAGATTATATGATGGAGAAAATCAATGCATGCGCTTGGAACAATGATGTTTCTTTATTACCTTCCATCTCAGAAGATCTATAAAATCTATAAAGCTTAAGGGTTTCACAGATGTGATGGTGGCAGATGTATCAGATGTGATGGATAGGGGCAATGCTTAGAAGCATGTCCTGGTGGGGTTTTCTGGTGCATACTCATACTTGTACCTGGGAATAATGTCTACACTGTGGCCTTATGAAATGACTCCTGCTTTCACATCAAATTTAGGTGTATAAATTCCACAGCTTGATGTAATGAGACATTCAAAAAGAGACCTTCTCCATGATTCTTAGGATCAAACTACACATTATGGTAAATGTGTATCAGGGCTTGATAAATTTGGGTCCCTTATGAATAATGTGCAGGGGATCCACAAAATGTGTTGGAACTATAGGAGGAGGAGTAGATGGGCTTTAAAACTTTGCCCCTACCCTGGTTCTGATTCTGATTGTGGCTGCTGGAGAAAAAAGTTCTAAGGTCAAAGAAAAAAATTATCTTAAATATGTTATTGACACTTTGCTTACAGAGAGCAGGGAGCAGGGCATAAGAACATACTGACACTATCAGAAAGCATGCTTTCCAGAAGTGTGTTTGTCTCTGTTCACAGCATCCACATTTTATGAAATAATGTCCAAAAAGAGCGAAAAGCCCCAATCCTAACCTCCACTTAGGCCAGCCTAAACCCCACCATACGGCCTTTGCTGATCTAAGAATGTCAGAAAGTGCAGTAATACACTTCTGCCCCACTCCCCATTCATGATTTCCATATTTATTTACCTTTGATTAATTATTTGATTAAGGGCATGATCCTAACCAAGTATATAGCACTGGCATAAATGAGGGGAAGTCCCCGAGACCTCCTCAAGGTAAGGCAATGTTTGTTCCCTTACTTTAGAATTGCCTTGGCCTTATACTTGGTGCTGAAAAATTGGTTAGGATTGCACCTTAAAATTTTCAAAAGTGGGATGATTATTCGACTCCTGATGGAATCCTGCAATCCTAAGGGTGAGTGCCCTAGACCACCATAGATTAATGGCTAAATCAGTGTGTTTTGGGTCATACTGAATGGTTGCAGTTTGGCTCACTGTTAAACTACCTAAATTTCTTCGGTGTCTTCTGAGATTGAAGCAGCCAAGCTGGATACTGTCTAAATATTTAATCAGCTGACAAGCCGGGATTTATACAATACAGATATTTTGTACTAAAAAAAGAACACAGCATGGACCTTTATTGTGCTGCTGTAGAAACACATAGAAATATATTTGAAAAGATTAGCCACTGCAAACCACAGGACAGATGAATCAACGCCATAAAATTTATGAGCAAGATCAGAATAGAAAACAGAAGCAACTGAATATTAATGCTTTTGTGCGAAGTGGATGGCACAAAATTGGAAGAGTTGATGCCAAGTACTCATATGACAATTTTGGAAGGTCAGTCAAGGATAACTAAAAGCCTCTTGCAGCATTCAGCTTTGCAGACAACACATTTTTCCTTCCTTGAGGGTACCAATGAAGGGTCCTTCTGGTGAAACAGGTTGTGCCAGCGACCCTTGATGGCCATGTCATCAGCTCCCTCTTTGGGGAAGTACAAATTTATATTTTTGCCGGAATTCAGCCCTTGTTTCTCCCATTAATAAGAAAATCTGGGAAAGATATCCTATTTTTAAGTACACATCATCTGGGAAGGGCAGGGAGCCATCATCTTTCTCTACACCAGCTCTTTGACTCTTACAAGCCTTTGTACTTCAGCTGGATTCTAGAATTCCTTGATTAGAGATAACCTGGTGCCTTCTGACCTCAGGCTTGCACCTCTCTGCTGTCAGCCTGGCATTTGGATTCATGTTGTGCATTATATCAGCCATATATACCTTTTCATGTTCAGCTGCTTTCATTCCCATAAAAGAAAAGTTACAGGTGCCCATTTAATTTCTCCCATTGTGATAAAAGCAGCTGGAAGATTATTTGCAAGTGGAACCACAGCATAGAGGAAAGAGTAAAGGTACCCTTCAAGCTGATCTCCCTTTAGAAACTATAGCCTGAGTGGCTGGTTAGGGTAAATGAAAAAATAAAGGAGGGATGTGATCAGAAGTGGAAGAAAATG
This sequence comes from Cryptoblepharus egeriae, assembly GCA_030015325.1. Classification (NCBI taxonomy): domain Eukaryota; kingdom Metazoa; phylum Chordata; class Lepidosauria; order Squamata; family Scincidae; genus Cryptoblepharus; species Cryptoblepharus egeriae. The sequence continues at coordinate 56,590,925 of JAREYC010000007.1, forward strand.
TTATGATTAGGCATAGTTTGGGCTTCAGATCATAATGCATGTATGTTAGGATGTGACTTAGGGCACAAACCTAACCAATTTAGGCCAGCACAAATCATCTACTCCCCATTCCCATTGTGGTATAGGGAGGTTGGCACATGTCTGTGCATTGGCCTAACCCCACAGGGAGTGGTACAGAAGTGCTGTATGGCACTTTTGCAATACCCCAAGCCAGTACAAGATTTGTGCTGAGACTTATGCTGGTCTAACTGGGGCCTCAATCCAAATATCCAAAAGCTGGAAAAAAATGTAAGTTTCAAAACAAGGATTAAAAGCAAACCAGTGAGTACAAACATCCCAATGCATGAAATGAGCAACAATCTTGAAATCACCATTGAGTAATTTGGTGACACAAAAACAAAACAAAAAAAATTGAAATTTTGTTTTGCAAGCATGTAGCAATTCAGTCTGGAGTCTAATGAAAAACCATCACGTTTATGACACTACATTTTCCTTTTCTGTCTTTTGTTGAAGTTCAGGTTTAATGAATCTAAATTAACTCAGCCAGAACCACTAATACCATCTGTCACGTCCAATTTAGGAAACAAGAATCTGCCTTATCCAGATAGAAGGAAGCGAAGACACAAATTTTGCTGACTTGCAGTTATTCTTCTTTTGCCTCTCCAGTTAACACCAAACTGTTTGCTTGCTGCTCCTACAAAGTAACCTTACAGGCCCAATTCTATTCCTCCCTGACAGCACAAGGAATAGTGGGGCTGTAATGGCCACTGCTGTAACTAGCAGGACCAAGGAAGTTGCTGCAGGTAACTCATCAAGATAAGGGAACTGAGGTTTCCTTACCACCTGTTGAGCATAGCTGAACCTGATGGGTACACTTGGATGTGCATCAGCCCATTAGCCAGTATGGAAGCATGTTGAGCTCTGCAGCACAGGGGGTATGTTCCAGTAGCAGCCCCCAATTATAAACTATGTAAAATTTTTATGCGTTGTTTGTGTGCCATGACATGAAAAGTTGAAAATTGCTGATCTAGAGCATGGTGGTCCAGAATGTGGCTCACAAGGCCCTTTTTGATGATCCCCAAAAGCCTGACTACATCCTTCCCATTGCCTCTTCCCACTTTGATCCTTTGCTCTCACATCCTCCTACCACTTTCCATTCTCCCTACCATGCTGTAACAGCTTCTCCATTGGAGATCTTAAAGTCTGGGTGCACCCATACCCACATCTCCCATGTCCTGAACCTTCCAGATGACTTTGGTGGTTCAGAGAACCACTGCTCTGAGTGGTGGTTCAGAGCACCACTGCCACCCACTTCTTCCATATTGGCACAGCAGGGGAGTCACACAAAGGTCATACAGTCTCCTGGCTTTCCACAGTTGGACAGCCCAGATGTAGAGGGATGCTTTGTCTCACACTTATGTTCATGGAAAGGGATTATGTACTGGTTCCTCACCTTAGCACCCAGTTGATTTCATGGTTAGTCATATACAGCAGAGCCAGACTGTGAGATGGGAAAGCAGATAATAGCAGATCGAAAGCTGGATCAATTTCAATGGTTTAATTTCTAAAACATCCAGGTATCTTTTTTTGTTGAAAACTTTTACTATAATGCAAAAAATTTTATATTACACATAATTTAACGAAACACCATATTGATACAGAATATCAATTGCAGATACTCCATCATTTCTGAGTAAACAAGATGGTCTGATGGATAATTTGGACACTATCACCAGTATCATCACTTCTAATGCATGATAATAACATAATATCTGTAGGCAAAATATTTTATTTCCTTGAGAAGCTGCCCCCAGTGACATGACGTTGGCTAAGGATCAATTCTAGGCTGAACTGACTTTTTATTACAGTTCTGTTTTACATTATGAATGGCTATTGGCTACTGTCATTACTTATCTTTGAGGCTTGGCATAACATTGACAGATTTAATGTGATTCCACCTACTTTACTCAACAGCGACTTTGTTTTGCTTTTCCTTGGAACATGGTTTTTTAAAAAAATCTCTCAGGTATGATGATGATGATGATGAGTATTCATATATCATGTGGTAGTGGTGATGGAGTACTGCAGAGTCCTAAAGCCCCGCTGCCACTTTTGACATGTACAGCTTTTCCCTAAGCAACAAGCTCTGTACCGGACAGAGGTATGTCCTATGATTTCAAACATGAATTCAGTGGTGGGCTCCAGCAGGTTCTCACCTACTCTATAGAACCAGTTGTTAATGAGAGATAGGACATATAAAGTTTAAAAATAGCCATGGCTGCCAGATGGGAATGGATCTGGTTAATTTCTTTGAATCCCATCACTGCATGAATTACCAGTATGCTCTCTTTCTCACCAAGCAACTAGTTTCCTCCATGTGTAGGGATGCCATAACTCTCTTCCATAAAATTGGGACAGGACCCTCTGTCACACTTGCCAGTATGTGAACACAATCCCCCTGTTTTCCAGGACATATGGCACCCCTGCCCATGTCAGGCAAGTGTCTGAACAGGGTTGTGATTTGCATGACATTGCATGTGCTAAGGCTATTTGATCATGCTGCAGTGCTGCTCCTTTTAAGCCTGATCTGCCCATCCCTCCCCTGTCTCCTCCTGTTCCATCCCCTGCTACCCCATTCAATCCTTTCCCTACCTGCCCCACTGTTTTTAACTCCCTGTACAGGGCTTACCTGCATTGGCAGGCCCCTATCATTCCACCTAGTGGGTGTCACCAGGAAAGGTACAAGAGGAGGAGAAGCAGTCTGCACCAAGTGATGTGCCACCTAGGCAAAAAATTTTAAATCTTGGTATTTTTCAGTAATACGTGGCTCAGTCCTAACAAATTTAAGCCAGAATAACTCATTTGTCTCCCACATGCATGTCTGTGCGTTTGCCTAATCTACTCAGGAATGGTGCATAACTGCTTTATAGCACTTTATGACACCTCCAGGCTGGCATGGGACTTCTGCCACCCAAACAGGGGGTTAGGACTATAGCCACAATAATATATATTTGAAATGTAATTTCATAAGGAATACACTCTGGGAAAGGCAACATCCTGGCGACAGGGCCTATGATACGGTGGCCAGGTTTCCCCCATGTCACATCCATCATGGATTGGATGTCTCCAATCCATAGCAAACGAATCCATCACCACACAGGACAAATGCTAAAGAAGTTGCCTTTTTCCATAAGGAATGCAGTGGAACACACCACTGAAATATACCTACTGTATCAAAAGTTGTAGCCAACAAAGCCCAGTGGAGGTGGAGTAGTTGTGCATTATCAGGCCCACCACCCATGGAATTGCCCCACCTACTGCATCAGAGGAGGTCAATCATGGAGATCATGGGCTGGCCTCCCACAACTGTAGTGACGCCACAGACTCCGTCAGTGTATCTGGAAGGGCTCTGACCTTACTGTACTGCCACAAAGTGTTTTACAACATTTTTGCAGAATTCAGTGAGAACTGCTGTTTGTTCCTTCCCCTCCCCAACATATGGAAATGCTCTCTTTTGGCATCATAGTCTTTATTTTGGTACAAGGCTGCATTAATATCAGTGCCTAATATGAGATATAAACGTTAGAGGGAGATAAAATTCCCACGCCAGTTCCCAAGTTTATCGTTGCTCAATGCCGCAGGAAGAAGAGGACATAAACCAGGTTTCATCTGATTTATAGGACTGCTTGCAAAAGTGAGCGGATCCTTCTGCAGCGGGATGTATTGCAGTATCCTCAACCTTTCTTGTCAACTGAGATGAATGACTTGACCGAGGATGAAAAGAGATGGAATACCTTTCTATTCTTCTCCGAGCAGAGTGTTTTTCTTTTAAACAAAGCAAGACATGGAGGAAGAATTTGACATCTTGTGAAATGTATAGCACTAAAGTATGATTTCAGGCTCTATCCAACTGGCCCCAGATCAAAGGCATTCGGGGGGATTTTGCCAGCTCTCTTTGTAAAAGGACTCTTTCTTCTGTGGGTGAACAAGCTTGCTTTGCCAGTCCAGCAGCGATGCTTGCTTCTAACGTATATGGCTATGTTAGAACCGTTTTTCTCACAAGTCTCCCTGGTATTTTATTGCCAAGCGAGCATGCAAATGAGTACGGTCTTGGGGTCAGCATTCATTTTAAATACACCCATCACATACAGTGAGAGACATGGGAACTACAATCCAGTGGCCCCATCCCGTATGCCACTGCAGTGTGCATAAATACCAGAACCATGGAAGGGTTATATGTAGTCCCATAGCTCTGCAGTATGGGGAAATATCCCTGGGTTATGAAGAGTGCGCGCAAATGAGGCTTGGGATTGATCCAGTGTTTCAGGGTGGGGACATGAGCACAATCTTAACTCCAAAATCCATGTACGGCAAGTGCTTCAACATTATATGCAACCGATGAAACGTTCTTGTCAATGAAACGTTCTTGACAGCACATTGCTGTCACTGCCCTGAAAGCTCCAATGGTGACTGTTAACTTACGTGTTGTGGTGCCTGCAATACTTACTGCATCACTGAGCTATCCCTGTAGCTACTCTCCTGGGTTTTTTTCAGATCCAGGAGGAACCTTTGATACTAGCCTGCCTCAGAGGAGAGCTTCTGGTGTACTAAAGGGGCCTCTATAGTTGCTCTACTAGTAGTGACAGACCAATTTTGGGTGTTCATTCCTGTTACAAGGCTGAAGAGCTAGGGTTGTGAGAAGATGTCTCTGAGATCTTGTGGCCTGCATGACCAAATGCCAAATTGCAGGGAACGCTGTTACCTTCCCACCGAAGTGGTACCTATTTATCTACCTGCTTATACAGTGGTGCCTCACATAACAAGTTTAATTCGTTCTGGAAGCATGCTTATTATGTGAAACACTCTTTATGTGAAGCAGATTTTCCCATAGGAAATAATGGAAACTCAGACGATTGGTTCCACAACCTAAAAATATTCATATAAAAATATTGACTGTATGTAAAAATGATGAGAAAACACTGTAACCAAATTCAAAACATGCATTCAATGTACATAATCCTATGAAGTCTACTTAGGCTGCAGTCCTAAGACACTTTTTTGGGAGTAAGCCCCATTGAACACAATGGGGCTTACTCCTGCTTAGGAGGCTGTAATCAAAGACAATCCAAGACACTTCTGCAATCCAAGACACTTTCAAAGCTCCCCACTTTCTCCTTCTCTTCATCCTGAGCCTCTCTCTCCCCTGCTCCCTTCTGGCTAGCCCTGAGCTGCTTCCCTCTTCTCCACTGCTGTTCTCTCCCTCAGTCCAGCAGACACCCAGCCACAGGAGGAACAGTGTGGAAGTGTTGTTTTCGCTATGGGCAGGTGCGCTAGGCAGCCCTGACGCTTTTTAAAAGGGCTGCTGGCCAGCGCGTCTGCCCCAACTGCCAATGAGTGTGCTTGTTAAGTGAAGCAACACTTGTTATGTGAGGCAGAATCCTAGAGACATTTTTGCTTGTTATGTGGGTCACTTGTTAAGTGAGGCACTTGTTAAGCGAGGTATCACTGTACATGCTTTTAAACTGCTAGGTTGGCAGGAATTGGGCAAGTAATAGGAGCTCATTTCACCCTGCAGTGCTTGGGTGCTGAACCACTGGCTTGCCTACCTACAGGTCAAGCACAGCATCTTTAAACACTAAATGACTACAGCCCTACACTGCTGTATTAAGTGTATAGAAAAGGAAATGTTTACAGGTCCCATTTTGTCATGCCAGAGTAAAAAATTCTGGCAGTCATATGAGTTTTTAAAAAATTCTGTCTCAGTTATGACCTCAATTAACGTCATCACAGGAGGGGTCTTTAATCAAGACACTTTTTTTAAAAAATCAGCTTATGTGTTACAACATTGCTAGGAGGCTGTTCTCACCCACTGTGAAAAGTCACTCTGCTGATCTCACATACCATTAAACTCATTATGAGACAGCCTCACTGCATTTCCTCTCATAGTTTCCTCCAGTGGCATAGCTAGAGGGGGTCAGAGCAGGCAGTCTTGACGGGTTTTGGATCCAGTATGGACGGGAGCAAAATGGAACCATATGGATGGAATGTTGGGGGATAAAGGTTCTATGAATGAAACATTCAGGGCTGAACATTCTATGGATGGAATGCTGGAAGGCTGCAGTGGCATAGGGAGAGGGGGCAGAGCAGTCTATCTTGGAGGGCAGGATCTTACCTTTGGATCCAATACAGGCAGGGGAGCAAAATGGAGCTTAATAAAAGAACATGTTTGGAACATGGGGGAACACGTTCGGAACATGATAAAGAAACTTTAAATTTGTTAAATATATGAAAATAATGGCGGGAAACTGAAGCCATGTAAAGTTCCCAACTAGTGGCAGAGAGATTGCTAGGCAAGAAATACCTTTCCATGATTATGGCAATCCAGGAAAACAACGCACTGACTGCTGTCCTTTTCATTGCCCTGCTCAAGATTTTCTGCATACTTTAGTTTTATGGGTATAATTCTTAGGCTTTTATGAATACCTTTACTAGCTCCTTAGCTCTGCAGTATACCACATGGAAAAGTAATAATTGCAAAATATTTTTTAATGAATGGTTTAGTGTTCAAATAAAAACTAAAACACTTCATAACATTCTTTGTTTGGTGATTGCTGACCCAGAAGTGGGAGTGCCTGAAGGTGTTTTGGGCCACAGCTTTGTATCTGCAAATTTAGGCATGATCCTTTGTTTCCGACATGTGTCAAGCCCATGGCATGAGCAGCTCTGTATACCTTTGACATTTCTGTTCTGATAAGGCATCTCAAATAAATGGAGGAGTTTCTGTTGTGTTGCAGAGGGTGACATAGCAGTGAGCCTGCTCATTTCAACCCAGCTGCAAGATGGAAATAACAGCAGTTGCTCATCATGCATGGTTGCGGTGAGAAAATCATGCTAATACATGTAAAGCACACTTAGCCTGAATCATTTTTACTGTGCCCTCAACCTATACTTGGGTTGCCAAATGTCCCAAAAAAGAGGGAAGTCCCAATTTGGGGAGACTGTGTTCATATACTGGCAAATGGAACAGAGGGTCCTGTCCCAATTTTGTGGAAGAGAATTATGGCTACCCTACCCTGTGCAGGCTGCAGTAGAGTGCATTGCCACTGTGCTAGTTGTGCAATCATTTCTAGCATCGTGATGCTCTTCTCAAGACCTCTAGCATATGAGGTGTGTCCAGAAAGCACACACTCATGTGTGCTTGTGTGTGTATGAGTGTGTTCTCCCCGCGCGCGCTGTGCGTCTTCCCCACCAGGAAGAGATGCACTGCGCGTGCGCCAAAGTCTGCGCACATGCATTGTGTCTCCTCTGCCTGGCATCCAAACTGGTACGCCGGGTTTTCAGGCGACCCCGCAGCTACTGGTTCGGTAGTGTCGGGGTCATGGGAACAACCGGTTCAGGCGATCCGGCCCGAACCGGCTTGGGCCCATGCCTGATCCCCAAGCAGGATTTACCTTGCAGGTCTGGAAGAGGAGCAGAGCCTGAATTGTTGGGCTGAGGCAGGCAGAGCATTTGCTCCTCCCTTGCAATTTCTGCCCAGATGGAAGCACTGAAAGGGTTAAGAGCTGGAGGTTTAAAAGGCTGGGGAAACCTGAAACCTGAGCTGCTTGCATGGCTGCAACAGTTTAAAGGGCACTGAAAGGGTTACGTGCTGGATAGGGAAACCTGAGCTGCTTGCAAAAGTGTAAAAGGCTGTTTAAATTCCAGAGGTGCTGTGGGGTTTTCCTACTCCCCCGGACCAGGTAGTAAAACCCGGACAAGTCCGGGGAAAGCCAGATTTCTGGACACCCTGTCTTGAGCGTAGGAACTTCATTTTCATTACTTTCTGGACCACATACACTGGAGTCACTGGCTTGTGTAATTCTACTACAAACTGTCTCAGTAATGTCTGTGAGTGAATCATGCATTTTAAAAGTTTTTCAGTTTTAAAAGTGTTGAAATTAAGTACAGGAAAGCAATATGAGTATTTTTGCTTTGTTTTAACATGTCCTACATGTGTCCTACATTTTTGGGTGTGTCCTACAATTTTTAAGTGGGTAGGAATTTTGGCTTGGGGGAGTAGGAAAACTGGCCTTGGGAGTAAGAAAACTGACCTTGAGGTTCAGGAATTTTGGGTTTGGCATCTGGTCACCCTGTCTCAAGAAGGAACCTGTGATAGGAGAATCTGGCCTAGGTCATTTGGGGTAGGGTGTCAAGCATACATTAGAATACTGATTAGTTGCATTCTAGCCCTTTCTGAGTTGAGTCAATCATAATCAACAACCCACTATCAGAATGATTGCAAATGAAACAGGAATTACCAAATTAATTGTTCATGAAATTGTGGCTCAGGATTTGAACGTGAGAAAAGTGTATGCAGAAGAGTTGAGAATGAACCTCACTGCTCCACATTCTGTTCTGTATCTTATGAAGAGGGGCATCCTGATTGTTCTCCATCTCCAACACTTTCTTGTCCTTCTTTGAAGGCCTTGTGCCATCTGTACACTTGTGCAGATGATAGTGCAGCTTCTCCATATATTTTCCTCACCACTTCCAAAGTTTCTGATGCACTTTTATCCAATTTCACACAAAATTTTATCTGTTCCAAACTCAGTTTGTACACTGTTTTGTTCTGTGTACAATGTTCATTTGTACGCCATTCTGTTTGTACACTGTTCCAAACTCACTTGCAATTTTCTTAATATGTGGCACTGGGATATGATGTCACAAAAAAGAATGTCTTGACTGACACTGCTGGAATGCAACTGATCACTGTTCTAACATATACCTGGCATCCCACCCTAAGTGATCGTGGCCACCTTGAGCATAAGAACTTCATTTCCATTATTTTCTGGACACACCAGGTACAATATATTCTTATTCTTTCATGCATGCAAAGAATGAATGCTGGAGGCCTGAAGAGGAATAAGCTGCTGAAGGGTATAGCCCAGCTTGGGTATTTGTCTTGATGGGAAGATGAAGACATGAGGGTTTCTTCAGGGTGTCCCTGCTTTGGCTGCTTCTTTGGTGATGCACTTAGGTTAAACCTACTCGCTGCGATCATGCATAGATAAACTCCGAGTTCAAGAACAGATCTACGTGTAATTGCCATTTTGGAACATTCTAGGATATAAACACCTGCACAGGGCTTCTATACTAGTGCAGAAGATCTCTTGTTATCAAGAACAGGGGGTGGCATCAGAGATCAATGCTCACCCTGGCCAGTTAAAGAATAAACCAGTAGTCTGAGAGTAGGGTTGTCAATCCTAAGGCTTGGGAGCCAGATACAACCACTGGAAGCTTTTTATCTGACTCTCATGATAATTTTGTTATTCTAGCACCAGCATCAGCTCCTCTTAGTTGCTGAGTGCACAGCGGTGCTCCTCAAAAGGACAGCCTGCATGATAAACAGGGCCCTCCTATATCCTGAAAATATGGTCGTTTGCTTATTTTCTCTCCTGTCATTTGCAGCCATTGAGTTCCTAAGTGAGAACAAAGTGCTTATTACTGGTCATCATCTGCTTAATGACATCACATCCAGCCCTTAGCAGGTGCCATTAATTTGACCCACTCTGTGTAAGGAGTTTGAAACCAATTGGTTGCCTGCATGTTTGGTTTCTTCAGTTAAAGAAGAAAGTTAAGCTAATAAGTTGTGGCAACATAAGCTAAGCAAATTATAAGTTAAGCAAATGATAAATCTGCAGATATGGGAGCCTGCCTATATTAGTAAGGGAAAGGCCATTTTTATTCTTCTAAATTTCCCCTACTGTGGCTAATAGCACCTTGTGAAGGAGAAATTTGGATTGGGGCATGGTGTTGGGGGAAAGGATTTGACCTGCTTTCACAGCCCAGTGTCAGAACCAGTCAACTGGGAATCCAGAGATAGAGGCTTGAACTGGGTCTCCCACAGTATCCCCCTTCTTCTCATGCACTGGTTACTACCACTGCCGCTAGTACTGAAGGTTTCAGAGTTGGCCTGGCCAGGTAAGCCATTTGAAGGACAGGGATCTTTAGTCAATGCCTGACCTTGTCAAACCAATGCAAACACAAGCCCAGTCCTAACTAGGTCCCTTGTACCTGCTTTTCAGAAGTTTCAGTCACAGAAAGGATTAGCAGTTCTGGTAGCTCTGCAGCAGATTAGAAAAATACAATTATAAATAAAATAAATATAAAAATACAAAAAAAATCTAATTGTAGATTTAAAAAATCTAATTATAGATTAGGAAAATACAAAAAATGCTGGGAGTTCCAGTCACTATGCCACATTGTACTCAAACAACTAGTTCATGGGAGCCATTATTGTTTCTTTTTGTGGTGACTGACCAAGTCCTTCTGTTCCAGCACTGAACTTGCTGCCTCCAAGTCAAAGATTTTCAAACTTTTCCATCTCATGGGACACTGACAAGGTGCAAAAATTGTCAAGGTGCACCATCAGTTTTTTTACACTTGACAAGGCACACCATTCTGCTGGTAAGGGGCTGAAATCCCCCAATTACTCTACTCATAAATGCGCCTCCCCAAAATCCCATGGCACACCTGTGGACCATCCACAGCACAGCAGTATGCCACAGCATAGTGGTTAAAACTCACTGCTCTATGTCACGTAAGACTGGATCTTGCAAGCATTTTGCCCTGAGAGCCTGACAGTCTACAAACATAGGAACACATGTCTCTCCTATATGGAATTCCTGAATGCTTGGTGTTAAGACCAAACTGTTTTGAGTAGAATGCTTTGCTTCTTCCAAGGGAGTATACTTCCTTTTTCCTCTATCCTCCAGACATGGAATGTATAGAAAAATATGTGAAAGCATGTGGGGTTTCCTGTTCTATATGCAGGAATGCATACAACATAGCAACCAATATGGCCTGAAAATAAAATTGGTGTTAACAGTAAGATTATACATTCAGGGCACAACTCCTTCAAAGAAAATGGCAAAATTATAAGAAAATGGCAAAACTATAAATTAAAGATAGTTTTTAAGTTGTGAAATGTAAGCTTAAAAGGCTTTAATTTGTATGTGAACTTGAGTTATATGGATAAATAAGAAGAAATAAGTTGTAATAATTGTTGTAATAGTTGTAATAATTGTAATTGTTGTAAAAGTTAATAATTGTTGTAAAAGTTGTAATAATTGTTGTAATAGTTGTAATAAAGCACTAATAATAGTGCTTGGTATTGGTATAGCATTTTTGAATGTTCAAAACACTGTACATTTATTATCTTTTATAGTCAGTCCTTGCACTAGTCCTTGCACTAGTTTAGAAGTAAAGGTGTCCCCAGCAGATTATACTGTGAGTCGTGACTGACTGTGGATGTGGTGCTCATCCCTGTTTCTAGAGCCATAGAGCTAGTGTTGTCCAACATGTGGCCCATATGTTAACTTCCCACTGAAGTGGTACCTATTTATCTACAGCTGCAATCCTATCCGTGTTTTTCTGGGAGTGAGTACTATTGAACACAAGGAGACATTCTTCTGAGTAGACATGCTTAGGATTGCACTGTACTTGCGTTTGCATGCTTTTGAACTTCTAGGTTGGCAGGAGCTAGGCTAAGTTTGGGAGCTCACCACATCTTGTAGGAGCCTCTATAAGAAGAGTTGGATTTTTAGAGGGTGGAGATGAGGCTACAAACACAAAACATCACTTTGGGTTTCAAATATTTTCCAGAAATTAAAATACCGTATTTCCCGGTTTATAAGACGCACTTTTTTTTCTTCCCAAAGGGGGGGGGGGAAATGTCTGTGCGTCTGATAGAGTGATAGGGCCAATTCTGGAGCACCTTACCCCATCATGTCATATGTCATTGGATTCGTATTGAAGAGCAGAATCCAATGCAAACATCAGTTTTGAGCTATCTCCTTCCTATCAAAAGTTATGATCAAAAAAGTAAAAATCAAAAATATAAACTCAAAAAAATACATTTTTTTGGCAATTTTTTAAGTGGGTAGGAATTTTGCCCTGGGGGAGTAGGAATTTTGGCCTTGGGGTTCAGGAATTTTGGGTTTGGCATCTGGTCACCCTGGCACAGTTGCAATCCTAAGCAACCTTCCCTGGCTTGGAGACTTGCTCCAAAGTAGACATGCACAAGACCTGGTCCCTCCTGCTTCATGCCTGTGCCTCCCTCACTCTTCCCTATCTATCTAGATCCCCTCACCTTTCCCTACCTACCCCCCAAAAGAACCCCCCACCAACTTACCTGCCTTCCTGGACCATTTGCAATGAGATTTGTGCAAAATGTTGGTGTGTGATCATTTGCAATGAGATTTGTGCAAAAGTCACAAATCACTGACACTAGAGATGATGAGTTTTTGGGGTTTCCAGAAAATTAGAAGAGTGCTTGAAGCTTAAAGTCTTTCCTCATTTGTTAATGACATGATAATGGTTCTTAATACCACTGTTGACTTTACATGGTTGAAATATTATTCTGCTACAGTTTATTAAATATATTAGTACACCATTTGGTACAGAATACTTTCTTTCTTGTTTTGCGCCTCTAAACTTGGTCCGGTGCGTGTAATAAGCCGGGAAATACGGTAGTTTACTTTTCCAGTTAGACATAATTCAGCGGTTGTATCTGCTGATCAATCACCTATCTAGTAAACTTTTAAAGTATTTAAAATTAATTTTAAAAATGAGAACTTGGAGTAAAAACACAAAAAGTTTTTACATTTTTTAAAAAATCATGAAAATAAAACCATTTTCAAACACAATAAAAATGTGTGCGCACACACACACATATACTTTTATAATATAATATATATTTTCTAATATATACTTATATATATATATATATATATATATATATATATATATATACACACACACACACACACACACACACACACACACACACACTTCTTTGTGTTGTATATTTGTATTATTATTATTATCATCATCATCATTTTTTATTCAATGTTTATCCTGCCTTTCTTCCTTGGATAAGGAAACCCACGGTGGCTAACCATTTAAAAACAACAATAAAACATAATTAAAACTGGATAAAACAATAAATGCAATTAAAATACAATTTTATCTTCATTGTTTTCATTCAGTGTTTTTTATCTTCATTGACAGCAGACAAAATGCCTTAGGTATGAGACTAGCTGGGGGAAGGCAGAAGAGCAAATGGATGGCAAGCTGCTGGGGGAATAGGCAGGTTTTCCACCAATTTTCTTTTTTTTTTAAAGCCTAGGCATGACATCATTTCAGGTTGTGACATCACTTCTAGGGCAACATTTTGAGCTTTACACCGGGCTAAATGATAAATAAGTATGCCACTGGTTTGCCACATTACCTAGTCATCTATTTATCTCATTAGAAATCATGGCACATCATGACAAAAAATGATATTTGAATCCAGAAAGTCCTAATTCGCACTGGTCTCTAATACTAATAAGCTATAACAGCTCTCAATTTATTAGACAAATCAACTGAAATACTGAAATATTGAGGGCCCAATACTCCTCTATTTTTCAGCACTGATGAAGCTATGCCAACAGAATATGTGGTGCATCATGCAGTGGAGGGGAAGGATTAGTCATGGTGGCCTCTGCATTGAGATTGCATCAGTCCTGGAACATTGGATAGAATTGGACCCTCAGTCTTGTTTTGACAAATAGACCGTTTCCTCTTTTGTGAGTCTCCCAGAGTTAGGCTTCACAATATACCCATATTAGGAGACTACAGTGTCCCCATATTAATGCAATGTCGCCATATCAGGCTCAGGCTCAGACCAGAAGTCTCTTTGGATGCAATCCTAACATAGGCTGGCACAACTCATTGGTCTTCCTATTCTCAAGGTGATGTAGGGAGGCAAGCACATGCCTATGCACTGGACTAACCAGTGGGACATAAGTGCCTTACAGCACTTTTGTGACACCCCCAGGTCAGCACAGGACTTATTCTGGGGTTTATACTGGCCTAACTGCCAGTTACCATTGCAGTCCTGAACTTGTCAGGCGTTTGCTCTGCTCTCGGGGAACGGTTCCAACACAGAGAGGGGCAACTTACATAGCCTGTTGAGGAGCCCTGCAAAACTCACTGCTGTGACCCTCTGTAGCTATGCTACTGTTAAAAGGCATCCTTTGAACAAGTCCTAAGACGGGTGGACAAACTTGCTGCTATTTATTTCTGCCAAAGAGAACATAACAAAGCTTTCTCACTTACACAATCCTTGTGCAGAAATATATTTAAGTTGCATGTAAAATGCTTCTCGGTCAGCAAGTCAAGGCTTTGCACTGAACGCCCCATTGATGAGAGAAAACAGTGTGGTGTTTTTTTCCCCTTATCCCCTCCCCAAATGTGAATTTGCTGCCTATTATTCAATGCCGTTTTGTTAAATTAGGGAACAGAGAGTTTTTTATTCATTCCCAGAAGTGCCCTTTCAGATTCTGTAATTGCGTGTTCTGATCCTCAGGAAGTGAGAGAAGGTCGAGATCAGTCACGATTGGACTCCATGGTGCTGCTCATTCTGAAACTGGATCAGCTGGATCAGGATATTGAGAACGCTCTCAGCTCAGGGGCCTCGCCATCTGGCATGCCTGCACACACGCAACAGCACATACCTGTGAGCTGCTTGATTTCCTTGCCTTATTCCAATTGTATGTTTACCTGTGCTTGTTCTTTCTCCCTCTCTTTCTGTTAATCTCTCAGCTGGCATTGGTCTTTCAGTTTTGGCCTGTAATTTCTGATTTTTTAAAAAAAATAATAACTGAAAGGGGTATATTTTGTGTTCTTTCCAAGTTTCCAGCTCCATATTTAGTCTAGCATCCTGTGCACACTTACTTGGGAGAAAGCCCCATTCAACTTGATGAGACTTACTACTAACATGCCTAGAATAGGACTGCTATTCCTTCTTGGCATCCTTCCATTAGGGAAGAATTTATGAAACTGCTGAAATGAAAGAAGTTGAAGATGTTGCCCAATTAGCCTGGAGTTAGAGACACACCAACATTGGCCCTGATGGAAGTGATGCTGCATTTGCAAGAGTTAGACATGAAATGCTGCATCTGCCTCTTGTGGTTTTGTTTGATCCACAGTTTAGTAAGATGCAGCGCCTTGGGCAGGGAGCCACTGATGCGCTGTTTACAAAGCTTTTCTCTGTTAAAATAATATTCAGCCTAGATAGCATTATTTGTAGCTTCAGATAACCATTTTCTCCAGTGGGATTGTGTTTTATGATATGGGAAAGGATGAGGAAATTGCTGTTTCCGCAACACAAGATTATTTTAAAGGGCTGTTATATATCAGAGAATGAGAGTTTTATTGGTTGCACAGTATACCACTTTTAAATACACAATCCATGCTCTTAAGCAACTCCCATTCATTTCAATGGGCTTGCACAGGAGAATTTAGCACCAGATTGTGCTCAGTACAATCTTTCTGTTTGTACATTATTCTTTCTGTTTTCCTTGCACTGAATTTATTTTTTCCCCTCATAATACAAAGCAGTGTGATGTAAGAGCTGAATCTGTGAGATATTATGCTGTTGCTATGTAAAGGTCATGACAGCCAGAGTTGCATAATTTATAAATATTATAAAATATTTAAAAGTTACCTTTCTACAAAACAAGTTCACCAAATGGTTGAGGAAGGAAATTTTTAAAATGCTTCCCCATCCCTCAGGGCTCACAAGCTCAAAAAAATACAGATGCCAGCAAATGGCCACCAGAAATATGCTCTGCTGGCGTGAACAGAGTCAGAATGCTAAAATTAAGAGAAGAATGACTTTAAAAATGACCCTGAGCCCAGTTCTTGCACATCCTCCACATTTCAGTGAGTGGAACTTGTTCTATCCTATACATACCATGCCACAAAGTTGCAGAATCCACAAATGGAATGGACCAGTTCATTTTCTGAACATTTTTACAAGTTGGAATTTCCTCCAAATAGAAAACCAATACAGAAGGAAGGGGACTGAACACCCACCTTTCTCTTTGGTGTACTTTTTTAGTTTTATATTCTTGGGGACCATGGGGAGAAAAACAGCACCCCACCTGTTGTCTGCAGTACTACGTTTAATGCCTTATTGTCCACTGGTGTTCCATTCTGGAATCCCCAGTCAATAAAAAAAAATCAGTGGATACCAAGTCAGTGGAAAAAGAAACCCCGTTCCAGGTTTCTTACTCCTCTATTTTCACTCTAGTATGCATTGGTATAGACACTATACCACATTCAGTCAGTAAATGGGTGAATAATGGAATCTAATAGAATGAAATTATAATTGTTTAAGCATGCAAAGGTAGGATTTTGGTGCTTTTTTCCTTAATACAAGGCATTTAAAGATGGACCTTGGTATCAATGAGTCAAATCAGTGGATACTGAGGTCCATTATACTTCCACTATACTACCCAAGAACTTTGTTACAAGTGTAGTGATTTACTTCTCATGTGTCCCTGTCCGTCTCAACACAAGCAAGTGCCTTAGGCAAGCCATTCTCTTTCAGCCTCATCTTCCTGGATGCATTATAGGCAATGGCATTACTACAGTTTCATCACCGGGAAACAAGAAGCCAACACATTAACACCATGAAGGTCCTCTCAATGGGTGGTCCATGCCCTAGGAAGTGGTTGTACTGATGCATCATTGCCCTGTCCCCACTGGTTTTTTGCTATGTTTTTTTATATAATAGAGATGTTTCAACATGGTTTCTTTCATTGCATTCTGCATGAAATTAAGCACCAAATGACATATAACATGATGGTATTCTTTGAAAATACCAAGATTTTAAAATTTGGCCAGCAGTGTCATCCTCCAGGAACATCATTTGATATGGCCTATAATATCTGAACCCCCACCTGCAATGCCACTAGATATAGGGATAATATAGGGATTATAATTAAGCTTACAACAATTCATATGAAGTAATATGAATACTCAAGAGTGTAATGTGCTACATTTATATATCCCTAGGCCACAGTTCTATACAGTCACATGCACTTACAAGAACTTTTCTTTTCAATGGAACACAACTGTACTGGATTGTGATTCTCCTCTGGGAATCTAACAACAGAATCTGAAACTTTGAGATATGTTACCAAGTGTTCCATTCACATTTTCGTGCTCAAAAAAACAAGAGGCTTCACCTGCAAGTTGGAAAAGTTTCCAAATGATGATGTAACTCCAGCTGCATAATGGCTTCCAGATGTTTGTGGAGGTTTCAAATGCTTCTGTAGACAAAAGGTGGGAACATAATCTAAGATGCACAGGAAATACGAAGAGAAACATGCCAGACTTGTGAAACTCCTATCTGACTCCTAAACAAAACTAAATTTGTTTTTCTTATTTAAGCCATGGCAGCTTTGATCACTAAGGGGCTTTTCAATTTCCAAACAGTGGTTACAAGATGTCACTTTCTCGTTGACAATAGGATGCATCAATGAGAGGAGGATAAGGAATACGTTGTATATGTTTAAAAATGATGTATGTAATGTAGTATATTTTCAAAAACTAAGGCTCCAGTCTTAGATACACATACCTGGAAGTAAGCTCCATTAAACTAAACTTCTGGTAGATGTATAGGATTACACCATAAGTATATTAAAGAATATGGATACAAACTAAAAAGATTTGTATTCCGATACCAGGATTTGGAGTCACATCCTGAAAGTGGAGTAGACACTGCTATGCTGAGCCACCCACAAATCAATGAGCTGCCACCACCACCAGTACCACCACCTCCTCTTTCTCTTCACACCTATGGTGCTGACCGAACATTTCCTGTTCCAATGTCTGGTTCTGGAGCGAAACCAAAGACTGCGGTAAGTTTGAAATTGTTCTTAAAAATGCCTTTGCTTTGAATACCAGGAGTGATGAAAGAGGAGCAAAGGCCTTTTGAATGGAATATTCTATTTTATTGAAATGTTCCTAGGGAAAGCTGGTGCACCAAATTTCAAGTAAATGCACTATTTAGTGCTTTATTGCAAGGTTGTGAAAAAATTAATTTCTTCTTAAAGAAGGCTTTGTATTATTGGATATTGTGTATCATGCCAGCTCATGAAATCTGCTGGCTGGGAAATGGTCTGAAAGTGTACCATCTCATCCATTCCCATTCATAGATCTTTAGGCTGCCATCTCCCTTGGCAGATCAGGGTACAGATTTATGAGTGAGAACAGTAAAAGAGAATTGGGTAGACAAAGAGGGATATCTTCTAGCTACTCTCCCACAAAGAGCTTGCAGATGTTTACAAATGCATCATCACAACCATCCAAATTATAGGATAAGATTGGTTGGATGTGAGCAAAGATATTTCTAACCCACTCTCCCCTTTTTCAATCAAAAAATATTAGTTCCAAATGATCTGGTTTGTGTTTAAATCCATTGGAAGTATTTTCTGACAGGATCAAAACTACATGCCTCTATTGGCTTCAGTTGGATAGTTCTGGAGAATATGATTTGTGTGATGTAGCTCTGAAATAACAGACAGTACAAGTATTTATGCATCACAGCAAAAATGTATGCTACAAAGTGAATAATTAGTTCTCTTTGCATTGTGAAATTAGATGTATCAAGTGATGGTGTGAATTTAAATGTTCAGTTTTGAACAATTCAGAACTTCAATTTCTAGTAATGTTTACGTGCATAGGTGTTTGTTGACCATCTGGGCACTGACAGAGTAGTCACAGAGGATGGTAACAGTACATCTGTCACCATTAATTCCAAACCGAAATGGAATTTGGATCAGAATTTGTGGTTTATCCACAGCTGAACCAAAGCAGACAGAGGCTGCAATCCAGAGCAAATTCAGCCTGCTCTGACCTAACTGCACTCTCCTAACTATTCTGTATCCAGAGCAGAAAGTTATGCTGAATCCAGAGAGTCAGGAAGCCTGGGCTGCCCTAACTGCTCCAGAGCATGCTAAGTAATTAACACAAGGGGAAGACTTGCTCCTGAGGAGACACCCCTCAGATCACACTGAACAAGGAACAGCTGTGGTGCCTACAGTGGTGACATGACTCTGCACATCACCTGGTGCAGAAGTCTGTGCGTCATCCCTGGGATGCGTGCCCCCCCTACCTGGACTGCGCAGTCACCAAAGTTGGCGCCTGCACAGTTCTTTCTGAAGCCAACTGGCTTCAGAAAGAGTACTACGCAGGCACCATCTCTGACACCTGCGCAGTACTTTTCTGAAGCCTTTTGGCTTTGGGGGAGACTGTGCAGGCATCAGAATTGGTGCCTGTGCAGTACTCTTTCTGAAGCCATTTGGCTGCTGCTCCGCCTCCTGAGTGAGGCCGAATGGCTGTGCAGAGGCGCGGACTTTCTCTGCTCTAAGGAAGTCTCCTCTGAAGCTGTTCGGCATGCTCAGTGTGTTTCTGCACAGTGCATCTCAGATGGCCGTTCAGGCCAGCTCCTCAGACAAGTGGCAGCTTCTGGCTGATTTTCCGCCTTGGAGCAGGCCTGAATGGGGGTGCTGATGCCCGGGGCCTGCCAAAGGACAGTCAGACTCCTCCGGCACATCACCCCATACGGAGCGCATCCCCAATGCAGCCCACACCAGCCGCACCAGTCTGGTGACGCCACTGGGTGCCTGCCTTATAAGGAGTCCCTGATGAGATGCCAGTACATTCTACAGTGAATACAAGGGGCTGCTTGGAGTGGCCTGCTGTATCCTGAGGTTTGTGGGCAGCCGTAGTTTGTTCCATATCCTGAGGTTGAGAGGAAGGGGTTGCAGCTAGGCTGGCCAAGAACTCAGAGTTTTGGTCAGCACTGCCATTCTTACTCGGGCCTTATCATGGACCCCTATGGGTCTACTCATTACTATACCTGCTCCTGAGGTGGTATATCTCTGAGGAACTGGAAGAGGGCATTTCTGCCTTGAAACAGGCTTTGGATACAGAGTAACTGCTCTGCCCTAGGCAATGCTAAACATGCCCTCAACTTGCCTCTCCTGAGCTGCTTAGGCTGCCCCAGTTAGGGCAGAGCAGGTCCACCTCTCTTAGGGCACCCTATCTTGCCTTGCTCTGCCCTAAGCCTCCTTCAGAGTAACTGGGCTGGAGCATCTTGCAGTTGCTCCAACCTAGTGTTAGATAGGGCAACCTAAGGGCTCTTATGTGGACAGATTAGTTGCTCTGGATTGGGCTGAGAATTATATTATGTTTTAGCATAGGTAGAATTCTTGGGTACTGTCTTGTATTTGTATTCTGAGTCTTGCACTGATGGAACTTGCCTTCTGCCAGCACAAGACATGAGCTGCTGGCACAGTGGTCACAGCAATGGCACATGAATCAGGGCTTCCAGCAAATGACTGGTAGCCTACATGTGCACCAACAGAGAACCTGCCCCTACTGAAGCATGTACTTTTAGATGAGATGTTCCAAGGGAAGGTTAGGGGAGGATCGGATCAACTGGAATATCTTGAGGATGAACTGGAATTGGACATTGTCTGCCTCAGCTTCACCAATATCCTATGCCCCTGGCTTGCCCAACACACAGCCCCACACTTGCTTCAATTCATGCCAGCCAAAAAAACTGGTACAGAATCAAGTTCACTACATAATTCAGAGACCACGGCTGATTAGATAAGTAAAATGTTGTTTAATCTCCCTTGCTTCTTGGTTCCCCCATCAGCCGATACATGCAGCAGAGGCCACATTCCCCACCATTACATGCTCATGAGAAGATATACCTTTAGAGCACTAAGGTGTGGCCCTCAGTGAGCCCCCAGCAAAACCCCTCTGTCATGCCCTTGGGCAAGCCTGGTAATCCACTCCAATACATTCTTACATGTAAATTTATGTAAATATATTCAAATTTGAAATGTAAATTAGTTTTTTTTTGCCCCGACACAGTGTCAGAGAGACTATGGGTGCAATCCTGAGTAACTATGGGGAGTCCTTGCTCCAGTGGAAGAACAATTTGCTCTGGATTGCAATATGAATTTCCCATAGGTTTTCACTAGGTGGTGCAGTAACTACGGGTGCACGTAAAGTCTCTTACGTGCACCCGTAGTTACTCAGGATTGTAGGGTATGTGGCCTTCCTGCCTAAAATGTTGGAGGCCCCTTCTTTAGAGCATGGCCCGATACATTAAATTCTCGAGGAGAATAAGGAAATTCTGACAGATCCCTGGATGGAAAATCTAAGACTTTTGAGGACTACTTATTTCCACCCATGTCTAAAATATTTCAGCACTTCGATCAAAACCTCTCTGCATGTTGGTATCTCTCTTTCCCTAGCCAAAGAACTTTGGTTCCAAATGATCTGGTTTCTTTCTAAGTCAGTTGGAAGTACTTTCCAACACTATTGAAACCACAAATGTAACTTTCCATACTTAGTACCCTGCAAAAATAAATTGTGCCAGAAAAGCTGGCCCATAAAAACTGATGTTAACAATAGTGGAGAAAAGTTCCAAAATATTTGGTTTATTTGCCCACAGTGGCTGGCTAAAATAGGCTCCAATCCTAAGAGCACAATCCTAACCATCTCTACTCAAAAGTAAGCTCCTTTGTGTTCAATAGATCTTACTCCCAGGAAAGTATCTTTAGGATTGCAGCCTAAGGACACAATCCAGAGCAAATTCAGCCTGCTCTGACCTAACTGCACTCTCCTAACTATTCTGTATCCAGAGCAGAAAGTTATGCTGAATCCAGAGAGTCAGGAAGCCTGGGCTGCCCTAACTGCTCCAGAGCATGCTAAGTAATTGACACATGGGGAGGGCTTCCTCCTGAGGAGACACCCCTCAGATCACACTGAACAAGGAACAGCTGTGGTGCCTACAGTGGTGACATGACTCTGCACATCACCTGGTGCGGAAGTCTGTGCGTCATCCCTGGGATGCGCGCCCCCCTACCTGGACTGCGCAGTTGCCAAAGTTGGCGCCTGCGCAGTTGTTTCTGAAGCCAACTGGCTTCAGAAAAAGTACTGCGCAGGCACCATCTCTGACACCTGCGCAGTACTTTTCTGAAACCATTCAGCTGCCGCTCCGCCTCCTGAGTGAGGCCAAATGGCTGTGCAGAAGCGCGGACTTTCTCTGCTCAAAGGAAGTCTCCTCTGAAGCTGTTCGGCATGCTCAGTGTGTTTCTGTGCAGTGCACCTCAGATGGCCGTTCAGGCCAGCTCCTCAGACAAGTGGCAGCTACTGGCTGCTGCTCCGCCTTGGAGCAGGCCTGAATGGGGGTGTTGACAACCGGGGCCTGACAAAGGACAGTCAAACTCCTCCGGCACATCACCCCATACGGAGCACATCACCCAATACAGCCCACACCAGCCGCACCAGACTGGTGACGCCACTGGGTGCCTGCCTTATAAGGAGTCCCTGATGAGATGCCAGAACATTCTACAGTGAATACAAGGGGCTGCTTGGAGTGGCCTGCTGTATCCTGAGGTTTGTGGGCAGCCGTAGTTTGTTCCATATCCTGAGGTGGAGAGGCAGGGGTTGCAGCTAGGCTGGCCAAGAATTCAGATTTTTGGTCAACACTGCCATTCTTACTCTGGCCTTATCATGGACCCCTATGGGTCTACTCATTGCTATACCTGCTCCTGAGGTGGTATATCTCTGAGGAGCTGGAAGAGGGCATTTCTGCCTTGGAAACAGGCTCTGGATACAGAGTAACTGCTCTGCCCTAGGCAATGCTAAACATGCCCTCATCGTGCCTCTTCTGAACTGCCTAGGGCAGAGCAGCTAAGGCAGAGCAGGTCCACCTCTCTTAGGGCACCCTATGTTGCCTTGCTCTGCCCTAAGCCTCTTCCAGAGTAACTGGGCTGGAGCATCTTGCAGTTGCTCCAACCTAGTGTTAGATAGGGCAACCTAAGGGCTCTTATGTGGACAGATTAGTTGCTCTGGATTGTCCTGCCTGTCACCTACTTGGGAGTAAGTTCAATAGTGAAAAATAGGACTTACTTCTGAGTAAATTTGTAGTGTTTGTGATCCAAGAGACATCTTTTTGACCATCAGAAAACTGCTGAAATTAAAACTAAAATACTGGTATATTTAAAATATATTTTATAATCTTAGTACTGGTCTCTTTAATAGAGTTAATGTTGTCCATTGTTTTTTATCGTTGAATGAGAGTAGTTAGCATTGACAGCTTTATTTTTATTGTATTTTCCGTTTTGGAAGTTTGGGCTATTTTTAAGAAGGCAGCTTAAGATATTTTATTTCCTTCTGCAGATCTATTGTAATTTTTTTAAAGACTCATTGGTGTTATTTTTAAAAGGGTCTCCTTTGATGGTGCATTTACTTATTAATATAATATAGAAAACAACAGAAAAATGTCTAATAGTTATATGAATGCATTGCAAAAACAAATACTGTGCTCTAATTGCATATGACAGTGGTTCCCAAACTGGTGGGTTGTGACCCACTAGCCTTGAACACACTGGTCGGTGGTCCTTTAAGGAACAGAGTGGAGGAAAGAGAGTAATTAGAACCCTGGAATTGCACTGCTGCTGGTTTTCCTACCTTTTACTACCAGAACCACCACCCGGGGTGCAGGAGAGGTGTGGGAAGCCCTAAACATGCCTCCGTAGGTCTCCCCAAGCTTCAGAAAATAATTTTTGAAAAAGCAATCCAAATTACTCTAGTTTTACTATAAAAGCTAATTTCCAATAACTTAAAAAAAACAATTTCTGAGGTCTGCAGAGTCCTGCGTATGGCATCCTAGAAGCTAACACTGGTGGTAATAGGTAGGAAACCCCCCTTCAACTCCCAACATCCTTATATGATTTTAGAAACTGCTGCCCTATGAATTTATTTGTTTTAAGAAAAACATCCCAAAATAGTTATTATATTATCGCATTATTATATTAACTTCACTCAAAGCGTTTGGGCCAGAGAATATTGAGTATAAAGAAATCTAGGCTGCAATCCTGAAGTGCACTTATACCAGCCTATGTGGCACTTGGGCTGGCCTAATGCCTGGTAGGCTAGTCTAGCTGCACCAGAAAAGGCCTTGGCCAATGTATGTCAATTTAGGCTGGCCCTAGAAAGATGGAATTGCACTGGCCTAGGAATACTGAACGAGACAGCTCAGCCAGAGACAGCTCAGCCAGTTGAGGGCAGGTTGAGCATAGCCAGTTAGGCCATATCCAAAGCCTATTTCCAGGCCAGACATCCCACCGTTCCTCTGATTTAGGCCACCTCAGGAGCAGCCATTAATCTGAGTAGAACCCTATGGGTTCCATGATACGCCAGAGTAAAAATAGAAGCAAAAGTAAAAGTTCTAAGTTTTAGGCCAGCCTAAGAACCACTCCTGCATCTCAACCTCAGGATATGGCACAACAGCCCACCTCAGGATATGGCACAATTACAGCAACCCAGTGAGCATGCTGCCCTTGTGCTGCTGCCTCTTTTGGCCAGGCTAAAGGCCTCTAGCCCTGTGGATCTGGCCTAACTGTCTGGTCAAGATATGGCCTATTTTAGGCCAGCTTAGCTGGGCTGTTCTCTCTGGCCTAAGTCAGTATTGCACCCCTACAGTACTAAATTTAATAGATGATGGAAAAAATACCGTAATCCAAAATTCCTACATTAAATGACACTAAGGTGATCAGCGCTATATGTAGTAGAGTAAAGGTACAATGCTTGAGGCCAGTGTAACCCCCTCCCCCATAAGTTTAAAAGCCCCTTCCTCTCACCAGCGGCACAATATCTGCAGAACCAAGAAGGAATGGCCCTCTTCTAGAGGATTGGCACTCTTCACAACCAACCAGATTGGGAATCGCTGGTCTAACTGAATACAATGGGTTTACTTCTGAGTAAAAAATAACAGACCACACTGTTTTCAAAGACTTGCAATCATATGGCTGTGTTTCATTTTTGCCTGTTTCTGGATGACTGAGAAATAAAGATTGTCATACTGTAGCTGTGAAAGAAGCTCACCACAGAAAGACTGTTTAGCTTGGATAACACATTTGGGGTCATCTGTGTATTATTGAGTCAATCAGTTGAGGGTTTTCTTCTCCAACCTCCAACGTAGACACTGATTTCTAAACTTTTTTAACAATGCATTTGGCAATTGCAAGCTGCAAAGGAATGTAAATCTGTCTGAAAACACTACAGTCAGCAATCTTTTGTCCCAGTAACCATGAGAAACATTAAGAAAGGAGAAGGAGTTAAGTGTGCCAGATGTCACTTTCTGCTGGAGAAACTGATGTCACTGACATCTGGACAGTCACCAGGGCTATCTGCTGCATCCAGTACAATAAAATTGTCTGTGAGACAGTAAAAGCATGATTTTATACTCGGCACCTATGTTTCTAGAAAATACTAGACCCACACTACTCAGAGTCCTTCTTTGCAGATGTTTGCATTGTGAACTGGTTGGGGCATCATCTGGTGGTGGAAATGAATTTGTCAAATTCATTTAATGGCAAAAATTGAGAAACATTTTCTATTGAAAGTATGAAGCCATTGCATATTCCATTCCATCTGCATAAAGTAACATGTGCTTTTTTCGTGCGTTATTCTTCAAATAATCTCATAGCCTTATTATATTTGCAAATCACATTCACATGATAGCACCAGCTTATTCCAAGGTCAGTCACTCTTTAGGTCATTAATGAAACAAAGGCTGCAATCCTAAACACACTTTCCTGGGAGGAGGTCTCATTGAACACAGTGGAGCTTACTTCTGAGTAGATATAGCTATGATTGTGCTCGTAGGCTGCATAAGTCAGTTAGGCCAGCATAAGTCCCAACGCACATCCCAGGCTGGCCTGGCTACAATCCTAACCACAATTTTCTGGTAGTAAGTACTATTGAACACAATGGGATTTACTTCTGAGTAGATATGTTTAGGATTACACTGAAAGTGTAAGACACTTCTACATCACTCCTGGGGGAGGGTTAGCGCACAGTCATGTGCTTGCCTGCCACAGGAACAGGAAGATTGATTAGTTGTTATGGCCTAAGTTAGCATTGTACCCTTTGTATTAGAAACTTTCTGAGTGTGCAAAGTTCTTCCCATGTATTCTTTATTTATTTAAAACATTTATATTCCACCTTTCCTAAAGCTCAAGGAAAATACATACAGTATATAAAACATAGCATAAATTTATAAAATAGACAGTTAAAATCTAGATCATTGAAAATGAGCACCACAGTAATATAGCATAAAAACCCATAGGTGGTGACATAGTAAAAAAGCAATAAAGCCAAAAAACACATGGATACACAATAAAAGCAGGTTACATAAAAGACAACCAGTTTTACTTTGGCCACTCCAAAAGCTAATGTGAATAAAAATGTTTTTAGGCCTCGCCAGAAATATGAGACATGTTCCATCTGGTATACCCCCATGAATCATATATATCAATACAAAAGCAAATCCGAAATGTATTGCAATAGATTCAGGAGTGAAGTGTATCACCCTTCAAAAAATTTAAACCTTTCTTTTGCAGTACAATGGTACCTTGGTTTACGAGGATAATTCCATAAGCATGCTTGTTTTGCAAAACGCTTGTATATCAATGCAAATTTTCCCATAAGAAATAATGGAAACACAGACGATTTGCTCCACAACCCAAAAGTATTTATATAAAAATGTTACAATACTGTAATATAATATAAAATAATAAAGAAAATACAAAATATTAAGAAAAATAAGACAAATGTACCAACATTTACACCACAATCCAGAGTAACTACAGGAGCTCTTGCATCGATGTAAGAGACATTTACATTGACATAGTTATGGCGCCACCTATGGAAAACCTATGGTAAATGCATAGCCCAATCCAGAGTAAATTTTTCTTGCGTTAATGGAAGAGCTCCCATAGTGCTGTTCGTCTATCAAGTCTCCCAGGCTTCAAACTTGCCCCCCTTACATAGGAGTGAACCCTCACTGATTATAATAGGGCTTACTTTAGAGTAATCATGCAAGGCTAGGTCTCTCAGGCTCCTTCCCATTGCTCCCCTTACATGGGAGTGGGTCCCACTTTACTGTAATACAGCTTACTTCAGAGTAGACATGAATAGGCTGGTCTCTCAGGAGAGGCTGAGGAGTTGCTGGCAGAGTGCCAAAACCGGCTGTATCCCAGCCTGGACTATTTTTTCACTTGTATTGCAAGACAAAAATTATTAGAAATATTTGCTTATCTTGGTTTAAGATCCAAAATGATCTTAAACCAAGGTTTTACTGTATATCTTAGAATTCTGACCATAGCTTTTATGACCAGCTCAGTGCTGAATTCAGTCACTGAATGCTGCCATCTGCTGCTTACATCTAGAAAATAATAGAATTGGAGTTTGAAGGGATCTACAAGAATGAGTTCAATGTCAACATCCCCATAAATTCTATGATAAGATCTATGATATTCATATTATTCATATCATATATGAAATTCATGAGTAGAAAGTGTAAAAGAGGGGAGTGAACTGAATTCCTTTTCTTATTTTAATTGTTTTTTTACATAATTCATTTGAAGCTTTCTCTACCAGCTCAGACCATTTAGATAAATATTTTTGAGCTGGGTTTCTCCTCTGCTCTGCCTGGGCATAAAACATGGGACCTTCCCCACGCAAATGCTCTTAGGGAGCTACAGATCCACCCTATTTGTTAATAATATGGATTACAGGCTAATCCCATCTCTTCTCCATGCTGATTCAACAATGACAAAATGGATATTTCTTGTAAAACCTTCTTGGCTTTAAAAGCCAAGGCTTGGAAAAGTCTGCTTGGATCTATGCTTGTGAAATTGCTGGCACAGGTCTGCATGGGATCTAGAACACAGCAGATAGCATTGCTGCTGAACCTTCCACATTCCCAGTCTTCCTCTGCCCCCTTTCCATCTCCCTGCCATCCCATCTGCCTTGACAGGTCCAGGAGGATCCTTCTGGATTGTTGGAAGGCTGCTATCTTCCTACCAGTACTTCAGCAGTGAACAACTCCACATGGTATTGGAATGTTTTACGACTTAACACTCCCACATTGCAATCCTAAACCCTAGTTAGGCCAGCACAAATTCTGATACAAGTCCTGTGCTGGCCTGGGGTTGTCACAAAAGTCCCTTAAGACACTTCTGCCCATGCCCTGGGGAAGTTAGGCAAGAGCACAGACGTGCACTGGCCTCCTCATGCCACTGTGGAAATAGGGGACAAGAGAAAGGGAGAACAAGATTGGGCTGCAATCATATGCTCATTTAACTGGGAATTGGTCTTAATGAACTCAATGAGACATTGGCTGCAATCCTGATCTCCAGTTAGGCCAACCTAAGCCACAGTATAAGTCCTGTGCTGACCTGGGGATGTCAAAAAAATGGTATAAGACACTTCTGTCCAACTCATGGAGGAGGGTAGACTAGTGGACAGACATGTGCTTGTCTCTCTACAACACCACAGGAACAGGAAGATCAATTAGTTGTTCCAGCTTAAATTATGATTGCACCCTTACTTCAGAATAGATAGGTGTAGACCTATGGAGTAGACCAGCAGTTCCCAAACTGTGTGTTATGAATTGCCCAATATTTCACAAAACTAAAAGGGCAGATTTGGATATATGCCTAATCTGGATTAAACAAGCTGCTACTGGTATTCCAGCCACATCCTTTGGCATTTTTAAAATCAGTTAGCAGCCTTTAAGACCTCTATAAAGTTTAGGAACAAGTGGAATAGAACAAGCTAGGAAATGGTCACTGAAAATCCGTTTAGATGAAAACTACAAGGATGGGCAGATGAATTTTTAGGAAATAAATTTGGCTTTTTTATTAAGGTTATATGATATTTCTTATAAAAGTTATATCCTCCTCGTTGATTCAGACTAGCCATGGGAATCTCTATTTTAAATGGTATTACATATAAGCATTTATATAAATCCTTTTTATTCATGTGTTTATAATATTTTGGTTGGACAACATTTGTTTCCTGTTGCAACAAAATAAATAGCTGTCGTTGTATTTCAAAACAGGAAATAAAATGTTTCATATAGGCAAGTCATAATCCAGAAAATATGATTAGCACCTTTTTCTGACATAGATATTTGACATTGAAAAAGTCATAATAGTAAGCAAGATAAATAAATTTTCCTGCAAGCAGTTATACACTGGGCTATAGATGTGTTTCATCTGGTCAAACAATAAAATAAGCTATGGCTAAATTTTCATATGAAGTTAAGTAAGTGATTTGTGAATAAAGGTTTAAATTATGTCCTTCTGTTTTGTATTAAGGCTGGCCTCTCACAAAAAAAAACACGTGGCTCAATTTTCTGCCATTCAAGTTTATGACGGTTGTATGGATAATAAAATCAAGCTAGGGAAAGCTGTTTGGCATTGCAAAATGTCATCAGCAGTTTTGTTTTTCAAAAGTGAACTACTGATCTGTGTTTCATGTAATGTTCTAGAATTTAGGAGTAGTGAGGCACAGAACAGCGTGTCTTGTGTTAATTTTATGGCTTGCAATGTATATTGTGGAAAATTAATTCGTGTTGGGTGGTTCATGCATCACAGTGTCACCAGGTGGGACAAGGATAACCACAAAATTACAGTATTCTCAGCTAATTTAGTCTGAAAGTACCCCATAGTATCCAACGTTGTGGATTCAAGAGTACAAGTATAAATTTCAAGTGTATTTGAGTGAGTACAGAAAAGCCAGTACTACTTCCTCTCAGAAAGCATATGTTTTATCAATGTACTTACAATCTAGCCAAATCTCCTTTAGAGCCCGTTCTATTTACCTGTCCAGTGCCAATGCAACCACAGTGCAGCTCCAAGGTAATGTTCCCTTACCTTAAGAGGTCTCCATCACTTCCCCTTCACTGCAAGACGTAATGCACACCCCATGGTCATGGTTACATCGGTGCTAGTTAGTTGAATAGAATTGGGTCCTTACCAAAGTGACCATACGTCCTCGATTTCCAGGACATATCCACTTTTTCAGTCTTATATCCTGGAAAAGAAATCTTCATTGTCCTCCTTTTCCTTGTGACCAGACAGCATGTAACTATCTTATAATTATATTTTATAGTTTTAAATTTAATAATAAATAAGATAGTGTTCAAATTAAAGACATGCAAGCAATATATTTGAGTTTAAGTTTTATTTTGTCATGTCCTTCATTTTTCTTGGGTGTCCTACTTATTGTGGGCCTTGTCCTCTTTTGTGGTTATGACATATGGTCACCCTGGGCCTTACTCTCTTCTCTGTAGTCACTATAGCATGGCAATCTCCAATTCTTGACTGTTCACACTTCTCAGGCATAGTATACAGCAGACATGGACAGACAACAACCTATGACCTGGATCTACTCAGCCCCAAAGGCATTGTGAACATTCAGGAGCCCTGCCCAAAATTAATGGAACAGTTTTCAGTTTTATTAAAAATGAAAATAAAAAATGCTTCCAAATGTGTTCTCGTTCTCTCTCTCCCGTTTTTCTGGTTTATTGGTGAAATGGACGTCAATTGTGCTACACAGACATGTGTAGTTTAGATATACAGCACCGTATCACGTGGTACTAGTACGTCACTGTACAGCACAAGCTAGCATGTTGTCTTAATGCAAGCTGTTAGTTGACAACAACTTTATTGTAAAGTCAAATGATCAGTGAGATGATTGGATTGTGTTACCATTTCAATCTCTCAAAACAGTGTTAGAAGGAAAATAAAAGTCTCATAGAATATAGACATTGGACTGTCCTCTTATACAGCATCCAAAATATGACCTTCATACACACAATGAACATGAAACCATTTGTCTCATGTCCAAATGAATGTCTAGTATCTCAGGTTATTGTTTACTGAAATATTCTTGGCTGGTGAAATGCCACAAAGATACTCATGTGTTTTGCCTTATTATTTTTCCTGGCTTATATATTATTTGCAACATGGCATTGTGACATCAGTCTGTAAAACTGCAGCCAGTCCAAAGTAAATGTCTTGTTTCCAAGCTTCTGTGGGAAAAGTATCAGTTGCTCAACAAACTCTGAGTCCTTGATGAAATAAATGAAATGTCACACAAGTGTTTTGAGCCTTTGACAGCAGTTTCCCTTTCTAAATTCATAGGATGTTCCCAGTTTCCAATCTCAAATATCCCAGCATGTTTTTAGTTACAAATCAGTCTAGTTAGATTAATGTTGATCTTAATAAGTTTACTAAACCCTACATCCAGAGTAACTACGGGAGCACGTAAGAGATTTTACGTGCACCCGTAGTTACTGCACCACCTAGTAAAAACCTATGGGAAATTCATATTGCAATCCAGAGCAAATTGTTCTTACATCGGAGCAAGGACTCCCCGTAGTTACTCAGGATTGCGCCCTTATAAGCCTCAACTGCAAAAAAAAAACTATAACAGTAAAGAAAAAGATCTTTCAAACAATAGGTTACAAACAATTGAATCTATTGTGCACCCTGATTTTAAAAGGTTTCAGATAAACAAAGGTTTACCGGAAATCTCATTATATCTAATGCACCATTGAATCTAATGCTCACCCTGATTTTAAAAGGATTGAGATAAAAAAGTTTAATGTAATTGTAGCTAATCAAAGTTTACTGCAATTGTATCTAATTCATAATCTAATGCATAATCAACTAATGCATAATCAACTCTAATGCACAGCCTCATTTTAAAAGGCTTGACATTAAAAAAGTTCACTGGCAATTGTAAAGCACAAAGCAGGTGTAAAATTTAATTTTGCTGCATTAAACATTGAGTTATATGAAAATAATATGACAATAGGTTTATGTTATTATTTTTACCTAATTGCACAACTTTATACAATAATGTGTTTATGTTACATTTTTATTACAATAAACAAACCTGAACTATACTTACAATCAAAATGCTGTACTCGAATCTAATGTGCCATCAAATCTAATGCACACCCAAATTTTGGAGACCATGGCTGCAATCCTAAAGAAACTTTCCTGGGAGTAAGATCCATTGAACACAAGGGGGCTTACTTTTGAGTAGATATGGTTAGGATTGTGCTGAAAGGGTGCAGTCCTATCCAATTTAGGCTAGACTAACTCACCTGACACATCTTCCTGTGGTGGTGTGGGGAGTATGCCTGTGCAGTGGCCTAAACCACCCCCCAAGAATGCACCTCATAGCACTTTTCTGACCCCCCTGGTCAGCACAGAACTTGTGCCAGGTCTTATGCTGGCCTAACTGGAGATTAGGATTGCAGTTTAAATTAGGCTGGAAAAGGTGAGTGTTAGATTTGAGTAAATATGGTATTAATCGCAATAAACAAAATAGAATAACTGCAGTAGAAATTGTTGCATGCTTCTAAACTAGTGATTTTCAGTCTTATTTATCTCATGGCATATAGCCATGGCACTAAAATTGCCAAGGCCACATTCAGTTTTTACTGACAATTGACAAGGCACACTGCACTGCTAGTAGGGGGGCTCACAGCTCCTAGTGGCCCTACTAAGAATAACCCCCTCCCCTAATCCTGTGGTACATGTGCAGACCAATGTGGCACACCAATGCAGTTCAAATCACTGATCTAAACTGTAAAATTGGAATTATGAAGATTGATAGAGAAGGCTCCTCAATTGCACAAAAAGTTGTAAGAAAGGTTTTGATTTTGTTTGGCTGGTTGTTTGGCTATGACACAGGATAACCATTACCAATTTTAATATGCAACTGGGTAACCAGAAAGCCATTTCACAGTTGTTGGACTGTTGGCCCAGTCACCCATTATAGGTCAAGCCCACAAATTTAGAATGTTAAAGGTTAAACCACAGAAATTGTCCCAGATCAGCCAAATCTGTTTCAGGTTTGGATCCACCTCACAACTGTCTCTAGATGATGTCAGTTCATAACCACAGCTTGGGTTTCACCAATTTTTGATATTACACCTGGTCCTTTTACGAGCATTGGCCAGACACAGCATCCAAGACTACCTTCTTAACCAATATTTGAGAGTTTAGGTGGGGTGCCACCTAAATCGCATCTTCTGTCATAACAACTAAGAGACAAATACCAATCTAAGCAGACAATCATTCAACCAGTTGTATCAAAGATGACCTCATATTCTTACATTCTTGAGCAATGCCCAAAACAGACTGAAATGTCTGCCAAAACAACAGAAAGATGTGGGTGCGGCAGCAAGTTATTGGGCGATGAGTGAGCAGAGAGCAAGGAAATCAGGTTTTATTTTCCAATTTAGTGATTTAAAGGGTAGACTCTATGTTTGCTTTAGAATGAGATAATGCAGTGCATACCATGCAATGCACACCACATTAAATGTGTACGTTTCTTTTAAAGGTGGTTTAAGGGTGTATTCAGGCAATAATATAAATATAACCAAGTTGTCCTTTCTTCAGTTTCTTCTCAAGTTCCTTCCCCAGATATTTCTGGGGAAATTTAGAAGCGCCAGATTTTACTTTCAAATGCAATCCAGAACAATTATCATATGTATATACAAATCTAGAATGTCAGGGAAGATTTCATGGATTTAAGAAGCTATCTTATACCATAAGTCAGGGCACAATCCTAACCAATTTAGGCCAATGCAAGTCACGCATCTCCCCATTCCTGTGGCAGGATGAGGAAGCCAGTGCATGTCTGTGCTCTACCCTAACCCCCTCCCCTTATGGCACCTTTCCAACAACCCCAGGCCAGCAAGGGTCTTGTGTTTTGACTTATGGCAGGAATTGTGTCTGCCTAACAGGACTGAGATAGGATTGCAGCCTCATTTTAATATTTTCTACTTTGTCAGTGGTATTCCAATCTCTTAAACTAAGGACTTTTCCAGCCTAGTTTCCTGCAATCATTTTTATTGGATACATTGGTTAAGCATTTGTGAATATTGAGGAACTTTCGTGCATTCAAACTTTGTGCGCACCACAAAGCAATGGCATCTCCCTTCTGCACTGAGCTTCCTGCATTGGTATAATACATGGCATCACCATGCCAATGTTTCTGAAAAAATTCATCTGTGCACATATGGAGCAAACCTTTGACTTCTGATAAGCAGTCCAGATTTTTAGCAGAACTCAGTAGTTTACAGTAACTCCAGTAACTGGCTGCATTTGTCTTAAATACAGGCAGAGCCACAAATATGTCACTGCTTTGAGTGGAATTTGGTGACACTGAAAATAATTTCCACAGGAATTTGCCTCTAGACAGGCTGCTACCACAACAGACAGTGTAACTAAATGTGGGGGGAAGTTTACTTAAGGACTGAAATGGTTTAAGAACATGATCTTACAGATCTTCAGTAGGAGATATTCTGAATGTAATTTATGTTGAGGTTTCTCGTAAGGGAGGAATATTGTATAATCTGTAAGACTTGAGAATGGGGGGAATCTTACTCCGTGGATCTAATTTCAGAGCTGAATTTTTAAGAATTATGATCCGGCCCTATCTGAATGCACTCCACTCCACATCAATGTAACTGTCCCTTTGAAGCGTCAGATGCTTCCTGCATGTGTGCAGTCCCAAAGTCTCCTCCAGGTAAGGAGGCATTTGTTCCCTTGCCTGAAGATAAGCTTCCACTGCCCTGATAGGATATCAGTGGAGTTGCCACCACCTATATCAATCCGCTTCCTACCCTTGACATGCTCCATTCCCTCCCAGCTCACCTCTCTGTTGCTCCCAGCCCCAGTCCCAGCCCCATTCTGTCCATTGGCTAACCATTGTGCCAACATTCTGGTGTCAAGGCTCCCACAGAGTCCACTAGTGCCTTGCCACCATTCACTGTTTGTGACAACAGCCAGGCATAAAGGGCCAGGCCAGGCAGAGATGACTAGGCAGCCCTCTATGGTACATCACATTTTTGCAACCACAGTAAAGTGTGCTGCATTGTGAAAACAATGGACCCAATTGGACCCATATGAGTGCCAGGATAGTGGGGTGGTTAAGGGGTTGGATTGTGACCTGGAAAATCCAGGTTCAAATGCCCCCTCAAACAAGAAGCTTGTTTGAAGCTTGGGCCAGACGCTCACAGCCTCAATGACCCCACATGGTTGTTGTTGTTGAAGAAAAAACGATAAAGATCTTTGTAAACCTCTTTGGGCAATTGCTTGGCATGACAAATAAATAAATTCAGAAGAATTTCAGTGACATTGGCCTATGAATCGTGAGTATTTTGGCAAATTTCAAATGTCATATTTGTTCTCTTAATACTGAAGCATTATTTCAACATGTTTGATTAGATCAATAGATGGATGATGAACTTGCACAGATAGCAACAGAAAGCCCTGTACAGTGAATAAACACAGTGTAAATAAACTCTTTAATCCTTTGACCTTACCAAATGCACTGTTCAAAGAAAATGGAGACATATTTCCTTTATGTTACACACAACATTATTACCATTACTGGGTTTTGTCCATGTGTATGAGTCACAGAGTATTGCACACTGTTAAGCTCTGGCAAATTGCGCCATTAGCAGAATAAATTTTTCCATTGACTACAAATCTTCCATTATTACTTTTCTTTTAACTACAAGTCTTCCATTGTTATTGTCTATAGAGTGTTTTATATGAAGAAATAGAAATAGTTTAGGTATCATGCCTAAACATTTCCAGGCACAGACCTGCTGACAACATAAAAAAATCCTATCTCAGTCATACATTTAAATCTCTCCTATAAAGAAAACTGGTGCTGTATCAAAACTGCATTTAGGATAGGAGTTTTGATATTTTTCTTTTTAGAGTTCAGGGTATGCCTGAATGCATTAAGCAGCCCAGTCCTAACCTGAACAGCACGCACAGGCTGTATCAAGTGCACGTTAGGAAACAGCTGAAAGTCTCCTTGGGGTAAGGGGTATTTTCCCCCTTAACTGATGTGGAGCCCCAGCCTGTCCTATGGGCTTTTCCTATATACCCAACCTTACCCACCTCCCTTGTCAACTTACCTGCTTCAGTGGATCCTGCTTCAGCTGAGTGTTCCTGCAAGCATCCATCAGTGTGTTGTTCCATGCAACAGAACATGTATTCCAGAAACATTAAAATCTTGTAGGATTGGGCTGTTAATCATTTATTGTGAGGATAACTTTTGCCTGGGTTTGTATTAATGCATACCACTAGCAGCAACTGTTTCTACTGGTACAAAGACAGTTATTGTGGCCCTCCAGAGCTATCCAGAGCATTTGATGCTCTTTGATGCAGTGAGTAAAATTTGATACAGTGATTAAATATCCCAGTTATAAAACTTTGGGGGTGAACATTGTTCACCTCATATAAGTAAAACAAATTGAGTGATCAATAATAGGAACCGCCTCGCTGAATTCAGCCAATCCACCACCTAATATAACACTATGATATACCATCACAATAGTAATTTATTGCACTACTATTCAAAAAAAGAACTGTAAAAGAGTTAACTTGCAAATACAGTGGTACCTCACATAACAAGTTCAATTTGTTCCAGAAGCATGCTTGTTATGTGAAACGCTCTTTATGTAAAGCGGATTTTCCAATAGCAGATAATGGAAACTCAGACGATTGGTTCCACAACCCAAAAAATATTCATATAAAAATATTAACTGTATGTTAAAATTATGACAAAACACTGTAATTGAATTCAAATCATGCATTCAATGTGCAAGATCCTATGAGGTCTACTTAGGCTGCAGTCCTAAAAATACTTTCCTGGGAGTAAGACTCATTTAACATAATGGGGTTTACTTCTGTATAGATATGCTTAGGAGGCTGCTGTTCTAAAGACACTTTCCTGGAAGCCCCATTGAACACAATGGCTGCATCGTTAGGAGGCTGCATGGAGGACAGGGAGCTTTCCTGGGCTGCTGCTGTTGGCTGGTGGGGGCACTTGAGGGCAGCAGCACACGGGCCAACAGCCCTTTAAAACAGGCTCCACACAGAGCGCCAGGGCTGCCTAGTGCGCCGCCCATGAGGAAGCAGTACTTTCTGTTTCTCTATGCACCTGCCTTTCACATCCGCAGATGACCTGGCCAGGTCACTTTCAGGTTGCCTGAGGCTTGTTAAGTGAAGCAGACTTGTTAAGAGGGGCTCACTCCCAATGGGAATTTGTGCTTGTTATGTGAATTACTTGTTATGTGGGGTACTTGTTATGCGAGGTACCACTGTAGTTTTAAATGCCTTTCCAGCCTGTTCCTCAGCTATGGAAGTGAAACATGTTGGCTCCCACATACATCCATGCACATTTTTGTAATGTGAGTTAGAGCACAATCCTAAACATGTCTATTCAAAAGTAAGCCCCATTGTGTTCAGTGGGTTTTACTCCCAGGGAAGTGTCTTTAGGATTGCAGCCTTAGTCATTTACTGCCAACTACAAGTGAAGTTAAAGTTATGGTAAAGTTTTGCAATTGCAAAAGCAGAGTGATATTTCAACATGTGCAGGAATTTCAGAAGTGACTGGTGGGGATATGTGGTTAGAAAATAAAATATTTAGAGTAATTTAAAGGGTGGAGTGGAACTGCTTAGGAAAAAGGTGCTGGATTAGGATATTTTGCCAGGTGCCCAGTGAACTTTCCCCCTACTTCCTCTATCTTGTCCAGTCTAATTTCATTTGCCAAACTCCCCTTGTAGTACCACAATTCCTCAACTAGTAGGCTAGGAGTCATATCCACTAGATAGACTGTGAGCCAATTTTAGTTGAGTCCCTATTCATTCCATATATATTTTTATTTTTAGTACATTAT
Source organism: Cryptoblepharus egeriae (assembly GCA_030015325.1). Lineage (NCBI taxonomy): Eukaryota > Metazoa > Chordata > Lepidosauria > Squamata > Scincidae > Cryptoblepharus > Cryptoblepharus egeriae. The sequence continues at coordinate 56,628,405 of JAREYC010000007.1, forward strand.
GTTACTGTGGTGACTGCAATGGGAATATGTTACAGATATGCACTTTTTAAACTGGCTTCTATGTACAGTGATGCCTCACATAAAGAATGCCTCACTTAAAGTATGTTTCATGTAACAAACAAAAATTTCTCTAGGATTCTGCTTCACGTAAAGAACATGCTTCATGTAAAGAAAACATTCATTGGCAGTTGGGGCAGACGTGCGGGCCAGCATCCTGTTTAAAAAGCGTCAGGGCTGCCTAGCGCACCTGCCCATAGTGAAAGCAACACTTCCATGTTGTTCCTCCTGTGGGCGGGCGTCCGCTAGGCAGAGGGAGAGAAGAGCAGTGGAGAAGAGGGAAGCAGCTCAGGGCTAGCCAGAAGGGAGCAGGGGAGAGAGAGGCTCAGGATGAAGAGAAGGAGAAAGTGGGGAGACACTTGGAAAGTGTCTTGGATTGCAGCGTCCTAACCATGTCTATTCAGAAGTTAGACCCATTGTGTTCAATGGGTCTTACTCTCAGGAAAGTGTCTTTGATTGCAGCCTCCTAACCACATCTACCCAGATGTAAGCCCCATTGTGTTCAATGGGTCTTACTCCCAGGAAAGTGTCTTTAGGACTGCAACCTAAGTAGACTTCATAAGATCATACACATTGAATGCATGTTTTGAATTCAATCCTAGTGTTCTGACATCATTTTTACATCCACTTAATATTTCTATATGAATATTTTGGGGGTTGTGGGACCAATCGTCTGAGTTTCCGTTATTTCCTATGGGAAAATCCACTTCACATAAAGAATGTTTCACGTAAAGAACATGCCTCCGGAACGAATTAAGGCTGCAATCTTAAAGACACTTTCCTGGGTGTAAGACCCATTGAAAACAATGGGGCTTACTTTTGAGTAGACATGGTTAGGATTGTGCTATAAATTTGTTACATGAGGCGCCACTGTATATGGTTTTTATCAAAGATATTCAATGGTACTGACTCCTAGGAAAGTGTGGAGTAAGATTGAAGCCTTTAGGCTTGTGCTCTTCATCTGCGATATATGCATCCATGTGTACATTCCACCTCCTAAAACTGTGTCCTCACAATTGTGTGGAATTGAGGAAGTATTTTGCGGCTTTGGAGCTGTGGGTTAATCTATGCGTGGGTGAATTTTCTTTTCCTTTCCCTTCTGTTATGATGGAGTCTTGACTGATAAGAAGTGTGTGGGAACAGGGACAGCCATGTCATTGTTGCCTGGCAGAAGATCATGGGGTTGCAATGCAACCATGTCAAGTGAAAAATTACCTTTTTATCAGCTTAAGACAAGAAATTCTAAGTCGCGCACAGTACAGTCTGTGCATGTCTACTCAGAAGTATGTCCCATCATGAGAAAGTATGCATAGGATTGAAGCCTGAAAAATATTCCATTCCTTCCTTATGAATGTGAATATTCTCTGCAAGTAATCTTCTCTGGGTTCTGCTCCATAATTTTGCTGGAAACTGTCCCTGGACACTTTTCAAATACGAGTTTGTGAAATGCACAGCTCCTCTTCCCTATGAGCCTCCTTTTCAACACTGTTTTACACACAGGCACACAGAAGCAAGCATTACTGTTTTCTTTAGGCATGACTCCTACAACCTTATAAGTCTCGACTACTACACTTTGTATTAACCTCCCACTCTCAGTCTCATCCATATGTTCTGTTCTGTAGCCCAATGAAGCTTCTCTGCTCTGCCAAAGCTGTGAATTGAGTTGAATAAACTACAATGATACAAATGTTATGCATTGATCCAGATGTGCCTCAAAGTAGCTTACAGTGAAATCTGTGCATGTTTACCCAGAAGTAAGTCCTATAGGCAAGTAGGGTTTTTTAAGCATGGGATTTCTTAGGCGGAGTCTGGAGAAGTGAATTTAATATACTGGTCTAACAATAGCTCTTCTCCGGGGACGGAAGAGTCTCATTGACTGAAGAAAAACCTGGACAGCCAGAGAAGTAAAAAGAGAGCTCACTAGCCCTACAATCCAGAGTAACTACGGAGCACATAAGAGACATTACATGCACATGTAGTTACTGCACCATCTAGTGAAAACCTATGGGAAATTCATATTGCAATTCAGTGCAAACTGTTCTTACACCGGAGCAAGGACTCCCCGTAGTTACTCTGGATTGCGCCCTATGTCATAAAAGCTTACTGCATGACCTTGGGCCAATCTTTCTCAGCCTCACCTACTTCACAGGGTTGTTGTGAGGACAAAATGAGAAGAGGGACTGTATGTACCACCCTCAGCACCTTGGAAGAACAGTGGTATAGAAATATGAAAAATAATTATATAATTATTTTTAATGGAGAATAGATTTTCCCTCACCTTACTGCCCTATGAGCCAGCAGTTTTAAATACTAAGAAATGTTTCGCCTGCATCTCCCCTCCTTCATTAACAGTTCTGAACCTTCCATTAGAAATTGAGATACTGCCCCTTAAACCATTCAAGGTAGACCAGTAAGCCTTCAAGGTAGACCATTTTGGGTGATCAAAAAAATCATCCTTATCTCTCTACTTCTTGCTTGCTTAAAGAATGTTAAGTCTAATAATGTCTTAAACTTTTAGAGTTTTCTGGTTATATGATGTTAGGTAAATTTAAAAGGATTGCCTAGTTGGATCCCTCAAACCAGAGATTTTTTAGGTTGGGTGTGGAGATGTCATAAGACTGCTAAACTTCAACAAATGGACCAAAAAAATAAATGTATAGATCATCCTAGTATTCAGTGAATTTTTAAAAATCAGTGAATAAAAATGTGGAAAATTTATTAAAAAACCCACTTACAGGTTTCTTCCATTGCTCCTAATGGAATAAGGTTATACCTTGATATTAGCACAGCTATGATTTTGGGATTCCTGTTGTTACCAAAATATAAGCAGTTAAAAAAAATGAAAAGTGCATCCCTTTACAATGGTTTAAAAACAGCTTTTATTATTGTTGTAGAAAGGCATACAGCAATTAAAAAATGCAAAGGAGCTGAAGAATGGAATGATTGCTTGCATGACTGCCTCTTTACAACAGTAAGATAAGAAAAGTAAGAGAAAATGTGATTGTAATGTGATTGTAATGGGATGCATTTTTCTCCTTTTCCAGGGATTTGCACATTCCTTTTTGTATGCAGTGGCCATTCATGTTGAATCAAATCCGTATATAAAAAAATCTGCCTATAACAAGGCTGGACCTTTAATACAAGAGTGGAGTCCAGCAGGAAGTGAGTAAAGCCCATCGGCAGCCCAAAAATTGCCTTAGATTAACCCCTAACACTCATATTTACCAGAGGAAAAATAGGGTGATTTTTGTCAGACTGGACAATGTAAATAGTTACCTAAAAGTAAATGGTTAACAAATTTTCTTACGGGCAGGCTGACCTAAACATTTATCCTATGATATAAGACAGTCCTCTCAGTTTTACCTCAGAATTCATGTTGAGGGGTTATTGTGTGAATGCATCCTCCTCAAATGTGTCATTCACATAATAAGCACACACACGTAGGAAAAGACATGTCTTAGGGTGCAATCCTAACCAATTTAGGTCAGCCTAACTCATCTTGCATGTCGTCCTGTGGTGGTGTGGGTAAGTTGGCTTATGCCTGTTTGCTCGCCTAATCCCCTCCCCACAGGAGTGGGGGGCAATGCCAAGGATAAAACTTATGCCTGGGCTTATGCCAGCCTAAATGGAGGTTTTTAGATTCGTGTAATTTCTTTTCTTTGGTGTGTAAATGTTCCATTTGAGATTAAAATAAGATGAACACCCAGACCGACACAACAGGTTAACACTCAATCCTATCCATTCTTTCCTGGGAGAAACCTCATTGGACACAATGGTTCTTCTCAACAGACATGCGTAGGATTCTGCTCAATAATAAGAATGAAAGTTCTTTTTCTTTCCTACAATCAGACTCAGTCTTCAAATTGCCTTAGAAAATTGTTATGAAGGCTGCTTTTCTTTCCTCTTGCATGTATTTTGGAGTGTGACATTTTGAGGATGCAGAATATTTGACAAGCAGCAGTATTCAGAGGTTACTGAGAACAACCATTGCACTGCTGTAACTTTACTTTGAATTTCACAATCATTGCTCAAACCACAGGATTAGTACTAAAGGCAACAACACACCAGGGAACCAGCAGGAATGTGACAGAGTTCATAGAACAATTGGTTCAAATTTAACTTTGTTGACCTTTAATCTCCCAAGGTCATCACTGCATCTTCTGTTGAGCATCACACAATACTGCTCTAATCAGATTGCACAGAGTTTGCCTAGAATCCAGAGTGTTGGTGAATAAATGATTACAATTTCACATTAACGTGACTTGCATGGGAAATAATGAAATGGCAAACACTAAGGGTCCTATCCTGTCTAACTTTCCAGCACTAGTGCAGCTTCAATGCAGCCACAAGGTTAGTGAACAAATTCTCTCTTATCTTGCGGTGGCTTCTGCAACTCCCCCCTATTTAAGATGCAATGCCTGCCCCATTGGCACACTTGCATCAGTGCTGGAAAGTTGGATCGGTTCAGACCATTATTATATTCCTAGAAATTTCTTATTGCATTTGTTACCAGGTATTATTCAAAGCTGGTCATCAACCTTGTGTGCCTTCTACACATTTTGGATAGTTCTGTGATAAATATAGCCATAATAGCCTCAATTAGATGATACTACCAATCTGGTATCACATCTTTGACCTGAAGTCTACTTCATACGTTATATTCTTTTTAGATGCCTACTTAAGAGATTTATAATGGGTTCTTTTGAAAGGGCTTTTTTTGATTACCAAGACATGCAAATTAATTTTGCAGGGTTTTTTCCTTGAATCTTCCACTGCATTGTTTTCTTTGTTTTTCTTCCTCTGCATTGTTTTTCTTCCAACTCTTTCAGGTTGGGAGGGGACATCACACAATTACATTCCCTGCTATCATATGGTCAAATAGTACAATTAGATCTATATCATTCCATAGGAACACCTTCTAGAATGACAGATGACTCTTGTTCTTCATAATTCATTGCTCAGAGATCCGTGGGGAATATAGGACTTTATTTATAAAGCATATGAGAAATTCTCTTGTAATTGCTATGGGCTTTTTTATTATTTTCTTATCCCAAGTTCCCACAGAAGCTGAGAAAGCTATTATTTTCTTATTGTTTCTGCTACACGCATGGTGATTTGAACCCTACTAACTAGCAATCATGCTGTTTTATGTTCTTTGCCTATAGTCTCAGTGGGAAAATTAAAACAAAGCAAAGCTTAATACTGGTTCTATTAGACAATACAATAACGGGAAAAGCTGGATTAAAATCCTAAACCCACCTGTATGCTTTGTGGTCCCACTGAACTCAACAAGACCGGTGAGAGGTAACCTAATTCTGTATTACATACCACGGTTGCTTGGAAAATATATTCTGGTGTGGGTCCTGGTTCTTAAACATGTGGACAGCTGTTGCTGTTTCTTTTCACAGGTTAGCTCTGGTTTTCCCTTTTCCTTTTCTGGAATAAACAGAAGTTATTTGATTTAATTATTTCATTTATATCCCACCTGTCTTCCTAAAGTAAGGATACCCAAAGTGGCTAATATCATTTAGCCTATTAACTAAAATAAAATAAAATACAGTGGAAAACTAGTTAAAAACAGTAAAAAAAAACAGTAAAATGCGATTAAAACTAAATATAAACTGTAAAAGAGTCTGAATAAAAGAGTCTTCAACACAATTTTCTGTTGTGCCAGTGGCATTCATTCCCAGGGGTGTTGCTCCCCCACCCAGTGGTGCCACCCTTACAGTCTTACTGTTCTTAAGACAGTAAGACACCCTTACTCCCTTACTGAGCTTACTGTCTACCCTCGTCCTGAAAACTGAAGTGATGACTTGACATACACATCCTTCTGAAGGCCAGGGCGGTTCATTATGGCTTCCCTAGAAGAAGGCTTTTGAAAGGCCAGGAAAGCAAAGCATAGCTTCCCTGACACCCCCCCCCCAACCCATGAGGGATGGTGAAGCCATGCACAGCTGCCATGGCCCTCAGAGGGCTGAAAATTATCACTTCAATTTTTCAGTTGAAAATCAGATATGACCATTTGTTTACCCCCAAGACTGGCACCTGGGACATTTGCACCCCTTTCCCCCTCATGTATGTTCAGGGTAACGAGATATCATAAATGCAAAAGAGAACAAGGCCATAAATGTAGGACACCCAAGAAATATATAGGACATGACAAAATAAAAGCCAAAAATACTCATATATATTGTTTTCATGTCATTAAGCACTATGTGTGCAGGCCTAACCTAGGCTGACCTAACCTAGGCTGACCCATCATTCCTATTCCTGTGGAAATGTGGGGAGGCAAGCACATTTCTGTGCACTTCGTGGCACTCCCAGGTTAGCAGAAGACTTGTGCTGGGGCTTAGGCCAGCCTAACTAGAGGTTAGGATTGCAGCAAGTTACTTATTAATCAATGTAAATCTATTACAAATAGAATAGAATATTTGTTTCCTGCCTTTTTCCCCGAAGATGGCTCACAATAATCAAAGTTCACTAAAAACATCGTTTAAAAACATCAATTAAAAACAACACTAAAACATCAATCTTAAAAGACAGCAAAATAAAAGACACCCACATTTAAAAAACAAACAGTTAAAGCCACAATAAAATATATGTTGTAGGAAGTGGTCACAGTGGAAGTAGCAGGAGGAAGGAGCATCTTAAAACCAAGTGTTGACAAGTTTTAAAAGGCTAGATATAATTTATTGCATCTAATTTCTTAATGATAAAAGGCTAAATCCTGCCGTCTCATAAAGAAAAGGAGTACAATGAAGGTTTTTCTTCATTCTTCATTTCTTCAAGCCTGAGGTCAATGGCAGTTGGGCTTTGATGCTGCTACTGCTATGTTGAAATGGCTTGAACCTAAATGACTTGTTTAGCAGTAGACCCTCATCTGGAGACGGGTGCTTTTTATCCATCAGCTTTTTATTCTGTAGGGGTTCATTCAGACTATAGCAGATTTTTCTCCTCTCAGTCTCAAAGGTATTTGTTCTGCAAACAGTTATCTTGCAGAACCTTTTACAATCACAGAAGCTTCAATAAAACCAGAAAACCTGGTAAAGTTAATTAAAGTGCATCCTTCCCTCAAAGGCTGGTCATTAAAATCTCATGTTCCCTCTTTAGTTCAGCAGCTGTGAACAGATAACATATCTACAAACATTATTGGGGAGGTTAAAGCCTTTACATTTTATTATAAAGCCTCCACAGTATTGCATACTATTGAGCTCTGACCCCAATGATTTGGACTTTTTCTCTTGCCTCTTGAAAGAAAGATCTGTCTTGAGACCTGTACTTGTTTCATGTTATTAAAATATATTCATAATCCACAATGTCACTGAGCTACATCTGCTTCCTATTTAATATTAGTACAGTGTGGGAGGATGCAAGACATCCGTTATCCCACTCTGTTCACAGATAATACATGCACAAGAGGAGTCCTGCTTCCTTTTGATGAAATGGCTGTTTTAATGTAGCCTTTAATGTAGCATGGTGTGCAACTTGATTCTCAAGAGTGGGCAGACATCTTTTTTCATAACATCGGTATATAAGCTATGTTCGTCCCAGAGAAGCAAAGGCTTACAGCCTAATTCTCTCCCTTGTCACCAGTACCATGAAGCTGCATGCTATGGTAAGGGACAATGGGGTCCCTTGGTAAGGGGTTCCATGCTATGGGGTCCCATGCTATGGTAAGGGACAATGGGGTGTTTTTCTTGAAGTAAGGAAACTTATTGGGTCCTCAGACCGATGCCAATAGTAGAGCTGGTATAAGTCCAAATTGAGTAAGGAGACCAAATTTGGGGGGATCATATCTGGCATTCATATTTGCTGCTAAGATCTGCCCCTCTACCTGCTCCCACCTCCCGCCCTCCCTCAAACTATCCAATGTTCATCCAGATAGAACCTAAAGTTCACATAACAGGCAAGTGCTTTCTTTTTTTAAGAAATAAAGGTGGGAGTACTCACCATGAAAATGTTATAAAAATGGGGGTACTTACCCTGTAGATGTTATTTTTAATCAGTGGCATGTCTACTTGGGGGCCCCAGTGGTGCTGGTACACAGTACCTGTGAGTACCCCCTCTTAAAGACCCCTGGGAGTGACAGAATGATTTTAAAATGTTAAAAATGGATAATTTTAAAATGTTTTTGAGGCCAATTTACATGAAACAGTGTTGAGCTGCTCTTAGGAAAAAAATCTCTGAAAGAGTACAAATTTCTAGAAGGAGTGCAGGAGTTATTCATAAAAACAGTATATAATTTTATGTTGTGTCCAATCTGCAACAAAATCAAAAGAGAACTGATCAGTTAATTAGAAAGGCAGACAAATGAATTCAGGTTTTTATTACCAAAAAATGATTGATAGCCCATTAGTGTGCTGTTATATTCAATTGCAACAAATAAGAACAATTAACTGCATTTTCCTACAGATTAAATATATACAGTGTAAGCATTTTATTTTAGTTTTTCTGTTCATATCCAACAGTTTGTGAAATGTTTTGGAAGGGTTTCCTTCTAAAAGAGTGTATTCAGATCATGTGGAAGTTATTAGTACAGTTCTTTTGTTTCATCAGGGTTGAGAAATTTGGAATAACGTGAAGCTACACTGGACCCATCTGGCTGAGCAGGAAAATCCCATTTAATTGCTCTTTTGCCAAAAATGTTAAATCACTTCCTGGGAATGCAGTTAATTTAAAACATATGGAAATCATTGAGAGAGGTCCATAGTGAATTCATAGCCTTTCTATTTTTTTTTAGTTGCAAGCATTTTTCATAAGTAACAGTTGGGCATGTTATCCTACTGGGATTATAGTTAACAAAGTATGTTATCAACATCCACACACAAATGTCCCAATCCTATCCTTTGCCATTGGTGTTGATGCAGCCACATTGTGGAGGTATGGGCTGCATCCAGTAGTAGTGCGGTGGGAGATCAGGTATGGGATATTTTGTTTTATTTTGTTCTGTGGGTCATCATGAACATATGTCACCTCTTTAGTGTGGCTGAAAAGAAGGCACCAAATGCATGTCTGCTGGTGTACACATTAGTTAAGACACTGTGCATGTTAACCAGAAGGCCAGGGTTCGAGACCAGGGTCCCCACAAGACAGGGTGAGCTCCTGTCCTTAGCCCAGCTCTGTGACGCAGCTGGAACCAGTAGTATCGGCTCTACCATTCCATTGGACTATTTCAGTGGCATGGAGAGGGGGGGATTTGCTGCTTGGATAACAGCCTATCCTCCATGACAATCTACCCAGACCTTCATACTTTGCATGCATTTACCAGCTCTGACCTGGTAAAGTGCCTTCAATAGGATATCTCTGATGGTGCTGCTGCTTTACACTGGTGGTTCACACTAGCCTAGGTGTAGCATGCACCATCTGGTGACTTCGCTCAGAGGTGAGGAGATGGGTGCAGACGTCACTGGATGACATACTTGCGGCGGGGGGTAACACTACTCTCCAAAATGGCAAGATTTTGGTATCTTGTAATATCATCATGCAGGGTATTATTTGATGCATAATTTAACGCTAAATGCAATGAAACAAACTGTCTTAAAATATCTAAATTCTGACAAACATGACCAAATAACTGAAAAAGGAGAACACTGCCTTAAAAACAAGTGATCAATGATACTGAATGTTCCAAGAGTCAATGAAGTATTATTATGATACAGAAGGGCAGCAGCCTCCAACTTGCGCTGGATGCAGCACAGGCATTTTGGCCTGCCTGTTCCAGTCCAAGTTTAGATTGCACTGTAAATAAAATAATTTGTGTAAAAAAAAAATGGTAGTAATGCCTAAGAAAGTTAGTCATAACTAACTAAACTTAGGGCATAGATTCAGATAGTATTAATTCACCAGTGTTAATTCATATACTCCATGTACTAGTGCAGTTGAGGACATGATAATTGCATCCAGTCATGATGCACAGAAAAGGAATACAGAAGGTATCTGCTCTTCTTCAAATGCTGTATGACTTGTTGGGAAAGAATAAGCATCCATTCCATTATAAATCATGTATTTTCTAGGGCAAGCAGTTGTACTCCAAAGGTGTCCCATCAAATGCTATAGTTAGTTTCATTTAAAGACACATGTGTTTGAAAGAAGCTTTCTAAAAATAATAAGGCAGATATCTTCACTGGACCACGATTTTTATTTCGTTTTAGCCTGCCTTCAGAAAGTATCTGAATGCCATCACAGAAAAACTATTGGATATATTTTTCCTAATACAACAATAGCCAAACAGCATATTTTGTGTTACTAGTCACACTCAGGGCCATTTCTTTGTTTTCTTAAGTCCTGCTGAATTCTACCATCTTAACTTCTGTTTGTAGCTGAGGAGCTGTGTAGATGCTTAGCAGTTCTTGGTGGTGTCAGACCCACCTCCAACCCACCCCCAGGCAACAGAGTCAGACAGTTAAGATTAAGTTCTGTTGCATGGGTTGCTTTGCCAGGTAGATGTGATTGGAAAAAGGTCTATAAACATCCACTTAGACTGGGGCAAAATCAGATGCAAAAATGTTGCTTCCCCTGTAAGTGTATACATTTTTTTCCTTGGAAATGTTTGAAAAGAGTGTTTGCTATCTCATCTCCACATTTAAATATTTTTTTTACAAAATCCATCTTTTATTTCTTTTTCAGGCTATGCCAATTATAACAGAAAAGGAGAAGGCTGGTGAGTTCTTGTTCATCATGCTTTTGCTGTTTTCTCTTAATTTTTATTTTGTGGGATAGCAACCTATTTGTCTTAACGGGAAAAGGCAGGTTTATTTTGAAATTACAGCATAAAGTGGAAATAATACATTTTATGGATGCCATATTTTTCAGGTTCTACTTTAAGGGAGAGTGACCCATTTTAAAAATATCCACAGATGAGTCAATCCTAAAAATAAGATGATAGGCGAGACTAGATAACTTTTAAGCTAACAGCAATATACAAGAAAACAGTATTTTAAGTTTATTGTAGCTTAGAACATTTTGGAGTGAGGATTTATATTGGCTGCTTTTTTGTTCAATCTAAAATATGTCAATGGATGGTTCCATCCTTTCTTTTTTCCTATATTTGCATATACTGTACTATTTCCAAAAATAAGTCATACAGAATATAAGGTAAGGCACCTTACAATGGTCAGGCCCAACTCATGTGCTGAGTTATTTCTGAAGCAATATGGCTATTTCTTTGAGGCTGAAACCTAATGTGCGCTTACTTGGTAGTAAATCCCATTGAACTTACTGCGGTTTCCTTCTGAGAAGACATACCTCAGGTTTGACTGTGAGTCAGAAAGCAGAATTTGGCATCAACTATGGATAATTTTTTAAATAACATTGTCTTTCTCTGTATTTTTTGTCTGCTAATTTGGTATTTTGATGCTTTTATCTGGAAACAAGTGTCATGGCAATTTGCATTCCTTTTAGGATACATAGTTTTGCTGTATTAACCCATTTTTTCCTTGGCCCTCATTTGGTGTACACATTTGGTCCCTCTTGCACGTGTGTAACATTGAACAGAGATGGCTTAATAAGCTTTCTCAAAGCAGCTTGGATTTTTTTGCCATATTACTGTCAATGGTGTCACAGTCCATCTATCTGAACAGGGACTTTTGAGTACCCTCTAGTTCAATCTCAACCTACAAGTTTCAGAATTTGTAAGATGTTGTCTTTCCTCGTCTCATTTGCTCTTGGGTGTCCAAAGGTCAGCTATGGCCAGTTCCTCAGATTCAGGTGGTGTGGCAGCTGCAGCCATACCTACCTAGGTCAAATCTAGCAATAGTGCTATGCTATGGTGACATCATGATTAGATTGTTGTAACACACTTCACGTGGGACTGCCCTTGAAGACAGTCCAGAAGTTGCAGCTAGTGCGGAATGGGGCTGCTTTTATATGGTTGCTGGAAGTCACTGGTTTGACTCTGTCACAAGTGTTGGATTTGACCTTACAGCTGGGGGGGCCAGCTTCTTCCATATGATCTGGTCTATTTTCTTTGATCATCCGAGTGGTCACTTTTGGTTGTGCTGCCATCAGACAAGATTACGGAAACCAGGCCTTCTCAGTGGTGATGCCAGTACTGTGGAATTCCTGCCCTTTGAGCACAGAACAGTTTCCTCATTGTTCCAACAATGCCTTAAGCTTCCAGGAAAAAACTTTGGGATCTTGTAAGAGAGTAGGATGGCTGCTTTTTATTAATTTATTTAATGCTTTCTTGATGGTTTTTTAATTGCTACTGGCTTGTAATGTCTATCATAATTTAAAGTTTTATTTGTATTTAACAGCTTATGTATTTTAATGTATTTTTAATGTGTATTAATGTATTTTATTTTGCCATCGTGAGAGCCCAGGAAGAAAGACAGGGTAAAAATTGAATGAATGAATGAATGAATGAATGAATGAATGAATGAATGAATGAATGAATGATAGCACAACCATTCTCAACAGGAGCCATATTCCTCCCCTAGGGAGCCCTGGAATATTTGAAGGGTGCCACATGTTGAAAACTGAGAAGAGGATTTTACATTTAACTATTGTGTCCTTGTTTGATTGGGGGGGAGGCGCAGCGTTGAACCTGGAACACCACTCTCCTTTCTCTTCTACTCTGCCCTCTCTTCCTTTCGCATTACAGAGAATAGGAGGAGCAGAGACTGGTGCTTCAGCAGGTAAGGGAAAGATAGGATTTGACCCACTGTCTCAGGCATCAGAAGATATTGGGCTCAATCTTTCTGTTAGGCAGGTTAAACTAATACAGGGGTCTCCAAAGTTTTTGGCAGGAGAGCCACATCATCTCTCTGACATGGTGTTGGGGGCCGGAAAACTAATTTACTCGTACATTACAAATTTGAATAAATTAACATATAAGAATGTATTGAAGTGCCCAAGGGCCTGGGCACTTGCCCAAGGGCCTGATACAGGGGTCTTGCCGGGGGCCACATTGAGGCTCACTGAGGGCCTCATCTGGCCCCCGGGCTGGGGTTTGGAGACCCCTGAACTAAAAGATAGTGATTAGCTCAAAGTTACCCAGAAAGTTTCATGGTTGAGTGCAGATTTTTAAATTTAACCTTTCCCTTCTCCTAATCTACATTGGCTTTCAGTAGACTCTAATGCCCTGAAATGGCTATTTTCTATACCTCCTTTGATCAGTAAGTAGAAAAATATAAAGATGATAAAAGCTTCTTAACTGCAAGAAGCTTTCTTTGGTATCTAATCTTAATGACAGGCAGCAGAAGATCCTAACTGTGCCACCACATGGTGAGAGGAACTAAAGACTAAAGTGACTGAGTGATGACAAGATGGGTCAGGACTCGATGTGTGAGCTCCCAGCATGAATCCTTTTAAAAGTAACTAGCAACATGCTCCTCTGTCAATAAACAAGATACTTAAAAGTCTAGAGTAAAAAGGACATTTTTAACTCTCATCTCATTGGAACCCTAGTCAGAAAATGCTATAAGCTCTAAACAGCTTTTACAAAGTTTTCAAAACTATTTCTCCTCTTTGATTCTTAAAAGCAGTTTTAATTCCTATAGGCTAATCCACTCTTCAAAATATCAATGCCTCTGCACAAAGCAAGAAGCCTAAAGGAAATCTGTCTCTCCATCTTTTACCAATTCGTCTTCTTCTGACCTAAACCAGTCCACTAGAACCAGTTCCAAAACTGGTGGGTCTCAACTTGCTAGCGAGGAAAAGCCCTGTCACTGGCCCCTTAAAGACAGCAAAGATGATTGCAAAGATCATGTAGCTGCCAGGGATGACAGGATGTTTTTAAAATTTATTACTTCCAGTGCCAGTCTCCCAAGGTGGGGGAGCAAGGAACTAATAGTTGATGCCACAGGGCTCCCCAAGTCTAAAAATAGCTCCCACAAGCCAGTTCCACCAAAACAATCATCCTTCTGCCTTTTGTCACATTGCGTTGCTGGTTTTGCTGCCAGGCAGCACGGTTTGGGGATCATGCTGTCTAAGAACTTAGGTTGTGTGGAGGATAAAATAGGATAAAGAATTCTTTGGATGTAGAGTGAGATAAAAATAGGTTGAAAAATCAACTGGAAGTTCCTAGAAGAAGCCTGTAGAGAGCTTTGTTTTGCTGTTGTTTCTTAGTTCTGTACATACACACAAATGCCTTGAAATGCCTTTTTGCTGAATGACAAATCTTCTGATCTAAACCCCTTTGACAAAGGGCAGCCTTTGAAACGTGATGAAAAGTGATGCAGTTTTATTCTCCTTGAAAGTACTTTCTTTGGGTTAAGATGACACCTGCAGGAATTCCACTTGCCTTTTAGAAAAAAGGAGGATTTGGTTTTCATCTTGCACCAATTACAGATTTCAGCAAAAATCATGCATAATACTGCAATACGGCAATATATTTTGATGATGGTGGTGCTGACTAATAGATATGTCAAGTGATTTCACAATTGTAACCGCAGTGCTTATTCATATAAACATATGTGAGATGAAGCGTGGATTAAAGACATTCCTATTGGCTTAAGATCTATTGGGACACAGACTTCAAAACTGTTGATGTGTGTTGAGCTACTTAGATGTGCCTGTGTCTCTGAAGTGTCTAAGGGGAAACGTAAATATATATTGCCTGCATTACTGGATTTAATTTGAAAAGTGCTTTCTTTGATTAGACTCAGAGATTCTTGTTAGCTACCTTCTTGTAGCTTCTTCTTGTAGAAGAAGACCTCACAAATATATATATAGCTGGCCTTCTGATCATGTCCATGAGATCAGCGTACAATGACCAGAAGACACAGCCATGGTCATGGTCACTCAGCACTCATGGACACTGAAACCTGGGGATGCCAAGATACAGTGGGCTCACTGTACTACCTATATGGAAGAAAGTCTTCACGCACAATGAGTTCTCACAGCAGTCTAACGAAAGAGTACACAATCAGGTGGAAGATAATTGCCTGCAGGAGAGGTATCCTTGATGTGCCATACTGTCTTGCCTTCAGTGCTTTCTGTTTAAATGTTGTCAACAGACACAACCTTGTTTTCTGCACTCATTCCTGCACATTACTGTGAACTGTGCCTGGTGGACAGCATTGACTGGGAAGTATTCTTAGCTACATTTCTCCATCAAATCCAGATGCTCCTCTAGGGCATCATCTGTGTCCGGAATGTTTTTCCTTCTCTATGTTTGCTCTGAAGGTGCATCCTTCCTTTTTGTTATCCAAAGCTAAACTCATAATCACAAAATTCCTTACTGCCTGGAGCACAGAAGTCAAGAATGCTATTTGCCTAATTTTTTCCCCTCTTGCCATGTTGTTTGGAAACATGCATATTGGTCTAAATTCCTCCATTAGGATAGAGGAATTATTTGGGGAAAGGCACATAAGTAACCACAATTCCCTTCTATAGATTTAGGTAAAGATGTTGCATAGTTTTTGAAATTATAGTTTTGTTAACTATAGGATATCTCCCATTCCCTCCTTTTGCTTTGTAATTTATATATACTAGTGAAAAGTGTACCCATGTTGCCGGAATAAATTCCTCTGTACACCATCCTCCCACTACGCATCAGTCCCCCATGCACATCAACCCCCATGCACATCAACCCCCATTTGCAACATCCCCCATGTTCATCCACCCCATGTGCATCATCCCCCTATGCACATCAAACACCCACACTCATCCACACCCCATGCACAAATCCCCCATGCACAACAACCCCCATGCACAACTTCCCCATGTTCATTCCACCCATGCACAACTTCCCACCCATGCACAACTTCCCACCCATGCTCAACTTCCCCATGCTCAACTTCCCCCCATGCTCAACTTCCCCCCATGCTCAACTTCCCCATGCGTATTTCCCCCATGCGCAACTTTCCCACATGCGCTACTTCTCCCATGTGCATCAGTCCCCTGTGCGCAACATCCCCCCCTGCACAACATCCCCCCATGCACAACATGCCCCCATGCACAACATGCCTCCATGTGCATCATGCCCCCATGCGCAATATCCCCCATGTGCATCATGCCCCAAGTGCACCAACCCCCTTATACACCAACCCCCCATGAGCACCAACCCCCATGCGCATCTTCCCATGCGCAACCCCCCATGCGCAGCATCCTCCCCAGTGCAACCTCTTCCTCCAACTCCCACCAATGCGCATCATCCCCACATGCGCTACTTCCCCCATGTGCATCAGTCCCCTGTGCGCAACATGCCCCCGTGCGCAACATGCCCCCATGCGCAACATGCCTCCATGTGCATCATGCCCCCATGCGCAGTATCCCCAAAGTGCACCAACCCCCCATGAGCACCAACCCCCCATGAGCACCAACTCCCATGCGCATCTTCCCATGAGCAACACCTCCATGCGCAGCATCGTCCCCAGTGCAACCTCTTCTTCCAAAAAACATCCCCCCATGCACCAGGCACCAAGCACCAAATTGGCTGGATGTTGGTCAGTCTTCCATGTTAAGTATAGGCAAAAACATGTTGCACCCCTTTTCAGCCCCTTAAGGGTTAAATTTCTCCAGATGGGTTCTTGGTGGGTGTTCAGGTGACAGAAGGAACTCCCAGAATTCCATGCTTCAGGCCCAGCAGTTGGGGCAGAATGTTGATGAGTCAGCAATTCTCAATGCAAAGTATAGGAAGGAAAACGCATTGCGCCCCTTTTCACCCCCTTCCGGTTGGAATTTCCGAAAACCGGTTTTTAGTGCACCCCTCCACCACGGAAGGAACACCCATCCCAAATTTCACCCCCACTTCTAGGCCCAGCAGTTTTGGCAGGGCGGTGATGAGTCAGTCAGTCAGTCAGTGACTTTTCTCTTTTATATATATAGATTTTCACTCAACTTTTCTTCCAAAAGATAGTCATTTCATTAAACATCTGAAAAATATAGAAATATGATATAACCCAAAATCTGTAATTGACATTTGTAAGGGAAGGTGTTACAAATTCTTATTCCCCTTCTCTTCCTCCTCCTCCAAATTCACTCATACTCATATGTATACCAAAAACCTAATATGCCTACATCCATTTTATGGAAACAGTAAACATAGTCTATAGTTACTCTGATTTTGATGAATATTTTTAATATCAGTTTTCAGTAAACGTTGTTTTCAAAATGGTACACAGCAAAATGAATCAATAAATTGTCCCTGAAGCACTTACATTCTAAAAAGATTTGCCCAGGAGACACCAGTAATATGTTTACTTACAACTCAGCATCTGTCCACTCTTTGTATTATATGTTTACTCTTGGGTATTATCTGAATATGAAAGATGAACAAGCCCAGAGCTCTGGATGACTTCATCCAACAGTTTCACATACATGGTAAACAACACTGGGGAATCTTGCCAGCAGTCTTAAGAGTGAGGTATCAGCTGGTCTCCAGTAGCATCTGCCAAAATTGTCCTTCCAGAAAAGTCAGGAGCCAGTGCAAAACCATGCTGCTTAATCATATCCTTTCAGGTGGCATCATGATTGTATGTAAGAGAAGAAGGTATGTAGAAGGTTCGGAGGAGAGTGACCAAAATGACTGACAGTTTGGGACAACTTCCATTTGAGGAAAGGCTTTTGGGGCTTTTCAGTCTAGAAAAGAAGCGCTTGAGGAGAGACATGACTGAAATGTACAAAATTATGCAAGGGATGGACAGAGTGGACAGTGATTTGCTCTTTTTCCTTTCACATAACACCCAAGGTGACCAAATGCTGGAATCCAAAAAGAAGGACAGGGTCCTCCAAAAGTCTGGTTTTTCCATTGAAAATCCAGACTTTAAAAAAAAACACAATTTGGAGGACCCTGTCTTCCTCTTTCGGTTCCAGCATATAGTTACCCTTTACTCAGGAATAAGCTCCACTGACTTAAGGGGCTTAATCCTGATTAGACCTGAGTAGGGGGCTTACCTAGGCTGGGGAGACTGCTGGGGAGGCTCAGTCCGCTGGTGCTTGGTGTCACTACTGGCTGCTGTGGCATGGCAGAGCTCTGTTTGTGTCGTCCAGGAAGCCATTTTGAAAAGTAGTAGACTTGTTGTGCCTCTTTATTGGAAGTGAAGATTCCTCAGCATACACTGGCATGGGTGGAGTATCCTGGGACCCCTTGCCACACGTGTCTCTTCACTTTCACTCTTGCCGGACCTGGCCTTGGACCTGGCCTCTGGCAAAACTGAAGGCAGTTGTGCCTGCAGTGAGGAGTCCCAGGATGCTCCACCCATGCCAGCATGCACCAAGGAAGCTTCAATTCTGATAGAGAGGCTGTGTGCATGCGCAGTCTACTACTTTTCAGAATGGCTGCCCGGACAGCCAAAACAGAGCTGTGCCACACAGGAGCAGCCAGTAGTGACACCAAGCTCTGCCCGCACCCTTCACACCCCCCAGATGGCTGAACATTTACATACTGGACTGGACAGTCCAATATGCAAAAGCCGGACATGTCCAGCCATTTCCAGTTGTCTGGGAAGCCTATATAACACCAAAACTATGGGAAATCCACTGACATTGAATAGTGGGAGGGTTAGGATGGACAAAAGAAAATACTTATTTACCCAGTGTGTAGTTGTTCTGTGGATCTCCCTGCCACAGGATGTGGGGATGGCATCTAGCCTCAATGCCTTTAGGAAGGGTTTTCACAAATTCCTAGAGGAAAGGACCATCATGGGTTACAAGAAATGAGGTTTGTGTAGAGGTGGACATCCTCAAAATGTCAGATGCAGGGGAGGGCACCTGGATGCAGGTGTCATACATGCGCCCTGAAGTATCAGGTGGGTCACTGTGTGGTACAGGAAGATGGGCCTTTGGCCAGATCCAGTGGAAGCTCTTCTTATGTTCTTATGGACCTAAGTCCTGCACTGAAAGATTAAGAGGAGTCACTGATTGAAGTCTGTGCAAAACCATTGTATGATATGTACACATAACGGTGTCCCATCTCAACTCCCCATCTACTGAGAAATATTCATGAAGCTAGAGAGAGGGATTCACATCGTGAATGTGAATTGTGGGATGTGGAGTGAGGGGTGTGAATTGTTCCATCTCCTTCCCTCCTCTTCTCCCCATCTACCCAAAGGATTTCTGGAATATATTTATGGAACATGTCTTTATTTAATATAGATATTTTGTATAGCATGATTCCTGCCCACCTAGCATTTTGAAAGCATGTAAATAGGTACCACTTTGATGAAAAGATGACATTTCCCTTGTTCCGTGCACTTTGGCATTAAGTCATGGAGAGTCATGGTCATGGAGACATCTTTGGACAATGCTGGCTCTTTGGCCTTGTAACAGGGATGAGCATGACCCTTACAGTCTATCATGATTAGCAGGGCAACCTGCGGAGCACATCTTTACATAGCAAGATATAGTTTACATTGTATAACATGACATTACTGTATTACAATAATACAGTAATTATTAAAATCAAAATTAAAATTAAAATTAAAATTTATATATATATAGGGCTGTGGGTGGCGCAAGTGGTTAAGTCACTGTGCCTGTTAACCAGCAGGCCAGGGTTCGAGACCTGGGTCAGCCCCACAAGACAGGGTGAGCTCCTGTCCTTAGCCCAGCTCTGCAATCGTACTGGCTCTGCCTTTCCATTGGACTAATTCAGTGGTGTGGAGAGGGGGGATTTGCTGCTTGGGTAACAGCCTATCCTCCATAACAATCTAACCCAGGCTTTTGTGCTTCGCATGCAGCGTATGCAGCACCGAGCATGATACCATAGTCTTTCAAGACTGATGGAGGCCTGCTTTATATATATATATAATTATAATATAAAATTGATCCTATCTATTCAATTTCATATAATTGAATATGTATGATAACTGAATACTTATATGTATTTAATGTACTCATAGCAATACATGTATATAGTGAATTTAAATAATATCAGACATATGTGTGTGGTATTTCTTTATCTTAACTTCTTGGGTATGAGCTCATTTCAACAATGCCTAGTTTTACGAGTGACTACTTGCGGGTAGGAGATTTTCCCTGAAACATCTGTTTGGCAGAATTGTCTCCTTCACTTACTCAGCGGTTTTTGCTCTAAGTAGTAAACGTCAACGGGAACTACTTGCTGGGAATCGGAGCAACTGGAGTGTGTCAAAGATGCCAGAAAAGTATGCATTTGACAGCTAAGTCCACAGCTTTGGAAAGGTGAATAATTCCTCCAGAAATGACATGTCAGTCAAACTGAAAGGAAATAATCCTGGATTCTAATGAAGTCCAGATTTGTGATATGAGGGAGAGCATCAGGAATTGGGCTACATCCTGACAATCCACACTTCAAAAAAAGTCTCTTTGAACAGGGTTGCCATAATTCTCTTCCACAAAATCAGGACAGGACCCTCTGTCCCATTTGCCAGTATACGACCACAATCCCCCAAAATCAGGACTGTCCCTGTTTTTCAGGACATATGGCAACTCTATCTTTGAAGAATCATCTTCCCAACATCAGCCTGCTTATCCATACACTTGAGTCATTCAAAAGTTGCTTCTTGGCATGTCCCTCTTGTGAAATGAGTGGCAATGACAGAGTCGGCCTTCCCTGTGGCACTATCCTGTTTGTGGACTGCTCTCTGAGCAAAACTCACCTCTTTTGATGGCCTTTTGATGCCAGCCAGATGAAAAATTTCTTTTTTTTCTTACTTTTGAGGTCTTTTCTTAAATGGGATGCTGCTCTTTCTTTTATTACATTGCCTTACCATGTAATCTGCCCTGAAGGGCAGCATTTAAATTATTACAATAAATGAATAACTTAGGGCGCAATCCAGAGTAAGTATGCGAGCACATAAGAGACATTACGTGTACACTTAGTTACTGAACAACACAGTGAAAACCTATGGGAAATTCATATTGCAATCCAGAGCAAATTGTTCTTATACCGGAGCAAGGACTCCCCGTAATTACTTTGCATTGCGCCCTTACTCATGGCAGAATGTTTTCCACAATCAACTCTTTTTCTTGTCTCAAAAGGTGAATGGTACATCCTATGATAAAAGAATATCTGTAATCTAGGCTGCAATCCAAAAGACACTTTTTTGGGCGTATAATAGAATCATAGAGTTGGAAGGGACCTAGTAGGTCATCTAGTCCAATCCCTGCCTGCAGCAGGAAATCCCCCTAGAGCATCCCTGACAGGTGCTCGTCAAGCCTCTGCTTGAAGATCCCCAGTGAGGGAGAGTCCACCACCACCCTGGGCAATCTGTTCCACCGCTGAACCGCCCGAACCATCAGGAATTTTTTCCGGATATCCAACTGGAATCTCCTCTCTTGCAGTTTGTACCCATTGGTTCTAGTCCTGCTTTCAGTAGCAGCTAAGAACAAATGAGCCCCTTCCTCCATATAACAGCCCTTCAGGTATCTGAAGAGGGCAATCATGTCTCCCCTCAGCCTCCTCTTCTCCAGGCAGAACATCCCAAGTTCCCCCAACCTTTCCTCGTAGGGCTTCCCTTCCATCCCACTGATCATTCTTGAATATAATGGGGCTTACTTTTGAGTAGACACAGTTAGGATTGTGAGTCTAATCTGTTGCTTGAACAAAACGATGGGTAACAAACTGGGCAATGTGACCGTGACCTAAAAAAAGGACAGTAACAGGCCTCCATGAAATCTTGCCGGATTATATTTAAAATATACAGAGCACTTAAGAAAAATACTATTTTATATGACATCTTGACCATCTGTAAGTTAGCCAGTTAAGGCTGTTTGTCATCCTGTAAGGTGAGGCAATTTTTTTAAATTTCCATATTACAGGTTGGAGAGTTAGTTGAGAAATATTGGCTTGCCTAAGGCTTCAATCCTATATCACTTACCTTGGGCTAAGTTGCACTGAAGTCAATAGAGCTTACTTCTGAGTAGACATCAGTAGGTTTGTGCTGCCAGTAAACTCAAGGATGAGGTTAAGAGCATAATCCAGACAAGCTCTTTGGCCAGCAAAGGTCACTAAGCAAAGGCTTATGAGTGTCACTAAGGCTGCAATCCTAAACACATTTTCCTGGGACTAAGACCCATTGAACACATACATAGACATGGTTAGGATTGTGCTCTAACATGATATATAAGCACATTTGCAATGACTCATGGGCTGGCAAAGTTGGTGCAAGAATGCACACTTGCCTGCTAGCATCAGATTCATTGGTGAAGAAGGGATGGAAGAGAATGGCAGGAGGGTGGACAGAGGCATTTGGCAGTGGGAAGGGAAAAGTAGACTGATGTGCAGACTGGGATTGGGGGTGTGGGGACAAGCCTTGGCAGCTTGGGCTAGATCCGAACTTTTATTCCAGCTAGCAGAGCATTACACAAGGCTGCTTGGATTTTTGCCAGCAATTTCACTAGCACAGATCTGAGTAGCCCCGTAGATAGGGTTGCCATAATTCTCGTCCACAAAACTGGGACAGGACACCTGTCCTATTTGCCAGTGTTAGGGTTTGAATCTAATAATGAAACATGTTTGGTCAGGCAAGTTAATTCAAGGCTGATGCAATACTGCAGAAGGCTGATGCAATCTAGCTGATGCAATCTGTAACTGCTCTTACAGCATGATTCAGCAGAATTGGAAGTGCTGAGTCACTGGTCACATGACTGCAATATCTCTAACTGATTGGTGTTTCACTATATTTAAGTGTGTATGAGATTATTGCAAAGTGTGGGTTACTGAGGAGGAGTATTATTACTGTTTGATACTCTGAAAGACTGGACTGTATCTGTGGACTGTTTAACTGGACTACTGAGATTGGAATAACCCTGCAACTGGATGTATGTATATGACTGATCTACTGCTTTGACCTTGGACTGTGTTACTTGACTTATATTCTGCCTGTCGGTTTGAACAATATAGTTATCTTGAACTATAAACAGCTGTGTGTTTACTTTGTGCTGCTGCCCTCTCATCCTCTGCACAACTACTCTGCTTAGCCCTGCTAATCCTGCAGGGACTCACATTCCTAACAGCCAGTATCTGCCTGTTTGCCTGTCCTATTTGCCATAACACAATCCCACAAAACTGGGACAGTCCTGATTTTCCAGGACATATGGCAACCCTCCCCATAGGGGTAGATGGTGCATAAAGTGAAAAGTATCCCCTTTCTCTGAGATGCACCCCAGCCACTTCTTAAAACACACTAAATACATCCCAAGCCACTTGGCTTGCCTATTCCAGCATGGGATAAGATTGGGCTCTAGATATGAATCAGGGCATATTAACCCACTATGCTGCTCTGATATCTTTGGAGTAAGGTAATTTACTCTCTTTTTTCTACCCTTTTTGTGGCATGGGGGAAAGTTGCACATCTTTTCTTTATTGTACACATATGACACAATATGTCAAATTTATGCAATTCTCTCCCCAAGAATGCAGATATGATGTGCTATGATAAGAATGTTATATGATCTGGGCCTATGCAAGTGTAAGCCAATTTGCAAAAATCTCTCTAATAACTTTTCCTTGGGAATGTGAACTTGCTCTTCTTTTACCATGTGATGTATATCATTAGGCTGAATGAGTGAATGAAAATGTATTTGTAGAAAGTGTACTTGTTAGATTAATGATAACAAGAACTAATGAAAAATGCCAAATACAACACTGAGACAAAAGTATATTCAGAGAACACCCACTTTATCAAAACACTTTATACAAAGCTGCAGAATCAGTTATATCAGAATAAAGCTGGACTTGGCATTTTATTTTTAGCCACCTCCCCTGCCCCAAATGTGTGGCATACTGAACTATGTATTCTTTTTGAAAATATTATTACACATGATAGCTTTTCCCCTATACTGAAGTGTTATTTCTAAGCAGGCAATGAATTCCAGAGAAATCACAGGACCGAGAGGCAAAGTTGTTTTCATAAAGCAAAGTTGAGATATAAAACCTTAGCAGAATGAATTACACTTACATAGATTAAAAATATGTAAGGATTTTTTTCATCAGAGTTAAATGTTGCCGTTTAAGTAAGCCAAGATAGCTCTCCTGATCCCAAAGAAAAAAATCCACATCTGGAAAATCTTTACTACATCTGTGTTGGGTTTGAATGCTTTTTGTTGCTTTCCCCACCAGTTCCCATGACTCTCTTACCTCTGTCCTGTTTTCTTAACAGCAAAACATTTTGTTGCCCAAATATACTCCAGTGCAACTAAAAATAGCACAATCATTTCATTTCCTGGGATTCTGTTACTTATCCTCCTTACCAATGTTTAAATCTAATTTGAGAAATATAACTTCCTCCCTCTCCTTCTAGAAATAGAAGACCACATTTTGAGATGCCATAGTGCATACTCTCTTAGAGATATATCCCTAAATATATTACTAATTCTGCAGTGATATTCAAAGTGGGGGTTGGGACCTCTTTGGAGGGTCATGACCTTCGGTCAGGGGGGTCGTGAGAGGCTGAGATCTGCCATCTTGGAATCTGATACCAATCTTTCCTGGGAATAAGTCTAATTGACACACTGTGTTCAATGTGTCCAATAGGACTTACTTCGGAATGAGACAGTGATGTCACATCCTGGTACGTTTGATACGGGAGTCCTGGACAAATTTTGAAATTTGAAAGGGGTATATATGGGCTTATATGCCTGAGTACCGCTGTATTACTGTTACTTAAAGATAATTCTTGAGGCTGCAGTCCTAACCTCCAGTTAGGATGGCATAAGTTCTGGCACAAGTACCGTGCTGGCCTGGGTTCTCCCAAAAGTGCTGTAATGCATGTCTGCCTCACTCCTGGCTGGGAGTGTTAGGCTAATGCACAGGCATACATCAACCTCCCCATACCATCAGGAGAAGATATGCCAGTTGGTGGCCTAAATTGGTTAGAATTGTGCCAAGTTGTCCATTGGTGTATTGAATAGCTATGGGCATTTGACCTTTATGGTTGCCCACAAAAATTCATATAATCTGGATAGTATTAATGTGAATAATCAAGCAAATTCCTTTTGCTGAATTTGTAGTGAATGATTTGTGGATTCTAAAGATCTAAATATTTGCAAAGTATTTTTGTTTGGTCTATTAGTCAAAATGACAAAATATACCATGTCTACTCAAAAGTAAGCCCCACTGTGTTCAATGTGTCTTACTCCCAGGAAAGCATTTGCAGTATTTATTAGACAAGAGAGAAACACATGTCCTGGAAGAAGATGGACTTTCACAGGTCTGGCTGCAAAGATCAAAGAATCTTTGCTGTCCGAATCATTGACATTTTTGGAATAATGATCAAAGTTTATAATTTTGCTTTGTGTTTTTTTATTAGGTACTGGCTTTTATGCTTTCTAGAAAGATGGTTTTGTTATGATGTTTGCATAGTAGACCAGGGTTTCTCAATTAATTTTAAGGGTACCACTAGTTGTAGTTGAGGTGGTGTCTAGTGGTACTTGTAGGACCCTGGGACCCAGCAGTGAGACGAGGAATGTGACACAGCAGCAGTAGGAGGCAAACCAGGCAGGAAAGCATGGTATTCTCCTGCTCAGAAAAGCAGGATGTTTTTCTCAGTGGCCCTAGTCATACCAGATCTACCTTTCCAACTCAGAGGTAACTGGCATTGACATCATTGCCAGTTACTTCCAGTAGTAATTCAGACGGATGGACCATGTTAAATGATATGCCCGGGGACAAATATTCAGAAACACTGCACTAGAAAAATAATCTTGATTATCTTCTGATTTCATGCATGCATTCTACATTAGATCAGGATTATTTCAGCATAGTCTATAATTGACAGATAAAATGTAAACAGCACAAGTTGTAGTATAGCGTTGGCCCTTTATGACTTCCATGGTATTAGTGTGGCCAGAGAACATGTCTGTAGAAATGTGTTCAGCAGCAAAGACCTAGAGTCTACTCCAGAACCAGAATAGTTCCTTATAAACTATGGTGGTGCTTATTTCAAAGTGGAGTAAATATTTTGAGGATTGTTTTGCCTATTGTCTAAGCAAGAATGATTTCCTTTGTATCATGCTCTTCTTTTAGCAAAAAATGGGTGTTTGTGTTGTGATGTGTTGAGTAAGAGAGGCCCAGGTGGTGCTATCACCTGGGTTGTCTTGTACATCCTCTCACCATTTTTCCTTCTATTATGCAGTCAGTGAAAGAAAAGGAAACACAATTCTGGGCAAAAAACACCAGCTGAACCTATCACTTAGCAATTGAGGCAACATGCAAGAAAAAACAAAACAAAAAATGTGCTTGGTTATTGTGTGTTCAGCTCCCTTATAGTCCTCAGAGCCAGCACAACCACCAGCAAAATGCAAAATCTGTTAAAACAGAATTTGTTTCTGATGTGCTGTAAAAACATATTTCTTCTTTGAGCCAGAATCTGCCAGTATATGCACTAAGGTGTTATAATTGCATAATTGACATAATTGCTGTGGGTGGCGCAAGTGCCGTGGGTGGCGCAAGCGGTTAAGGCACTGTGCCTGTTAACCAGCAGGCCAGGGTTCGAGACCCGGGTTGGCCCCACAAGACAGGGTGAGCTCCTGTCCTTAGCCCAGCTCTGCAACGCCAGCTGGATCCAATCGTATTGGCTCTGCCTTTCCATTGGACTAATAGAGTGGCATGGAGAGGGGGGGATTTGCTGCTTGGGTAACAGCCTATCCTCCATAACAATCCAACCCAGGCTTTCATGCTTTGCATGCAGCGTATGCAGCACCGAGCATGATACCATAGTCTTTCAATACTGACGGAGGCCTGCTTTTGACAATGCTCTTTTTTTAAAACTTTGAACCCTTTCTCAGGATTAAAATAGCCAATGAAGACACCCAAATGGGAATATGGAGAATGTAGACTGAACAAATCTGAGCACGTGGACAAGCAAACAGATCATTTCTGGAAGTCTGCTT
Source organism: Cryptoblepharus egeriae (assembly GCA_030015325.1). Classification (NCBI taxonomy): domain Eukaryota; kingdom Metazoa; phylum Chordata; class Lepidosauria; order Squamata; family Scincidae; genus Cryptoblepharus; species Cryptoblepharus egeriae. The sequence goes on from JAREYC010000007.1 coordinate 56,655,219, forward strand.
GAAAAGCACCTGTGTTGATACCTCCATTCAGGGGCTATAAACAGCCATGTGTATTGTATCAGATGGGACGTGCATTAAATGGGACAGTTAATCCTGGGTTAGTCATCCTACTCACTGACCTTAACATCATGGACTAGTGGGGTTGATCTAGAGCAGGGATCTTCAAACCCCTCCCAGGGGGCCAGATGTCACCCTCAGCAAGCCTAAATGCGGCCCCTGGCAAGATCCTTCTTTCCAGCCCTTGAGCAAGCCTTGTAATCCACTCCAATACAATTCTTATATGTAGATTTATGTAAATTTAATCAAATTTGAAATGTAAATTAGTTTTCTGGCCCCCAACACAGTGTGAAAGAGATGATGTGGTCCTTTTGCCAAAAAGTTTGGAGATCCCTGTTCTAGAGGGATCAGCAGCTTACAAATATAACATATGCATTCTCATTATTACTGCTCTTTGTACAGGTGAAATTATTGATTTAAAAAGTCGGTCAAAAATGTTTCTGTAAAGGAAAGACCAACAGCAAGCAGTGTGAGCTTGCTTTTATTTATTTTATATTTATTCCTTTATATTTATTGTGTATAACTGAATAGAGTAGATCCTAGCAGCCACATGTAAGACAAATGCCCATGTTAGAACTTTTATGGCTAGTACCTGGGGAGAACTGTCCCTGTCCCCCTTGCTATGCTACTGCCCACTCTAGCTTCTTGTGAAGGACTAAACTCAGCTATATAACAGCAGCTACCAACTGAGTGAAACCCTCACTGTGGAAGTGGACACAAGTTTCATTCTCTATGGGATAGCTGCTACTGCTGTGTCTTGCTTGTGATAGTACATGAGATATTGGAGAGAGCCAGTGTCTAGATCAGTGATTTTCAACCAGTGCGCTGTGGCACACTGGTGTGCCACGGATAGTCCTCAGGTCTGCCGCAGGAATTTGGGGATTGACTTTAATTAATAGGAGAATTGGGGAATTTGAACAGTCTGGTGTGCCTTGTCAATAGTAAAAACAACTGATGGTGTGCCTTGACAATTTCAGTGCCTTGTTAGTGTGCCATAAGATGAAAAAGGTTGAAAATCACTGGTCTAGATAGAAAATTGTTTGCTGTTCTTGTCCTTGTGGAGGATGAAAGAAGCCTGTGTCCACTGTCATAGTCAGGTAAAAGAGGCCCATGGGCGATCACATTGCCACAAACTCTCCAAAAATTTGGCATCAATCTTCACTGAAAGATCACCTCCATAAAGATGATGTCTGCACCAAGGACATCTTTAAAGCCAAGTTCCTTAACTGCTAAACTACATGACTTCACTGAAATATTCTAACAGTTTTCAGCTGTTTTAAAGGCTATTGTAGAAAAAAGTGAAGGGGAAAAAAGTTCATTCTCAAAGGCTTACAGCGCTGGACTGTGAACTGAGCTTAAATATAATGGGAAAACATTCCTGACCATAGCAGATGGCTAAAGGAACACATTGCCCAAAGAAGGTTGCGGAATCTTTTGCTCTTAAAATTATATCCATCTGTATCTCTGTGGCTGATGACCTCTGTCATCTATCCCAGCCTGATGATTTATGTCTACAGAGGTCGGCCATCTGATAAAGGTTAGCCAGAGTTGCTTCAGTCTTGTTTGAACCATATCTAAATTTCTCTCCTATCCAATTTTATTTTACTTCTCTTCTCCCCACCCCCAACCACTCTTGACCCATGTGTTTGCTTCTCACAGCATGTGGTATCTCAATGCAAGTTAGGCCTGTGAAAATTCTTTCAAACAGAATTATTTACTAATATTTATGCTTCTCCCTGGGAAAGCTCAGAGCAGCATGCATGGTGCTCTCAGAGACTTCTCATCCAGACTGATCAGCTTGCATTGGTGTTTCGAGCATGTTCTGTATTCTAGAATATTCTAGAATATTCTATTGGCCTCCAACACTAACTCCTAGGATTGTCTATTAATATGAAGTACCTGGTACCACAAGCTTGTACTTATTGGGGCTTGTTTGAGAACTGCAAAGAAGGTTACTCAGACCTCTCTGAGGTCATCAGAGGAGACCCTGTTGGTTTTTCTGAAAGAAGTTAGAGAAATGAGGGCCGGAAGCAAGGCCTTCTTAGTGATGACACCAATTCTATGGAGCTCCATCCCCATGGAATTAAGGAGATCCTCGCTATTGTCCTTCCAGGAATGCCTGAATAATCTTTTATTCAGACAGGCTTCTGATGGCAGTTCCTAGACATTCAAGATTATTTTACTTAAGTCTGTTTTGTTTTTAATATGATCTTTTAACTTGAGTTTTTTATTGGTTTAATATATTTTAAAGGTATTTTATTGACTGTTCTTACTGTTTTTATCCAGCTTTTAAATTGTATCTTATTCTCTGTATCTTGCTTTAAGCCACCTTGAGTTTTCTTTTGGGGGAGGGAAAAGGTGGAATACGAATCAAATAAATAAAAATACTTGGCTCCAACTATAAAACAACACAAAAGTGCATTGTCCCCTGGCCCCATGTCGAATGGGACTATACAGATCTGTGTCAGCCAGCCATGTCATCAGACTGGTGCAGCTGGTGTGGGCCGCACTGGGTGACATGCTGGTGGGGGGGTGGTGTGCTGGAGGAGTTTGACACTCCTCTGGCTGGCCCTGGACCTCAGGTAGCCATGGCTTCTCGCTGCTGCTCTGCTTCGGACAAGGCCTGAATGGCCGGCTGAGGTGCGCTGCACATGTCCACACCTCTAGACATGCACAGTGCACATCTGTGCAGCCATTCGGACCCGCCTCCTGAGTGAGTCCAAATGGCTGCGCAGAGGTGCACTGCGCATGTCCAGAGGCATGGACATGCACAGTACGTGCCTCTGTCTGGCCATTTGGCCTTGCTCAGGAGGTGGAGCAGCAGCCAGGACAAGCCGTTTGGCTTCAGAGGAATACTGCGCAGGTGTCAGAGTTGGTGCCTGTGCAGTTTTCTTCTATAGCCAGTCAGCTTCAACTCTGGCACCTACGCAGTCCCAGAAGGGGGTGTGCGTATCCCAAGAGTGATGCACTGAGCCCCTGCACCAGGTGATGCACAGAGTCGCATGGCCACTGGTGCCAGCAAAAATGTTGTATGTCTTGCAGGCCTGGGAAGGTTTTAGGATATGGTAGAGTCTTCCTCCACTCTCGTACATGGCCTGGTTTCTGGGCCTGATCCACCAACACACCTCTTAAACTTTGTCCCTGTCCCATTATATTCCCCCATCTCTATTCTGCCTTCCCCCTGCCCCTATGATGCTCAGTGCTGAATTCATCAGTACTGACAGATGTCAGTATGGAGGAATGGCATAGACCTTTCCACCATCACTGCCTACTCCTGAGTCATCACAAATGTGCTTTACCACACAGTTTAATAGAATGGCAGCCTCTGTGCCAACACTAGTAATCCACAGGATTTGGCTACCAACTAAAGACACCACATGCTTTGGCTACCAACTAAAGACACCACATGATGCTTCTGGTCTTGTCCTTATGTTTCCAATATTCTTTTTCTCAGCCTGCTTTTTCTCTTGTCCCATTCTTTTGAAAGAGGTTCCTGTCTTTGAGGTAACCAGTCAATAAATTCTTCAGTCAAATAATTTTTCTTTATCAGATCTTCCCCTCTACATAGACAGCTTGTAGTTATCTCTGATTTCAGTTCACCTCATTACTCCTTTCCTTTGTGTTGCTTTTAAAAATTTAATCCTGCACTTTGTGGGAGGAGAGGGAGTTCTTGAAATACCCTGGACCCCTAATCATACCTCCTCTACCTTGATTCCATTAGCCGTTGTTTGGCAAAGCTAAGCATATTTTGCTTTTTTAATGTTCCCTTGTAAATCATAGTCTGCAGCTCTTAAATCATTGATGTTGCTGTTATCTTCCTGGAATTCCTTCTAACCTGTTGACATCTTGCTGGTATTACAGAGCCTGAAAGCAAACACTGAATTCAGGGTAAGGTTTCATTTCTGGATAATATGTTGAGCGGCATTTTGATCTCTTGGTTGGAATGCTCAGTATCTTCATTCAACTATTTCATCCTGTCACAATGGTGGGTATCACAGGAACAGAATTCCTGGCGTGCTTCCAGGCTAGGGCTCTTAATAGGCTATGAATGGTTGCCTTTCCTGTTTCAGAAGCATCCAGAATTCTTTCTTTCTGTCTATCGCTGGCTGGCTAGCTAACTGCTAGTTAGTTTCATACTGAGGGCCGAATAGCATTCATGGTGTCTGCTGAAGGCTGGAAGTGATATCACTAAGTAGGAGCTGTCTGTGGTAGTAGGAGAGCCCAATAATTATATAGTTCTACCATGACCAAGACAGCTGCGGTGGCTCAGTGGTTAAAGATGCTGGGCTTGTCAACCTGAAGATAGTTGATTCAGTGATTCAAGACCTGAATACCACACAATAAAAGAGCTCCTGTTACTTGTCCGGCTCCTGCCAATCTATAATAATAATACAGTGACACCTCACATAACAAGTTTAATTTGTTCCGGAAGTATGCTAGTTATGTGAAACACGCTTTATGTGAAGTGGATTTTCCCATAGGAAATCATGGAAATTCAAAAGATTGGTTCCATAACCCAAAAAATATTCATATAAAAATATTAACTGTATGTAGAAATGATGACAAAACACTGGAATTGAATTCAAAACATGCATTCAATGTGCATGATCCTATGAAGTCTACTTAGGCTGCAATCCTAAAGACACTTTTCTGGGAGTAAGCCCCATTTAACACAATGGGGCTTACTCCTGTGTAGACATGCTTAAGAGGCTGTAATCAAAGATACTTTCTTCTGCAATCCAAGACACTTTCAAAGTGTCTCCCCACTTTCTCCTTCTCTTCATCCTGAGCCTCTCTCTCCCCTGCTCCCTTCTGGCTAGCCCTGAGCTGCTTCCCTCTTCTCCACTGCTCTTCTCTCCCTCTGCCCAGCAGATGCCTGGTCACAGGAGGAATAGTGTGGAAATGTTGCTTTCGCTATGGGAAGGCACGCTAGCCAGCCCTGATGCTTTTTAAAAGGGCTGCCGTCCAGCATGTCTGCCACAACTGCCAACGAGTGTGCTTGTTAAGTGAAGCAATACTTGTTATGTGAGGCAGAATCCTAGAGATATTTTTGCTTGTTATGTGGATCATTTGCTAAGCAAGTCACTTGTTAAGCGAGATACCACTGTAGTAATAAACTTTATTTATATCCCACCTTTCTCCTGGAAGGACTCAGGGTGGCTTACAAAACAATCCATAAAAACATCAATAATAAAATCCAATTCATTAAAACAGTTAAAACAGGCATCTTAAAAACAATAGATATAAAACATCTACATTAAAACACTGATTAAAACCATAATAAAAGAGTTGTACAGTCGAAGTAGCCAGACTAAAAAAACCAGCAGACTAAAAAGCTCAGAAGGCTGTTCTAAAGAGAATCACTTTTAGGCCAAGCCACAAAGTTTCGAGGGAAGGAATAGTTTTTAGATCAAGAGGGAGGGAATTCCAGAGGGTTGGTGCCACTACTGAGAAGGTCCTATTTCTTGCTGCAGCCCCACGTACCTCCCTAGGCTGCAGAAATTGAAGCAGTGCCTTCTCTGATGACCTGAGGGAATGGGCCGGATTGTATGGAAGTAGATAGTTCTTAAGATAATCTGGGCCCAAGCTCTTTAGGGCTTTATAAGTCAAGATTAGCACCTTGAATTGGGCCTGGAGACAAATGGGCAGCCAGTGTAGTTGCTGGAGGAGCAGCCCGACAGAGTCAAATCGTCTGACTCCAGCAAGCACACAGGCTACATAATTTTGAACTGCAGTTTCCGAACCATTTTCAAGGGCAGTCCCACATAGAGTGCATTACGGTAATCCAGTCTTGATGTCACTGTGGCGTGGACCACCATGGCCAGGTCTACATGATCCAGATGTTGATGCCACCTTCCTTGAGCCCAGGTCTTGCCTATCAATACCTACCAGCCCATCTGTGCTCCTCTTCCTAGTCCACGAGGCATCCATGAGGTGTTTATACTCAAAGAGGGAATGCTCTGAAACTGGGTAAAAATACAAGAAAAAAATTGGAGATTGGAAGGAAAAAATTGCAAAGAAGGAAAAAATTGTCTGTTAAAGTTTTTAACAGACACAATCCTAACCATATCTACTCAAAAGTAGGCCCCATTGTGCTTAATGGGTCTTACTCCCGCAATAGTGTCTTTAGGATTTCAGCCTTCATAATTAAAAATGGAGTATGATTATGAAAAAGGCCCTACATTTCCCTCTTGTTGGATAGATTTCAAGTCTCTTTCAAATAAGATTCCTGGCAAAGACAGCATGTCTGTGAAGGGGGAAAATGTATAAAAACTTCATATAGATCTTCATAAGTGATGGTCATACATGTGTCTTTTAATCCTTTTCTCACAGAAGTACTTTCTGTGTAGGAAATTTATAACACTTGCATGCTTTCAGATCCATAAAAAGCACTGCATAAATCTATTCAAGGGATGTTGGATATGTTCATTGTTCACAATTACTTTACTGTGAGTAGCACAAGTGTATTTTCTAGTTGCTGTAATAATTGTTGTTTTCCTTTCAGGATAATTGCATCAGACTTTTAAACGAATCAATGTGAAACTTTGCTAGTAGAAACTTACATTAAAATGGCAAAACACTTTGTTTATCTTTTAAAAAAAAAATCTTTTGGAACATGTAACCTGCAAGCAGTTTTTCTGAAAATCAAATGGGAAAAAGGGACATGATAACAATGCAGATGAAATCCTTAGGGCTTGTGTAACACAATTTTGAATGTGGAACATGTGCGATCCTTCTAGACACATCTGTTTATACTATCATGATGATACGTACATATTTTGCTAGTCTGTGCAACATAGAATTAGTTGAAACAAAATTATTTTGGTTAAATAGCCCTCTTGTGGCTCTCTTGTAAACTGTTTCTGTTTTTAAAGTATACCATTGTACACAACAGTGGGTGAAACAAAGTACATCCTTAATATAGGACTTTAGTTTTAGGAAGTGATCTAGTTCTTTCGGGACCACTGAATCCACTGAGAGCCCAATAGTATGTTTGTCTACTCAGAAGGAAGTCCCATTATAGTCAGTGGGGCTTACTCCCAGTAAAGTGTGGATAGGATGGTGGCCTGAGACAATTGCCTTAGGGAACACTTAGGGAGAAAATTGCCTTGGTGGGAATCACTGTCCATCACCTGACAACTTCTCTCCACTGGTTAACCTTCACTTACAGCCTGGATTGGCAAAGAACGAAGATGCAGTTTAGGAATGTGTGGAGGGAAACTAGAACATTGGAGACACTCTGGCCCATCACTCTTCTCTCCGTGCTTTTGCTCAGTCCCATTTGCTCCTTTTCCAATCCAAGGAGTAGGAAGGGAGAGGTAAAAGGGGAGTAGCATTTGCCACACTGCCTAAGGCACCAGGAGGTCTTGGCCCTGCCCTGGTTCTAATCTTGTTACTTAAAAAAATGCCTGGATTCTTCCCAGTTTCCCTTGAGTTGAGATGAGGCCTTTGGAACAATGAAGGTGAAGTGGTGAGAAAGCAAATGTATGATCCCATTGCAAATATCCTTGGACTTGAATTCTCAGGCTGGAAACTGGACTTCGTGGGAAGGCCTTGGAAGACCTATTGAAACATTATACCTTTGCAAAAACTCAGCAGTCCAGCTTTATTTTATTGCTGCTTTGTACACTAACGGTCTCTGATTCCACTATCGCAAGCCATGCCACACATGGCTTAAATGAATGAAGTTTTAATAACTTCCTTCCTGTTTCAAGGACCCTGTTTTAAGCCATGGCACCAGTTTTCAATAAATGTCCCATTTCCTCTCATTAATACACATGACTTCAAAAGCAACTGCCAGCAATTTGGGCAGGGCACAGTGTTCTAATTGTCTGAGGATGGCTTAAGACTAATTACATGAGCAGCAGGTGAGACCACCAGTAAGCAGGGCAGAAAGAGAAAAAAAACCCCAAAAGCCTGGTAAGTCTTAAAGTTGGAGGTCTATCTGGCAGATTTTGTTTTGCGTTTTGATGATGGTGGTCCTGCTGCAGTGTGCCCTCCTTTTCAGCTTCCAGATTCCACCATCTTACGAACGATGCCATAATTCCACTTGTACATCAAAATTAGGCATCAATCCAGCAGAGCACTTAGGCCCAGGCTTCTTTCAATGGGCTTTCTTAAGGAATAATTGAAGTTAATCTTCAGCTTTGGCAATGTATGGAACTGGCAGCAATGCCTCACACAGTCGATAGCAAACATATAAGGTGACTGAGGCAGCTTTTTTTAAAAGGAGGGAAGGTGCATTTTCCAAATGGCATGAATTGAACTGTTCTTCAGTGCTTATGTAAATGTACCTTTCGGGGGTTCAGCAGACAACAAAAGGCAATTATGAAGTCAGTTGAGGTGGACTGGACTGGGTTTGAGCACTTTGGCAGGATGGGCCTGGCTGTCTGGAGGCAGGAGAGACTTTGAAAGCAAAAACAAACCACAGCTTAGAGCTAGTTTACAGCCTGCCACTGAATGCCGCTAATGAGATAATCTCGGTGTTTTGTTTTTTCATTCATCATAATGCTTCTTATTCAGTATTAAAGATAATCTATGGTGTTTGTGCACGAAGGAATGGGTTGAAGAAGTAAACTGTTACGTGTACATCATGTGCCTGGATTCCCAAGCTTGCACATTCCTCATTGGGACAAATCACTGCAATGGGAACGGGAAGAATGGAGTGTCATAAATACTTTTCTTTACTACAAGAGCTTATAAAGTTCAGGGGAGGGGCTGCTGCAGGGAAAACAAACTGTGTATTCTCCCTGGAATTTTCTTTCTTTTTTTAAAATCTTTGGAATCTGTTAATTGAATAACTGTGTCAGGAGGGGGGAGAAACAGCCCACTTTGACCTCTTAGTAAGACTTTGGATCCAACCTCTTTGCAAAACCTCCCCCATTTGTCTTGCTCACTCAATTTGGCTCTTACATTGCAACTTCATCTGTGTGTCTGATATCACCCATGCAAACTGATGGTATCTGAAAAGTACCACATATATGTTTTCATTCCAGTCAGTATTACTGGACAATGAAATGGAGCACTTTATTGCTTCAGGGATTTGCAGTGATCAACTCTATTCTTCCACAGTTGCACAGCAATACTCAAATCACATTGTACTGCATCCCCAGGTTATGAATATCCAAGTTATGGACACCTGCTTTTCAGCTTTTATGCAGTACTGTCTTTTCTGTTGTGCTTTTGACCAGCCACAAGAGCCCTGTTGTCTCAATTTACATATGCTATAATTTCCAGACAAACTTTCAGAAAATGGTGTGTTGAAGGGATGTACATCATGGTGGAAAATATACTTGAGTTGTTTGGAGCTATTTGCTCAGGAACTGTCTTTCTGCAACCCACCTACTCTCTCTGGATCACCCACATGGATTTTAGAGCATAGATGACCCTGCATTTAAGAAAGATGTAGGACTAGATGTTATTAACTACTCATATGTAACTATGTGGTTTCCTCTTGTTTTGCATCCTTTTTTCCATGTTTATATGTTATATAAACTGCAGTGTCAGAAAGCATTGGAGGTGTTGTTTTTCTACCAGGTATACTTTGAGTGCTCATAGCTGAATCATGAAAATCATGGAGATTTGGAAGTGACATGAAGTGATAGCAGATTTCCTATCAGTAGCATTTGATTCTCTTCATTACATGTCACCACCATACAAAATTATGCAAGGGATGGATAGAGTAGATAGGGAGATGGTTTTTTCCATTTCATGTAACACCAGACCTAGGAGATGTCCACTAAAATTGAATGTTGGGAGAGTCAGGACAGACAAAAGAAAATATTTCTTTATCCAGCATGTAGTTGGTCTATGAAACTCCCTGCCACAGGATGTGGTGATGACATCTAGCCTCAATGCCTTTAAGAAAGGATTGGACAAATTCCTAGAGGAAGGGACCATCACAGGTTACACCTGGATGCAAGTGTTTTGTGTGCTCTCTGAGGATTCTGATGGGCCACTGTGTGATACAGGAAGCTGGACTAGATGGGTCTTTGGCTTGATCCACTGGAGGTTCTTCTTATGTTGCTACAGTCAGCAGCATCATATGAGCCAGTCCTAAATTCAGATAGATTTTTTAAAAAACCAAATATATATAGGTCATTCTACAATCTGGTCTGCACCTAGGGAAGTATTACAGGTTCACCAGGGCAGGCAGTGATCAAGAATTCCTGCCCATCAGATAATTCATCTGGCCAGGTCAGTCCCTGGACCCTAAATACTTGAGTAGCAGTAGCGTCCAATGTACCATCAAACAATGATTAGTAGTATCATATGAGGTCCAATGCAGGGCTTTTTCCCAGATGCTGGTCTCGCAAGTTGTTGAACTTATCCTTGGCACTGGTCAAGAGGCACAGAATACTGGCTGGCTGCAATCCTAACCTCTAGTTATGTTGGCCTAACCCCCCCCCCCCCCCATCATAAGTCCTATGCTGAACTGGGAGTATTACCAAATTGCTGTAATACACTTTTGCACTCCTGGGGGAGGTTAGGCCAGTGCACAGATGTGAGCTTACCTCCCTACATCACCACAGGAACACCAGGAATTTATATATATATATAACTGAAAAGCTAATGACTTAAGAAGAACATAAGAAGAGTCTTCACAAGGTCAGGCCAAAGGCCCATCTAGTCCAGCTTCTTGTATCACACAGTGACCCACCAGAATCCTCAGGGAACACTAAGACACCTGTACCTAGGTGCCCTACCATGCATCTGGCATTTTGAGGTTGCTTCCATCTATCTACGCACACACAGACCTCTCATGGCTTGTAACCTGTGATGGTCCTTTCCTCTAGGAATTTGTCAAATCCCTTCTTAAAGGCATTGAGGCTAGATGCCATCACCACATTCGGTGGCAGGGAGTTCCACAGATCAGCTACACGCTGGGTAAATTGCATGGTCAGTCATTAAAAAATGACAGCTCTAGCTACTCATATCTAGTGAGCATTCAGCAAAAAGGCAATAACTGCAACAACCATTTGCCAGGGACAGACTGGAAAATAGACACAATCCCTGATTAATAGAGATATTTGGAACACTTGATAATACTAGTCTGACATTCACAGGACTCACATACTATGTGGTCTTTGTGCTCAGGTATCTACACAAACTTCTAATGTGTCTATAGATTTATGTCAGGGGTGTCCAAACGTTCAATCTTAGGGCTCCTGGACCTTTAACAATTTGAAGAAGAGGGAATTTCAGCAGGAACAGCTTATTATCTGTGAGATAAGAAGCTGCACCTGCTAAAATTCCCTTCTTTGCATAACTGTTAAAGGTCCAAGAGCCCTGAAGTTAAAAGTTTGGACACCCCTGATTTATGTGAATACATGTGTTAATTTTAATTTTAATTTTAATTATTCAAATTAGGTAAATGAAATCATATAAACAAACACGTATTATACATGAATTCATTTTCATTTGGCTGCAGATACCAAAAGTCAGCTCCACTCTTTCTCTCATTGGAATCCACCAATACTGAGGATTTTGTCCATAATGCAAACTACATCCACAGCTAGGATATTGCCTTTGGGGTCCTCAGCTGGCTGAGCTAATCCACACAATCATTTCTGCCCACAACATCTTTCAATCATATCCCTCTATGGAGAGAAGAATGTATGAAGCTGCCTTATACCTAGACTGACTTTTGGTCCATCTAGCCCAGTATTGGCTATTCTGAATGACTGTAACACAAGGTCTCAGACAGAGGAACCCTTTTTTAAAGAGATGCTGAATATGGAACCTGGGACTAGATATGTATAAGATGGTTGTGTGAATGTTGCTGCAGCCTCATGCTTAACCCAGGTTATGTTTTGGCAGTCCCTCGCTAGCACACCAGTGCCCCAAAATCAGTACGTACTGGCAAGCATGCACACAAGTGCCTCTATCTCATGAAGCTGAGATCCAGTCTGTTCCCAAAGAAGATCATGAGAACCAGTCCTCAGAGACCATGACTTCCAGGTAGGCTGGCTCTCTGGCCCCTCTCTGATATTTGAAAGAAAATAAACAGGGCAAGTAGATCTAGATTTTGCAGAAAGTCTGAAGACTCAGTTTTAAAGAACGTTAAGAGACAATTAGAATATAAGCAAATAAGGGAGATGGGGGAACACAATTAAGATGCCACATCAGAAAAAGGCTGTCTCTTCCTGCTTCTTTTTTATTCTTTTTGCATCTGTCTTCCCTTGAAAATGAAAAATCACCTGCAATGTCAGCTTGGCAGACGCCTGCTGTCTTTCAAAATGAGCTTGTGTGAGTCTCCCAGACCAGTGTGCTTTATTCCAAAGCTGGAAGCCGATCGCTATTCCCCTTGCTGGAGATTCAGCTCTCAGTGAGAGTATCATCCTTAGCTCATTGGTAAGCCTTTCCAGATGTGGCAAGCAGCAGCCCTGGAGTTGGCAGCCTGCCAATAGGTTGCCTGCAGTCTCTCTGTTTCCCTGTGTCTGCAGCAAGAACTGCAATGCCTGAATCTTCAGTTGAAAGGGGGGAACTGGCTGATGACAAACCTTTTTTCCCAAGTAATGACCCACCCCACAGAGAGAAGATTCAGGAAATAACTGAGTAAAAAATGCCTCTTGCTACTGAGGCCCGACTACAGTGATGTATTTGTTCCTATTGTGGATGTGACATTTTCTCCTTGGCGTTATGGATCACCACCCAGTGAGAGCCCCTTTGAAAAGATCATTCAGTGATCATATCAGAAACTCCACGACCAGAGCCTTGGATGCCATCTGGAAAACCACAAGAGACCGGCGCCTGGCAGGTGAGGTCTTCAAAATGATTTTTAGTTACTTGGGGGAATTTAGTCCTAATGATTATATAGGAGGTGCTACTGACTGGAAGAGAGAACATCATCCCTTCCCCCACCCAACAGATACCCACCCACAATATTTCTTCATCATCATATTGCTGCATTGTATTGATTGCAATTCTTCACTGGGTCTCCACATCATTGTGATGACTATTTTATTTAAAAACAAAATAAAGAGTAAATGTAAACATTGGCTTTAACAAGTTTATACTGTGTGATTTTCTTGCACTGAAAATCACTGCATCATTTTCTTGCACTACCGTGTTGTGTTCTTGCTGGAATGTCAAGCTCCTGACATTGAGATGATTTGCTTCAGTGACTTACCTTATGGATCATTACTTTGCCAAAGGGGCATGCATTGGTCTTTTTGGCAATGTGCTGGCATTTTCTCTGGAAGCCTTGACTTTGAGCAGGTATTGTTTATGATGGTCCCAAACACTTGAAAGCCAAGTCACTAGCTCTGCCAACTCAGATATTTTTTTTGGTTTGTGGGACTCAAAATTGGCTTGTTTTGTGTTGTGATGAAGGAGATTATGGCTGCAATCCTGCAATCACTTTCCTGGGAGTAAGTATTATTGAATACAGTGGGGCTTACTTTTGAGTAGACATGGTTAGGATTGCATTGTTAGACTTTTTTTGTTTCCAGTGTTTCTTGTCTTCAGGAATGCCATACAGCTTTTCATGTTAGTTTCTTTTTAAAATTGTCAATATTTCAAAATACCAGAGTAGATGTTTTGATATGGGTCACAAGGCCACAGACTCACAAAAGTTCTTTGGTTGCTCACTCAGTTCTCCCACAGTTAATGCCACCTTGATATCCTTATGCCACCTTAATATCTGGTTATGGCTACAATCCAGAGTAACTACGGGACCTTTTACACCGACATAGTTACAGTGCCACCTATGGGAAATGAATGGGAAATGCATAGAGCAATCCAGAGTAAGGGAAAAGGGAAAAGGGTGTGGGGTTAAAAGAGAGATTGTTTTGTGAATTTATTGGGCTTAGCTTTATAGCAGAGGGAGGAAATTCACCATATTGGTTGTCAAACTGTGTCACAGGAAAGGAAAACTTGCATCTGTTTCACTCGTGCAAGTTAACTGTTGCTAAACAAACTTCAGCCATTTTCAGCAGATAGTGGTAACCATCTTAAACTAGTCCTTTCTTAATAGCATTGAAAATCAATTACCATTTCCCAAAATACTTTTGCTGATATTCTGTGATAAGCATGACTGAAACTTGAGTGTGTGTATCCCAACTCTATAGTGTTGTGTCTGGATTTTCATGTTATTAATGTAAGAATCCTTATGACTTTATGGTGTTAACTTTTTAAAAGTTACTTTAAAAGTGTTGAATATCAACTTTCAAAATGGAAATCTGCAGAGCTTGATGATTACAAAGATGTGTTCACAAGCACGTACATAAAGAACCTTTCAGGATTCTTTTCCAAGTATTGATACCACATATATTGACTAAGGACTTAAAACTGGTTTTAAAATTATTCACTCAACTATCACCTTGAGATCTATAGTTCAGCGAAGGGAGGTTTGTTTACAATCCTTTTAGAATGAGTCCCATTGAGCTCAATGACCTTACTTCTAAGTAGACATGCACAAGATTGCACTTACATGGGTAACCCTATGCAGAATTCTTAGCACCTTTAGCAAACTCCCAGGATTACATGAGGGAAGTAATGACAGCTGGTATAAATCTGATGTAATTTGTTTTATACTTATACTTATAGTGTTGATAAGATGGGATGGAATGATTTGCTGCTGCAAATTTAGGATCATGATGTAATTGATATGGAAGCATGAAGGGCTGAAGAGAACCATGGATAAGTGTCATGGATGCTAGATCCACAGATATAGGGGCACATCTCTAATGGCATCTTTTAAGGTGTTCAGTTTCCCTGTTTCTGTTCCATCTTCTTTAGAGATGTTTCTTTGAAATGCCTGAGAAAAGCTGGCCTATGCACAGCTGAGCATAACTTGCCAGTGATGTCAACAGCCTGCAAGAATATCTGCCCAACCTCAGAAAACACTATCAGCCGCTTCTCTCAAGTCTGGCTCCTTGCTTTCCCCTTGGTACTTCACACATAGAATGATATGCAATGGTATGTGTAATCTGTGCCTTTGAACCTGGTGTGACATACTTATAAAAAATGGCAGGTTTTATCACAACAAAGAAAACATCAGTAGGTCTATCTTTGCTTTCTGTTTTACTAAGGCTGAGAAATGTCAGAGGCAAAGACTAATTATATAGAATAATAGTCTAATATCTAGCTTTATATAAGGCTAATTACATTTCTTGAAAATTTTACATTCCTGGAAACAAGAAATTAAAGTGAAGCTTGCTCCCCAAGCATCTTAAAATATACTGATAAGGACGGACATATTTATATTCTCGAAGCCAAGCATTTATAACCTTTTACTAGTTTTCCTTTGTCCTTTTTAAAAAAAAATGTGCTCAGAGATTAGATGTTGGGAGTGCTGGAAAAAGTTGTGAGCATTTCATTCTTTAACATCAGCCAAAGATCAAGGTTTGGCAGGTACAATAATATTCCTGGGTTCCTTGTTGGCCATATTTTATCATCCATATAATACCCTGACAGCATATGATTATTGATTAAAGTATAGGCAGGAGTCTGTTAGACTCTTGGAGAGAGCCAAATGCCATTGACTTTACAAAAATTTGCACTACTGCTAGACACAGTCTAAAATAGTATTTGTGATATAATGCCACCAATATGTGAAACTCAGCTTATCAAACAACAAAATTAATTGCTTAATTAATTAATTAATTAATTAATCCTGAGCAGGCTCAGAAGTGGTAAAGGAAAATGCAGGGAGTACTATGGAAAGTGAAACTGTGCCACACTACACATTTACTCATGAGTAGGTGGCCATGCCTTGGTCCGTTGGAAAGGGTAAGCCAAGAGGAATGCAACACCACCAGAATGGTCGCAGTCCAATGAAGTGGGCCCAAAAAAGCATTTGAGTAGTAAGTTTCTGCCTCAACGCTGATAATGCCTTTAATCCCATGGAAAGCGAAACTGAGCTACTTGTTTGCATGGACTCCTGAGTAAGCAAATATTTAATGATTCCTTAGTGTTTTTCCCCTGCACTTTAAAACCAGTTTGTCTCCATCGCAATTGAGCAATATGTTCAGTTCTGTTGCTTCATGTTGCTATCTTCTCAATAATTTAATTTGGCACTGTCTTCATTTGTACACAATCCCACACAGCTGGTGTAATGATTGCTGCACTTTGTTGGCCATTGGTACCTGATATGCTGCTAGAGAACAACTTGTGTGTAGGGTTAAAACACGTTTTCCTGTATACAGTAAACTTGCAATGTTTTGAAGACTTATGTGAACATGTAAAGTGGCTGTACAGGAAATGGAAGCTCATTTTGGCTGAGGACAGCCTAGAAATAGGAAGAACCACATATTTTGGAGGTGGTTGAGGGAAAGGTACAAGGTCATGGGGATCCTTAGGCATGGTTTAACTTGTAGACAGAAGACTTATAAGCTGTCAAGGTGGGGTATATGGAGGCATCACCTAGATCTAGGTTCACATACAGTGATAGAAGATTTTAAAGTGATTTCAGATTTTAAAGAGATGTCAGAATTTAAAGAGATAATTTCAACAAGCTTGAAATAAAATCTTGTCAGGTTCTTTCCTGCAGCCATTTCCCTTTAATGTTGTAACTCTTCAGAGCCTTCCAACACTCCTTCACATTTTTCTCTGAAGAGGTTGTGATGCAGGTCTCGTGTTATTTATCTCCAACTCTTGGAATGTTTTCCTTTTCCAACACCCTTGGCCCTTCTAATTTGAAAGCTATGGTGTGGCATATCTAGCAATGAAACCAGGAGGGATCTTGCTTTTTATCATAGACATTATCAATGAGAGTCCTGCGTTAATGCACCAAGGCTATGGCAGAATCAATGATGGTTTCTTTCTGTCATTTTCTACTTTTGGTTTATTTTTCAGCGGTTTTTCCCAATAAGTAGAGTTTTTCCAATAATATTTATACAATATAAAAGATAGTTGTCAATGCCAAGGCTTAATATTCCTGAAAGCCTCTGAAGCATAACCAGAAGAAAACCTGCTCCAAACATTGATTCTTTGCTACATATTATAATAATTTACAGCTCAATTTAATGCAGAGCCCTTCACAATAATATCAGTACAAATATACCACTGCATCACATGGGAGATTTAGGACTCCCAAATACCCTCTTCAAGGTATGAGAATATTTGTTCCCTAGTCCCAGAGTAATCCCGTGCCAGCCACCAGCTTTACTTAGACATGTACCAGCTCTATCACTAGTGTAAGTCCACATGGACTTAAGCTACAATCCAGAGTAACTACGGGACCTTTTCCACCGACGTAGTTATGGTGCCACCTATGAGAAACCTATTGAACATGCATATAGCAATCCAGAGTAAGTGCCTCTTATGTCTTCCCGTAGTCACTCTGGATTGTAGGGTTAGGGTGGGAAATCAAAGCTGGGAAGGGAATTAGATTCAGCCACTGCCCTCTTTCTGGTTCCATTCTGCCCTTTACCCTTTTCCCACGGCTTGTTGAGTCCATCACCTACTCCATTCCACTATCACCCATCTCCCTCCCACATCTGTGTAAGGTTGCCATAATTCTCTTCCAAAAATAATAATAATACACTTGTTCGGCAGGCTGAAGCAAAGAGACAGACCCAGAAGCAGCGAAACCTGGGGACTGGGCAGGGGACAGACTTTATCTGTCCTCAGTGTGGAAGGATTGCCACTCTTGAATTGGTCTTTTTAGCCACACCAGATGCTGTTTTATGACTTCCAATCAGAGCACGATACCATAGTCTTTCAAGACTGAAGGATACCAATGATTATAGTTCTCATAAGCTCAGGAAAATTCATTCATTTATATAAATTCAGTCTCTAAAGTATTATGTAAATTTATTAAAATTTGAAATATAAATCATTTTTTGTGGCTCCCAACACAGTGTCAAAGAGATCATGTGGCTCTCCAGTCAAAATATTTGCTTTATGCTGCTCTAGGATGCACCTTTATGCATGTGCACAGGACTGCTTTTAAGATTTTTAGGAAAATCTTATGTAGAAATCAGGTTGCTTCACAGTTCAGTTACTCATTTTGAGTTGGCAAGTATGAAGGTAAAGAAAGAAAAATTCCAATACCGAAGTACCTTTTAGACTATTTTAAGTATATAAAATGCTCTTACACAAGAGATATTTTGATTGGCAAATCATTATTCTAAAATAGCAAAACACCTCTTGGACCTCGCTGATACTGAAGCTCTGTTATCAGTTTGAACAAACATTATTGCCAAGTAATAAATCACCTTTTAGAACATAAGGGCACTACTCTGCTGTCACTAAAAATAAGTAAGACTCTAACCTGAATGACCATTAAATGTATATAGGAGGAGAGCCAATCCTTAAGATTCCAAGGTTGCAATCCTCGGAGCACTTTCCTGGTTGTAAGCCCCATTGAACTCAATGGAAATTATTTCTGAATAGACACAAATAGGATTACACTATGAATCTTACAAAACAAGAGGTGGCCTACCAAAAGGAGTGTCCTTCTGAGATCTGGAGATAACCATACCATAAACGTTGTGTTTCTTACAGTGCAATCCTATGCATGTCTACTACTGAAAAGCAAGGCCCTCTTTATTCACCTGAGCTTACTCTCAGGAAAGGGTATATACAGTGATGGGATTCAAAGAAATTAACAACCGGTTCTATGCCCATCTGGCAGCCATTTTTAAATGGCTATTTTTAAACTTTATATGTCCTATCACTTTTAAATGGCTATTTTTTAAACTTTATATGTCCTCTCATTAACAACCGGTTCTACAGAGTAGGTGCGAACCTGCTGGAGCCCACCACTGGGTATATAGAATTACAACCTTAAGAACCTACCAAAATTGCTGTATCAGGCTTCTCAATTTTGCAATGCAAGGATATGGGCCTTCGTATTTTCTCTAGCATGCATAACCTGAAATGACACATTACATGGAGAAGCCAGAATTTGCTAGACCATATTATTGCCAAAAACCCAACAGGACATTGGTGCATTGCACACTGCACTGGAAGAGTTCCCCCAAAAGGGTGATGCACTAACCTCTTTCACAAGGTAATGCAAACCCTAGTGACACCACTGGGCATTAGCCATTTTTGGTTGGTGATTTGTCTTTGGACATATCTCTCTGTGTGGTTTTAATCATGTTTTATTCTAACCAGGCTCTGAAACTGAAGTTTAAACAGAGGAAATACAGCATTTGTAAGAATCAGCAGGCACAGAGAGATTAACCCCACCTGTTTCTTCTCCCTATAAATGCGCCTCCACCTCTGCATTTAGTGTTGTCTTTGGGACAGTACATTTGGGAACACTGATTTGCCAGTGCCAATATAATGTGCACTATGTACTGTATAACAGTCACAACTTTAAAAGTCTGTCAACCATTTCTAAAAAGGGAAAGTGGTATAGTCTTTCACACATCACCCAATTGAAAGACCTTGTTCAACAAATACTAAACTAGTTACAAAACCCGAACATCTGACAGCTTGCTGACGTCACCGGGTCAGATGATGACTTCCAGATGTTATGACTTATTGATGTTTTGATTAACTTCTAAGCAGCACCGTCTCTCTGTTTTGTTTGCCGGGTCCAACTTCTTTTGCACATGAGTGTTATTGGAAAGGAGTGGGAAATGAAATTAGTGTTTGGCACCCACCCAAAAGAAGCTGAACTTTCCTGTTATCATGTGCATTTTAAGTTCTGCTACAGGATAAGCAGCCTGTGGGAAGGTCAGTTGAAAGATAAGGAGAATCTTACTGAATTGCTATTTTCAATTGCAGGAGCAGTGTTAACTGGCTAATTCTGAGCACGGGTTAGTATTGTACAGTAAACTACACCAGACAACAGGAAGTTTAAGAAATATAATAGCATCAGTAGACTGCATTCTAATAATTGTTTCACTATGTATCATCTCATATTTATAATCATACAGATGATATTTATTTTTACAAAGATTTCAGATACAGTGTTTTCCTTTCTCAGTAATAATTTATTAAATCAGTTACAAGAGGCCTTCTTCCTATTCCGTACCTTTGTTCCAGAGCACCTCAACATTGCCATCTCATTCCTTTTCTATAAATGCCAGGTCAAAATTTATCCTTTACATGAAACTTTTGGTTTATCCCAAAAGTTTGGTTTAGTTCTCATCTCCAAAAGTAACAAAGCCAAAGTATGATTAAACTATTTTTGCTTACATTCATCTCTTGTTATAATTGCCACACCTTTCCTTCCCTTTGTTGTCTCCCTTCTGATATTACTATTTAGATCACGAGTATCCAGGAAGGACCTGATATTTGCTTGTGTTATTTTGTGAAGCACTAAGAGTACTGAAGGGCATTGAATAAATATAATACAGTTTAAATAAGCATTAATTTCTACATATAGTACCTGTTTGGCTATTACTTGCAACATAAAAATCCATATCTCATCTCTCCAAGAGTCTGATCAGCGATTTTTAACCTTATTCATCTCATCCCATCACCATGTTTGAAGAAGTATTTTCCTTATCAGTCTAGGGGAGTGGTTCCCAAACTTTTCAACTTTGCATCCTACTTTTAAAATGGTACTTTAGTGGTACTCAGCTATCTTTACAATACATTTAAAAATCTAGAAAGAAATAATATTTTCATTTATTTACAAATAAAAAATAACCAGAAAAAAATTTTCCACCTTTTATCTCCCTATATTACACACACTTGCAGTCTACAGGAGCTCTTTGTCAGGCAATTAGCAACTATCTGGTTTTTTAAAAAACCTTGGCACTTGAGGCCATTCAATATCTGATCCTTCCATCACCAGTTTTTTTCATTGGAGGCTCTGCTCTGCTGTTGTAGGACAAAACAAAAAATCAAGTTGCATCCCACCAGTGGGTCCTGGCTCACAGTTTGAGAATGACTGATGTAATCTGGAAGGCAGAAGAAGATGGTAGAAGAAGATGAAGCCACTTTGAGTCTCAACTGGTGTAGGAGAAAGGCAAGATAAAAATTAATTTTAAATTAATTAATTTATTTTAATTAATTTTTGAATTAATTATTTTTTTAAAAAAATTAATAAGATGATTCAGTTTCTCCACTGGAAAATTCCTCTTCAAAATAATTTAGAACTGTCCGCCTGCTTCCCCCCCCCCTTTTTTCCCATTCCTCCCATTCCCATTCTAGGGTTCATGTTGACCCTAGATTTTTAAAAAAATAATTCAACGGTCCACAACAACTATGTGACATCATCAGCCACCACCCACCACCCCTCGAAACACAATTTGGAGGTGCCTCTGATGCAACTGTTCTACTGTTCTTCCATTTATTTATTGGAATTTATGGATAATTGAAGTTTCAAAATTGTTCCAGATTAAATTGCCTTTTTTAGAAAAAGGGAAAAAGTCTAATTGTGATGAACTTTCATGGGTCTTCAGATAAGAGTTGTGTGCTGCTTTCAAGATTTTCCTGAGGCCCTAAATGTACTGTTACATTAGTGTCTGCTCTTGTGTTTGCTTTAACTCTCTGTTTGCAGCCAGAGACTTAAAATGTCATGTAGGTTCATAAACAATCAACTCTATTAGCAGTTGACTAAATATGTCAGTACAGATTGAACAAGGCATATCATGATTTTCCTTCTGTTACATAAGAGACTTTCTTCTGATGACATGCGATAACTGACCTCGCACCCACTTAAGTCAGGGAAAGGATTTTCTCATTACAAGTCCTGGATCAAACTATCATATACAGTACTTATCTTTCAGTTTGTTTAATTCTACCATAATTTCTAGCTGTAGGATGCAAATGGCATCCAAAATTAAAATCCTTGGCAAAATTCCCCTTGATTTGCTTTGAACTGTATCATGAGTCTCATTTAAACTGGGACAGCATACAGTAAAGGATATTTTAGCCAAAAAAATATTCCTAGATATAGTTGCAATGAACTTTTGCCAAGACTAAAAGGAAAGCTAATTTTCTTAAAGTATGAAATGTGAGAACAGTTGCATAATCCTTAATCAGATAGAAATTGTCAACAAATAATTCCCTGTGACATGAGGGAAATTTTTAGATTATGAGCTCTTACGGGTAGGAAACCATTTATTTTGCCATGTAAAATACCTTTATGAACATTTTGTTTAAAAGCAGTATACTGTACTGCTTCCCTTTTCTATAGTGGTAGATGCACATGAGACAAAACATGCACTGATCAACTGATTGTAAAAACTCACAATGAATATGCTGTTCTGTGTTCTCTTGACTTTCATCATTTTGCTCTTACAGTTGTTTTCAATTATGGCCACTTAAAATTTTGTCCATGTGCATTCCTCTTTAGTCCAATTTCATCCAATCTTTCATGATGTTTATTTATATTCTTAAGGTTTTTTCCTTTTTATTTCTGTTAATTTAGGTTTTGTATACATTTATGTGTGTGATAGTTTGTTATTTACATTTTTTGCTAGTGAAAACAAATTTCCTGGGTAAATAAGGCAATGCTTTGACATTCATCAGTTTTTGACAAGGATGTGACAGAATCATAACACCGACTCCCAAATTGAGACTCCCTTGACTCAAACTGCTCACAAGTCATAATGGGCAGCCATCATGACTCGTCCAGAGGCATTTTTAGAGTCATTCTGATTCAGGTCCAAGTCTTTCCAAAAAGCCAGTTGTGGAGCAAGTCAGGTGTAGCACCCAAAAAAAAAAACAAAGGTGCTGGTGGGTTTGTAGGAATGTTGCAGTTCTCAATTAACACTACCCTGATGTTCCCATCCCATCTGCCATAACAAGTGGTGTGCTGAAGTCCTTCACTTCAAATGGGCCACTAGTTTGGAAAGCATTCCTTGTCTATCACAAGAAAATGCCTCTCCCTTCCTTTGCCCACCTCCATAATCCCCTTTCCTGAATAATTCAGGATTTTCCTATCATTGGAGCACCCTCCTTCTCCACTTCCTCGTCCTGCCCTATGACTGGTCTCACTTCAGCTTGCCCTTCAACCTCGTGCAGCCTCCTTCCTCCTCTCCAATTTCAAGCCCCAACCTTCTGGAGCCAATTTACCCTTTTCCTGTCAGGTCTGCTGATCGCATTGGTTTAGATGCTAGTTTAGATGCTTCTGCGTTGCCCATCAGGTTTTCAGGATAATATGAAACAGCAAAAAATATACATTAAAACCTTGGTTTGTGAGCATAATTCATTCCGGAAACACACTTGTAATCCAAAACACTTGTATATCAAAGCGAATTTCCCTGTAAGAAATAATGAAAATTCAGATGATTCATTCCACAACCTAAAATTATTCATGTAAAATTATTACTATATTGTAATGTAATACAAAATAATAAAGAAAATACAAAATATAAAGCAAAATAAAACAAATTAATTTGCACTTGGTCTGTCAGGTCTCTCAAGCTGCAATCTGCCCTCCTTACACAGACGTTAACCCCACTGATTATAATAGGGCTTACTTTAGAGTAGATATGCAAGGTTAAATCTCTCAGGCTCTTTTCCATTGCCCCTCTTTATACAGGTGTGAGCCCCACTTACTGTAATAGGCTAACTTCAAGAGTTGACATGCATAGGTTGAGGATGTGAGGATGTATAAGCACAGATAGAGCGGTGAGTGGTAGCCCTGGAGGAGTGCCAAAACTTGCCATAACCCTGCCAGGACTGTTTTTTTCACTTGTTTATCAAATCGCTTGTTGATCAAGTTAAATTTGTTAGAAATGTTTGTCTTGCAAAACACTCTCAGTCCAAGTTACGTTCAATCCAAGGTTTCACTGCAAATACTTGTGCTCACACAAGTTTCTGGCCCAAAATGGTGAATCTTCATGACTTGAGTATCTATGATTATGTTCAGAGAACCTGCTTGCGAAATTAAGAGCAATTTTGGGGGGTTATGCTGAGATCTACCTGGTGAAGAATTGTTTATAAGAATTGTTTATATTATATGAAAGCCAGCAAATGTCTCAGTGATTTTCAACCAGTGTGCAGAGGCAAAATGGTGTGGCACGGACAGTCCTCAGATGTGCTGCAGGAATTTGGGAAATTTGGAAATATATTAGTTGGGTAATTGGGAGATTTGAGCCCCCTACCAACCGCATGGTGTATCTCGTCAATAGTAAAACAAAACAAAAAACTGAATGTGCTTTACAATTTCAGCATCTTACCAGTGTGCCATGATATGAAAAAGGTTGAAAATCACTGTATGAGGTGATCCTGCAGAAATTGGCCAGTGGCCTATCTTTCAAACACCCACTGATACAGACTGATAAATATAGGTTAATAAACGACTGATTTTATTTCACTATGACAAATTTTGGCAGACAAACAAACAGCACCTGTCATTTTGAGCCTCAAATTTGTGTCACTCCCAGGCCACAATCCTACCCACATTTCCCTGGGATTAAGTCCCATTGACTATGATAGGACTTGTTTCTGAGTAGGCATGCAGAGGACTGGACTCACAAATTTCTGCTGTGGTGTCAAGAAATTTGTCTTTAAGCAACAGCTGTTGCAAATTTGGATTCTGTCAGCTGGAGGCTGTATGCATAGGACTGTAAACAACACAGTGGTAGTATATAGAACATGATGTAAAATTAGCTGGAAACACTGGCTTAAGGAGCAAATAAAGCATAAATCACTCATCCAGTTGGGGAAAGAAGACAGTTCAAGAGGTCATGTGGATTTTGACCTCCAACAGAAAGAGAATATTTAATAAGCTCTACATCTGTGTTAAATAGATAAGAGCTCTTCATTGCTGTATTTTGTCACTTTTTAAAAATGGGTGGAGAGGCATCCTCCTAAGTCTTGCTGCTTAACTAAAAGCAGAATACCTTGTTTTCTGGCTATATTTGCCTTCAATTCTATGGTAGCTGCTTACTAATATGAGTCCATAACAGTCTGCCTGTTTTTCCACTTTGCTTTTACTTCTTGTTACTACTGTGCCCCTTTTATCAACCATTTCCTCCCACAATTATTCTAGCCCTCTATTCTTCTCTCCTATACAAATGATCTTTCGTTCACTTTTCTGAATCTAAGGACCAGGAAAAATAAAGATAATTTCCACAGATAATGCAATGTAATCTATGGGGAGGAGCTCAAGGACCTTCCAGACTCAACCAGAAGTGTCTTCCAGTCACCTCTAGAAGGTACTTGAGGCTGCAGGAGGTTCGGCAGATGTGAGCCACAGCAAGTGACATGCACAGGGAAGTGAACCACTACTCACAAAAAAATTTTTAATCTTGGTATTTTCAAATAGTACCTTCAAGATATATATCAATTGATGTGTAATGTCATGCAACAAACCACACTGAAATATCTCTAGTCTATCAAAAATTATGGCAAAAAACAGGCAGGGCATAGGTACATCACCATAGCCACCATCCATGGTGTTGTCTTGCCCTCTGCATGGGAGAAGGTCCATTACAGGGGTGATGCAGTGGCCTCCCGCACTGGACAACATAAACCCTAGTGATGCCACCACGTTGAGACCCTCCACATTCAAGGTCAACACACACGTTGAATCAAATCAGTGGGTGCCTAACCCAGGTATAAGGTGGGTTCAAAGTATATAGCATTAGAAAAATATAAAATAACATAGACTAAGCTAGCAACAGCACCCTCTCAGTAGCAGTGACTTACCTATCAGTAGTACCTTACCTCTCAGTTGTAGTGACTTCAAGCAGCCTCCAGCAGTCACAGAAAACAACCTAAGGTGGAAATGAGTGAGGTATCAGAATTTTGCTGTGTGAGAAAAAAGATAGTGTCTTGAATTAATGAACCAGAAGGATAATAAAAGCAGGAAAGAAGCTATAAATCGGCTTCCCAGAAAGGATACAGCATCAGGCAGAAGGTAAATTTAATTTCATGCAACAGAGAAAGGCCTGCATCTATTCTAGAACTGCACAAAATTATGAACATCAAATATACTCTCTGTCAGTTTTCATAGCGGGCTGTGGGTGGCACAAGCGGTTAAGATGCTGTGCCTGTTAACCAGCAGGCCAGGGTTCGAGACCCAGGTAGGCCCCACAAGACAGGGTGCGCTCCTGTCCTTCGCCCAGCTCTGCGACGCCAGCTGGATCCAATCGTATTGGTCCTGCCTTTCCATTGGACTAATTCAGTGGCGTGGAGAGGGGGGATCTGCTGCTTGGGTAACAGCCTATCCTTCATAACAATCGAACCCAGGCTTTTGTGCTTCACATGCAGAATATGCAGCGCTGAGCACAATACCATAGTCTTTCAAAAATGACAGAGGCCTGCAGTTTTCATACCATTCATTGATGTCCAGGTCCATCTTATTCAGATGTTGATAGTATCTTGAACAGACGTAATTTTCACATGCTTTATTTACAGTTTTCCTGAGCAACTTAGCATACCAATGAAATTCCTTCCATACTTTTAGAGGGAGTGTGGCTCTGAACTAGTATCCCCCACAGGTTAACTGCCAGTCGAGTCCGACTCTAGGGTGTTTTTAGCTCATCCCCATTTCTAAGCCTTTAGAGCCAGCATTGTCTAAGACACTCCTGTGGTCATGGGGCCAGCATGACTAGACGCTGAGGCACACAGAACGCTGTTACATTCCCACCAAGGTGGAACCTATTTATCTACTTGCACTTGCATGCTTTTGAACTGCTAGGTTGGCAGGAGCTGGGCTAAGGACAGGAGCTCACCCCGTCTTGTGGGGACCTGGTCTCAAATCCTAGCCTGCTGCTTAACAGGCACAGTGTCTTAACCACTTGTGCCACCACAGTCCCAAAGCTCTGAACTGAAGGTAAGTCTTATGTTGGCAGGTGAGGGGGGGAAGTGTGGTAGAAGGTGAGGTGAAAGTGTAATACTGAGTCTGTAGACCATGTTGTCTATTGTTGAATACTTAATTCCTTGTCAGAACAGTTGTTGCATTTGCAGCAGACACAAGTCCTGTTCAGAAGTTAGTCCCCATGCATCCTGTATATCTGCATGTCAGTCCCCTGCTTTCCCAAGATCAGCATTTGTCTTCAGAAACAAACAGTGAACATTTGCAAACTCCCCATGACTTCTGTCCCGGATCACATAACTTTTAAAAAGGAATTTTGTGCAAATAATTCCACCACCAATGTCAACTATTTATGTCTAGGGGGGAATCCACATCTAATATTTGCATTCCACATAATCACACATGACTATATATGTATGGGCTGCATATTGTTTCCTTCATGAAAGAGCCCTCCATTTATTGATTTTGTTAATGTTTCATGTCTCTCTAATGGCATAGAGTTTTAATATCCATTTTGCTTCTTAAGGCATACCTCTGTTACAGGCTTAATGGGATTTCATAGTCATTAGATCTCCTAAAGAGTCCTGAAAATGGCAGTTCTGTGACAGGATGAAATGTCTAACAAGCACAGGCAACATCAAGGATTGACTAAATCTGGCACCAATTCAGGGTCCCTGCTTGCTGGCCCATGTGGCCCATCTGAATCCTCTCTGTACCAATGAGCCATAGCCATCAGTGCACCAGATCTCGGTGCTGTTGCAAAGAGATGTTGTAGTCTATGGCATTTTTGCAACTGTGTGCGCTTGTGGAATACATATTATTTTGCAATATATAGTAATCTATGGCACTGATACTCAGGGATCAATTGTCAGCATTTAGCTTATGAATAAATTATCATCTGTCTGTCTCCTTGGTTCTGAAAAATAAAGTTCTATCATAAAAAGGGATTGCTTAAAAACATTAGTCCATTAGTTTCTAACTTGCAGCAGAATGTATGAACCAGTTTCATGGAAAAGAACTGTGTATGAGGTAATACGTGGTTAATGTGAAGGTTCTGCTACCTGAAATGCTGGATCTGTAGCAGCTCATTCACACATGCAAATCAGTTATCATCACATAAAGCTGCAACTGTCACATGGCAGCCAGTATTGAAAACAAAAATATTGTCTTATGTGGTCCTGTGCCCTGATCCATCAGGGTTCTTCTTTCGTGATGAATATATGTGAACTGCAACCATCACCTCTTAGCTATGAAAAAAATGTTTCAGCCATAAACAGATGATAGTTTAAAGGATTACTTTTTAAAACAGACATGCTTCATGTCTTCCACATCTTTTATTATGGAAGACTGGCTTCCTAAATTGGGGGCTGTAATACAAGTGATGGAAGCCTTTACCATGTGCTTGTGTGCATTTTCTTTTAGAATTTCTGTATTGGACCACTGTGTTCAAAATAGACCTCAGCTGTGTCTAAAATTTAACCCAAGAAGCTGTTCTTGTACAAAACAACTTGGTTGATTTCAGAGGGAATTTTGCAAGCCTGTTTTGTCCACCATGGCCTTGCCCTATAAAAGGGAATTCTGTAGATGAGAGAAGGAAATCAAGAGATATTCATTCCACTTGTGAGGACTGCTGATAACCAGCCTGGACTTTGTCAGGCGAGTTCCTAATGAAGCAAAGCTCTAACAGGAAGGAAATCTCTTTAGTCAGGAAGGAAGAGACACAAGGCACAAACAAATGAAGGCTTTCTAAGTATAGCAGCACATAACCTAGGGCCATCCCATGATGTCGTCGCTGCATCATTAATTTTATACAGCAAAACAAATGTCAAGCATGCCTCAGCTTGACTCCCATAGTATTGGTGCCCACAAATATACTTCTAAATTCAGGCCATTGGCATTTGTGGAATTCAGACACTACCAATCCTGAATAAGCATCATGAATCTGTACCATTTATCACTTGTACTAACAAATTCTTCTGCTAGGAAAAATGTTCTATAACTGTGCAAGCCTCAAGTCCTGAGCAATCTCTTCTCAGATTCAAAGTAATTCAAAGCACGCAGAGAAAAGGCTTCCCCTTTTCTGGGAAGCCGTGCCCCATAGCACTCCAGCCAACTGAGTGAGTTTGTTTATTTATTTATTTATTTACTTACTTACTTACTTAGGATTGCAGACTTACTTTTGTTGCAATCCTAAACCTGTTGGGCCGGCCTAAGCGTCAGCACAAGTCTTGTGCTGACCTGGGGATGTCACAAAAGTGCCATAAGACACTTCTGCGCCACTCTTATGGGAGGGTAAGGGCAGTGCACAGACATGCGTTTGCCTCCATTCCCTGACCATGGGAATGGGAAGATTGATGAATTGTGCTAGCCTGGGTTAGGACTCTACAGCAATGTTTCTCTAAAGTTTTTCCTTCTCCATACCACCACTGGAAGGAACTAGCAATGATATCATGTGAGGCCAAGTGAGACATAAGAAAATTAGGGTGGATGGAAGGACTTTTACGAGAGCAGAAAATCATGCTTTGGAGCTCTGTTCAACAAGCTAAACTTTCGGTTTATGTAGAAATTTTGAATAAAATTGTTTAAACAGCACAAGCTAAACTTCCTACTGCTCTTTGTTATGTCAGGTTCCTGGTCTCGTTGCTGGGCGGCAGAGGTCCAGGGGTCCTGCAAGTACAACCAGACACCACCTCAAGTATCACTGTTGGTATAAGTAACACAGGTTGAGGAAACAATGTTGTGTAATATACATAATGTAACTAGAAAAGAATAAAACAACCAATTGAGAAGCAGAAGGCAATATCAAAACATAGTATTTTATGTTTACTCCCATCAGTGTTCCATAATTGTGTTTTCCTAGCAAACAGGAACTCTGCAGGAGTAAAAACACCTGGTGCGACTTATAGACGAGCAGAAAAACCCATCCCTGTTCTGATACAATCACTATTCTCCTCCCCCCCCCCAAAAAAAACAACAACAACACTTTGCTACAGGGAAGAGACATTTTTTTTCCTTAGATGCAACTGTTGTGTAATAGGTAGTTCATCTCTCATTATTATTCTTTCTATACCACCTCTGTGAGCTTTTGTGGTTCTCATACAGCAGTAAAAGCTTTTTAAAGTGGATCAAATATTTCTTTTTTTTTTTTAGATTTACACACTCTGCATATGATACATATCTGCTTTCCTTCGGTCCTCTGCACATTGGCTGACCTCCCCATTCCCCGTGTATTTCCTAATGTTTCCAGAACTAAGTTGTTTTCATGTGTGAAATATTTTATACGTCCTCAGAGCCTGAAGCCGTTCCAAAGATTACATAATAAGATCATGGGAATTTGGGATAAACTGGATACAGAAAGAAATAGCCTCCCAATTGTTCTGTGAGCAAAGCTACTTATTAGAGCTGATTTCTTTAGACATTCTTAACATTTCTTAGGAAATCTCTCTCCCTCCCCCTCTTCCTCTGGCTTTGTTTCTGTTTTACTCCATAATTGAAAACCATTCCATACTGAGCTCCCTACATAATATGATAAGAAACTCAGTGCTATCTGCTGGGTAAAAGAATTAAATATTTTGGATACTCCAAGCTGTAGATTACTATGTATTGTTATGGACTCCGTATGTGCTCCTGAGCACAAAAATCTATGCATTCATGTCCATCAAGCAGGAAGCAGGTAGAGACAATCATGTACTCAAGGGGAAGGAAAGTGCATTTTACCCTTTCTCTTCCCTATCGTCTCCCATAAAAAAACAGTTTAGTATTCTGTAAGCTGGTGTCAAGATCATCAGCTATCAGTAAACTTCTTTGGACTGGGGTGGATCTCTGCTTTATGTGCCAGTCCACTTCTGGAGGTTCCTTAAAGTCCAAAAAGTTTTAAGAACGCTTTGTCTTACTCCACTCCATATTCACTACGATCGGTGATCAGTCTCACCTCTCTCCAGATAAGCTTCCCTTCCCTCATTTGCTGCAGCAAAGCACCTGTTGTGTGCAGTCAGGCTTGACTCCTGCTTTAGTTATTTGAACACCAGAGTACATGGAGTTCTCCCCACTTGGTGCATGTGGTGGCTGCTGTCCTTCCTTCACCTCACTGTTTGTCACCTGCCATTCTGTTGAAGGAAATGGACTGAGAAAAAGAAGGCAAACAAATGGTGGTGAGTCATCAGAGAGTTGGGTTGGTTGGGCTAAGTTGGTTAAAAATCGTGCCTCCCTCCTATAGTCCAAAATTAAACTGCATCATCACACTGCAGCCTTAACCCATTAGGGAAGAATTGAGGAGTAAAAAAACCTGAAAGTGGGTCTTTAAACTTATTTTTCCATTGTTTTTGTTATACACGGTTTTTTTAATCCGTGGGAGGTTCTAGAACAGAACTCCAGTGGATAATGAGAGGCACCTATATGTGAAAACTTCTAATGATTTATGTTTCAGAGAGGGAATATTTCCCAACAAGCCTGTCTCTCCAGTAAAATTATTTCAAAAGGTTTCTTCTACCCTGACGTGGGTGGCTGCACAAAGCTAATATTTATGATGGCTTTAAAATAAATTCTCATGATCTCGGTTGGAGTTTATAACTTCAGCCGATTCTAAGCTTAGTAACTAAATTAAAACAAAATCACTTCTGTCATAGATAATAAGAGGCTGTGATAAGAGAGAAGTCAGCACTTATTTCTAATATATAAGCCTACTGCTTAGCTATGTCACACCTTAAGTGTATTGGCCAACTTGTCAGGGTTTTCTGATGTAGCAGGAGCCTTACATTTGGAAGGAGTGGTGCTGCTGTTTAAACATGTCTAAAGTGCACATTTAAACTAGATTCAAATCTGATTAACAACCCAGTCCTACTGTCTGTCCTGTAATAGCATGAAGCCATGTCATTGGAGCATGTACTGCATGCTTGGATGGTGATTGGACAGCCTAGAGGAGGTATATTTTTACTTATCTCCTGGTAGACTGACCAATTGTCTGTGAGTCTTCTCAGACCTATGCCAGCCATTTTGCTGGCACAAGTCAGAGGAGAGCCGGGGGAATATCAGGTTACAAAAAGCTGGATAGGATATGGTAAACATTCCTATCATCAGATCCACCCTTTGGTCCTTCGCACTCCTCGCCCACAAACTGAGCCCTGCACTAGCCTAATGCCATGGCACCATCTGGAGCTGCCTTGGTGCTTCTAAAGCGGTGCTGCCAGTGGTGTCACAGGAGCGTTTATGCCAGTGACTATCATAAATCTCATCAATCCTAGAAAGAGGCAGCGGCAACATTTCAAGGGCAGTTTAGAGGAGGTTTCAGGCAGAAAACAGGTCAGGAAGGGTCAGGGTCAGATAGGGTAGATCTTGGTAGCAGGCACCACGTGCTACTGTTGTTTTTCCAACCCAGCACAACCATGCCTTTCCTTGTGCTAGAAAAATTACTGGCATAGACCCATTGGCATCCAGGCAGCCTACAGAGAGGTAAGTTTTTTAACTTACATCACAATCCAGAGTAACTACGGGAGCTTTTATTTTGACATATGAAAAATTTACTCCGGATTGCTCTGTGAATTTCCCATAGGTTTCCACTAGGTGGCGCCGTAACTATGTCAACGTAAATGTCTCTTAAGAGCTCCCATAGTTACTCTGGATTGTGCTGTTAACACTCAAGGCAGTTTCACAGGCCTCAGATCACCTTTACCACTCCAGTGGGCTCATTGCACATGCAGGCAGCATAGCTGCATCATGATGGGTGGTGAGTGACAGGATTTAGTCCTGAATCACACAGCCCTCTTTAAACAACAGGAGATTTTGATATAGCAAACTTTTCCTGAGAATGTTTCAATGTGTGTCAAGGCAGCAACTTGTGAGATCTTGGAGGAACAGCAATATTTATCACAAAGTATGGGTCAGGTCAGCTACAGTTTGCTGTTCTATCCGTACCATGGGCAGCTACTATAGCTGTACTATCCGTACCATGATATATCAATCTACTTGCATTTACATGGTTTTAAACTGCTAGGTTGGCAGGAGCTAGGCAAAGGATGGGAACTCATCCTGTCTTGCAGTACTTGAGTCTTAAACTGCTGACCTGCTGAGCAGAGTTCCAGTCAAGCAGTGTTCTAACCCCAGTGTTATTAACCACTGAGCCACTGCAGCCCTTTAGTCATTATGCCACCCCCCAAAAAAATCTTCATCATCTTAACCATCTAGTGATTACACAAATGTATAATATTTAGCAATCTTTGATGTTTTTCAGTTTGCTTATTTTTAGGTACTCTATAATAGGACTAAACCTCACCCTTGCTATGACTTATGGTTGAGTAATTTATCTGCTCAGATTTCTTGGACAAAACTCTGGCCTAACTTCTGTGCATTTCCCCTCTGACCTTCAGTTGGGTTGGTTACACTTGGTTGAGGCTGCGAAAGTGAGAGTAGAATGTGTCCTTTGTTTTGTCTAAATTGCCCCAGAGACCTTCAGTGTTACAGGACACGTGTGCTGACTACAGGGTCTGCTGCTAAATTATACAACAGCCAACTTGTATTAAGACAGAATCTCTGGCTGAGGAATCTGAATTTGGCTAAAGACTTGTGCATTTTCCTATGGGTGACAAAACAAGCAGTTAATGCTAGATCTGTACAATGGTATAGCTAGCAGGGGAACAAAAGACTGCAGCCTTTCCCCCCTCTCGGTTTTTTGCCTATCCCAGACTGGAGGGAAGGTATGATCAGTAGGTTTCATATGTTAAGGTTACTGTGGTGTATTCGCTGGGGGACAAATATGGATTTAGGGAAGTGGAGTTAATCCTTTCCCCCATAATTGTGCATGGGTGGTCATACTGGTTTCATATGAATAGCTAAATACAACAATGTTAAACAACATAAATGCTTCACCTCATTTAGATTGCAAGATCAAGTTTTCACATCCACCAATCCGAAGGTATCTGCACCTCTAGTGTCATTAATTTATGCATGGCATTCACCCCCTTCCATGAGATTTCCCCTTCTGGGAGAACACAGCTTTGTTTGGCATAAGAAGCCATCACCTGACACCATTGGATGTTATTGTGCTTTTCATCACTCCACTCCTTGTTTGGCCTTGCTGACATGATCAGACACACTTCAGGTACAGTCCCCAGGATTGCTCTCAGCAGTTGCTGTCATTCACACCTCCCAGCCCTATCAGTTAGAGTGAGAAGGATTAAGAGGCAAACCTCCTTTCCCTGTTCTTAGCCATGGGCACCTACCATACTCTTTGGCAATACCATAGATAACAGATGAATTAATGTGTATTCAGTTCAGCATCTCAAACTGAGTCTGCGGTCTGGATCAGAAATGTGTATTCAGTTCAGCATCTCAAACTGAGTCTGCAGTCTGGATCAGATCTGGCTCTGGATCAAATCAGATCTGGATCTGCAGGCAATTTTGTGTCTGTTTAATGCACCAACAGCTGTTTGTACCTGAAATAATACCATATTTTAGAAATATGCTATTATAGAAAAAATTAATATAAAATAGCATATTTTTCCTCATCTTTCTAGAAACCATTTCCCACTCTCTTCCCTGTATACCATGGCTTCTCTTTTATTGTAAAATACCATACAAGCAGATACATATAAATAATTATGTATACATAAATACATAAATATGTATGCATATGTATATTAAATATGAATACATATAAATAATGATTTAAACTTTAGAGAGGCCCTGCTTGGGAGATACCCAAGGTGAGCAGTGATGGCATATTTAATGATCATGTAGCCCGATGCAAAGCTGAAAATGTTGCCCCAGAAGTGATGTCATCCTTGGGTATTTTTAAAAAGGAAATTGGGAAAAACCTGCTGTCTCCTCCTCCGCAATTCACTACCCATTTGCTCTGTTCTGCTCACCACCCATTTGCTTATTAGGTCCATACAGTATCAGAATTACACTTCATTGGCTCTCAGAGCTACCAGTAACATGGGAAAGTTTTAGTTAAGAAAATCCACTTTTATTCCATATGCTTTTCTATTTTTATTTTCTGGTTAATTGGCCATAACCTTTGATAGAATACAGATATTCCAATATAGTTTGTTTCATTGCATTCTGCATAAAATTACCTTTCCAACGATATATAACTTGATGGTATTATCATTCATACATACCCCATTTTTCACAATTTTAGACACTTGTGTCAAGCTCAGCCTGTAGCCCCCCTAATGCTTGTAGCCCAGTGCAACTGCACCCCCTGAAGCCCCTAGCTACACCACTGATGAGCAGTTTGTCAAAGGCTCTCTGAATTTTGGAGCTGCTGTTGTTATACTGTATCAAGGACGCACATTTTAATGACTATGTTTAGTTAGGAGGCCAAAAGATTTAAATTAGCTTGTGTTCTGGGGTGAAACAAAGGATAATGTATCTGGTGATTGTTGTGTAGTACCACACAAAAGGGTGATTCTTCTCTTTGCAGCAGATACAAAACATCTGACAACTCATGATTTAATCACAGATATCTCCCCATCCCAAAGAACCTAGAATGATACCACTTCCTGGAGTAGCCTGCTAATTTTTTTTGTGGTGTGCCATAAATAGGAGACCACAGACTTAATATTCTAGTTTTGGTATAATGAATATCCTTCACTTACTGTAAATAGTGAAACTGTTCTTGTTTTTCACAGTTCTGTGGTTATGAAGGTGCTAGATCCCCTCAGGAAATCAGTTGCACACTACACCAGCCATCTGATGTTTATGAAAGACTCAATCTGTGGTCAGTTCCATGTGGTCAACTCCATTTCTTGTTATCAGTTTTATCTGGGTACTTGTCTGGTAGTCAAAGAAAGTTAGTCATCATAACTAAATTCTGCTAACCCCTATGAGACAGCTTATTTCTGAGTACCTGATCTCAATGGAACTTAGGAATTTTCTTTCTTTGGAGATATAACCCAAAGGCTGCAATCCTAAACCCTCTGTTAGGCCAGTATAACCCCAGGACAAGTCCCATGCTTGCCTGGGGCAGTCACAAAAGTGCTGTAAGGCACTATTGCCCCACTCCTGGATGTTAGTTCAGCCACTGCACAGACATGCGCATGCCTCCCTACATCAACATAGGAACAGGACGACCGATAATTGTGTCAGCATAGGTTAGGATTGCACCCTAAGTCAATGATTCACAGATTGTATGCCACAGTTCCCCAGGGCACTATGGCTACATGTAGGCTACAGCTAGTGATGGAACTGTAGGGGCATCATGAAAGAATTCTAAGGCCAATACTAAGGGCACCACAACTAGATCCAGCATAAGTTTGGGAACCACTGCCCTTTGTGATTATCCTTTCCTTATTTTGACATCTACCTCACCTCTCTCATCTGGTGACAATAACTCATATCTAAAGCACATTGTCTATAGCAGTGATTTTCAACCAGCATGCCCTGGCACACTGGTGTGCTGTGAATAGTCCTCAGGTATGCCACGGGAATTTAGGGAGGGGCATTTATAGATAGGAAACTTGGGGTTTTGAACAGCATGGTGCACCTTGCCAATGGTAAAAACAACTGATGGTATGCCATGAGATGGAAAGAGGTTGAAAATCACTGTCTATAGGGATTCCTTTTTCAACAGGTCATTGCTGGAATATCTTCAGATCATTAACGGCAAGCTAAATAAGTCAGACATTTGTGAATTATTTTCTGTTACAGCTCAAAGGCAATACACCAACATCAACAAGAAGAGGCCTACTAGGTTTTATTCAAAAACAGTCATAATCCATAGCAATCCACTACTCAGTCCATAACAATTGCCTCACAAATGCAATTTGTATTGTTTAGCTATGGGCTGAATTGCCATGTCAGGAAGAGTTTCTGGTATGTTTACATACTGGTATAGTTTGTGTAACCAGGAGGAGGAAAGGGACCCCTTCTAGTTTCTCATACGCACTACAGCTGTTCATATGAATAGATTTTTATGGTGCGTTATCCATGCGTACAATGTTTTTCTTTTTATGGTATAGTTTCCTTACTGTGGTTTGCCAATGTCTAACATTTGATCTTCATTAAAACTTCACTGTGGAATGCTGACATATATACAGAATTATTTTTCCTGCCATGAATTCATATAGATTTATAAGGAAGTTTGTATTGTACAAAATTGTATTCTTGACTTTATATATAGAAGGCCACTCAGTTGTCTGGATCATGATAAATAAATTTTAGTGGTCACAAAATGATGAAAAGGAACATGATGTCTGATCACTCCCTCTTTTCAGAACTAACCATCCTGCCTCATGTAAAACAGCTGCAGTCATAATATATGGTACGTAGCTATATGCCATAAAAAAGATGTATACATACCATCCAAACCACACCCTCGTTAAGTCAGCTGCTGGATTCCTGTTTAACTGAGCTAGATTGTGGATTTTAGCCATCTGTGACATATTTCCACTGCTGGCATCTAGAAAAGTCGATAGTAAAAGCTTGCAGTATTTTAAAAAAATGGCTTTGAGTGCAATCCTAACCATGTCTACTCAGAAGTATGTCCCATTGTGTTCAATGGGTCTTTCTCCCAGGAAAATGCCTTTAGGATTGCAGCCTTCATTTTAAAGGTGCTACTTGGCTTTACATTCAGTGAATCATGATGATACCATTCAGCACTAAACCATGGACTGCTTTGAGAGTCCTCTTTTGTAATACTCAACATTTATAGAGCATTTTTTGAGTGAATTTACTTCATATCGACGTTCTCCTTACAACATCCTTGCACAGTGAGTACATATCATTATCATCAAATTGTAGTTGGGAATATGAGTCTGAGAAAATGGTTTTCCAAAGG
Organism: Cryptoblepharus egeriae; assembly: GCA_030015325.1. Lineage (NCBI taxonomy): Eukaryota > Metazoa > Chordata > Lepidosauria > Squamata > Scincidae > Cryptoblepharus > Cryptoblepharus egeriae. The sequence continues at coordinate 56,692,676 of JAREYC010000007.1, forward strand.
CCACCTAGTGAGTAGGCAAGGTTCAAATCAGAAAAGTCCTGATCCACAGCTCAGTCACCAGCTCATTCATTCATCATCCCAGTATGTATTCCTTGGGCACCCATTCATTCATCTTTCATTTTAAAACCACTCTGACAGCATGACCCTAACCCCTGCTTAGGCCAGCACAAGTCCTGCACTGGCATGAGGCTGTTGCAAAAGTGCCATAAGGGGGCACTATCATTGGGAGGGGATAGACCAGGCCAGCCTATATTGATTAGGATTGTGTCCTGACAATTTTTAAATCATCAATGTAAAGATCTCCAAGGAAATTCCTTTTCTGTAGTATTGCAGGAGAGACTCCTACAAAGTCCCTTTTTCCTTCTTTCCCCATTATGGACTTGTTTACTAACCACCCATTGCCATCATATGCTAAAAACCTTTCCCTTGGAAGCCTGGTAAGGAGTGGGAGTGTTCCCACATCCTGATATTAAACTGAAGCAACAAAAACAAACTTATTTATAAAGTTAATAAACAGGTTGTTTTATTTACTTAGGTGTTCTGTTACTTACAAGGTTATTCTAATACCAACTTTCAAGAATGACTAAATTGTGTGACTTCTTCAATTCTCTAACCAGTTTAGATAGCCAGTTATGCTTTCCTCCCCCCATCCTCCATGCTCACATGGAGGTGAAAGGAGTCTTTCAAGCCATGTAGTCCAACACAGAGGTGGGCTGCAGTAGGTTCACACCTATTCTATAGAACTGGTTGTTAATGGGAGATAGGACATATAAAGTTTAAAAATAGCCATTTAAAAGTGGTTGCCAGATGGGCATAGAACTGGTTGTTAATTTCTTTGAATCCCATCACTGGCACCCTACCTTAAGCAGGAACATCCTCAATCAAATCTCCTGTAGATGTCTGAGAAGACAGTGCTTGAAGTCCTCCAGTGAGAATAAATCCATCACTTTTCCCAGTAATCCACCCCATTGTTGAAATGTTGAAAAATATTTCCTAACATTCAACTGAAATCTTTCCTCTTACAGCCTAAGCCCTTCGATCAAGTCTTACTTTGGAAAGTAACAAAGAACAGATCTTTATCCTCTTCCAAGTGGCAGCCCTACATGTATCTGAGGAGGATTATCATGTCCTTCCACCCAGCCTTCTCTTCTCCAGGCTAAGCATACTGATATCCTACAACATTTCCTGATAGGATTTGTTTTCCAGAAGCCAATCATACTCAATGTCCTTTTCTGAGCCAACTCCAGTTATGTGGCACCCTGAGTTGGACCCACTCCTCGAAATTACATTTGACAAGCATAGAGTAAAGGAGAAAACTACCGTGTATGCTCGCATAAGCTACCGCCCTCGGCTTATATGGGGGTCAAGCAGCCAGCTAGTCCAGCAGAGGTTTCCTGGAGGAGCAGGTCTCTTTATATTCCTCCTCCTCCCTCTCCCCAGAAGCTCCTCCATCCTCCCCCCTCCTTTCCTATGAAGCCTAAACAAGTAGGTGTCCAAATGAGTAGGTATACTTTCCAGTCAGGGTGAGAAGAATTTTCTGCCCTGAAGTCTATTAAGGAAGGGTTTCTCTGGGGCTCTCTGAAGTCTATTGAGGAAGGGTCTATTAACCCTGGGGGCTATTAAGGAAGGGTATCTCTGCTAAACATCTTATTTTGGTTAAAAATCTTATTCCTTACAAGTTTTGAGTAGGTATGTTTGCAAAGGGAGGGTCTATGCAAATGATATCCCCTTCCTCCTCCCATTGTGTATGCTGAGTCAGGCAGATTCATAGATGCCCCACTAAGAATTCCTGAGGAGAGAGAGGACCTTTGAGTGCCTGCACTCTTCTCTCCATCCACTGCCTTTGCATGCCTTTGCATGCCTACTCAGAAGCAAGTCCCATCCTAGTCAATGGAGTTTACTCCCAGGTAGGTGTGGATAGGATGGCAGCCTTAGAGCCCAATCCTCTCCATGCCTGCTCAGAAGTAGTCCCATCCTAGTCAATGGAGCTTACTCCCAGGTAGGTGTGGATAGGATGGCAGCCTCAGAGCCCAATCCTCTCCATGCCTGCTCAGAAGCAATCCCATCCTAGTCAATGGAGCTTACTCCCAGGTAGGTGTGGATAGGATGGCAGCCTCAGAGCCCAATCCTCTCCATGCCTGCCCAGAAGCAGTCCCACCCTAGTCAATGGAGCTTACTCCCAGGTAGGTGTGGATAGGATGGCAGCCTCAGAGCCCAATCCTCTCCATGCCTGCTCAGAAGCAAGTGCTGAGTGACCATATGTCCTCTTTTCCCAGGACAGGTCCTCTTTTTTAGCCTTGTATCTTGGTGGGAAAAAATACATTGACCTTCTTTTCTTTGTTTGCTGGCAGCATTGAGCCATCCTGGTCAAAGGACTGACTCCCAGGGAAGCACTGACTGACCATATGTCCTCTTTTCCCAGGACAGGTCCTCTTTTAACTCTTGTGTCCTGGGAAAATATCTTTACATTTACCGGTAACCTACTGATGCCTCAGTAAATGTTATTTTATAGGTATCTATTTTTATGGTATTTTGAAATGTACTAGTAGCTGCTGCATTTCCCACCCTTGGCTTATATGCGGGTCAATAAGTTTTCCCAGTTTTTTGTGTTAAAATTAGGTGCCTCGGCTTATACACGGTTGGCTTATATGCGAGTATATGCAGTACTTATTGCAAGTTTAAAGTTATAGTTCAGTTATTCTGCAAAAACCCTTCTCTCTCCTCCAGTACATTTTGCCAGCAGGAAAACTCACGCAGTGGTTCAGTTTCCCCGCATATTTCACCAGCTAAGTTTTATTAATCTGAAGTTCTATTTACAATAGTGCAATCCAACGCACTATTACAACTATCGGATTACAACTAAAGTTGCCTCTATTATCCTGTTTCTTCATAACAAAGTTATCAATGTATGCTGTTTCCTCTTATTTATAATATCTGACTTAAAATATCCTGATTTACAAAACTACTTCAAATGTGGCTTTAAAATTTAAAGTTTTAAAAAACCTTTTTTAAAAAAGAAAACCTTTCCCATTGGCTGTTGGGGTGTCATTTCTGAATTTTTTGTTTTCTATGTGAGCTCTTTGGGAATAAAAAATCATTTATTGATTTATGTTACTTTGATTAATTTTACTATGTAAACACTTCATGAAACTACTACTGTTGAATAAAGAGATATTATTTAAAATTATAATTAATAATAAATTACTTTATGAGGAACCCCTTAAAATTTGTATTAATCATCACAAAATAATGTGCACAAAACAATGGTTAATGTCAATAAGAGAAGGGAGAATTTGCTCCAGATGTGCAGAGCACACATTCCTGAGCAGGATTTCCAATATGCAATTAAAAACATGGTTTGTAGAAATTACATCTGTACAGAATTAATCACTAGTCTTAAGTATGCCTAAAGTTGGGTGGGATTGTGGCTCATGGCGTTAGGCGGAAACTATAATTTTCTATTTTGCGAAGTATAAAAGAAACATTTTTAAGTATCTTGAATGAAGCAGTGAGTCATATGAAATAGAATGGAATTATCCACTTTCAATGGCCAACTGTTTGCTTTAGTGTATGCAGTCTTGGCAGTAATGGAATAAACGTTTCAAATATCTGTGTCCTTAGCAAAGTTAAGTACTTCATTGGTTCTGGAAACAAGAGAAGACCATAATTAATTAATACTCCAGGCAAGAAGATTGCTCTAAAGTTTCTGCATCCACAGCTATTCATTTATAGGTAAAAAGTCAAAGGGAAGGAGTTTGAGCTTTGCCCTATCTAACCTTATCACCTAAACACATTCAGATGGAGTTTGAAAGACAGAAACAAATAGCATGCTTAACCTTAAGAGACGCTTGGGGTTTTTGGCTAATCTCGACCTGCCACACAGCTGAAAGTGGAAGCCTTTGAAATGGTTTTCAAAAATATTTACTTTTTATTAAAATTAGGGCAGCAAGAGATTAACATGGATTCCCCTTTCCCTTTCTTTTTAACCTTGCAAACAGTTTAGTCATGAAATGAGGCAGGTCGGCATGTTCTGTTGTACTTATCTGATAACCAGAGAACAACCTTCAAATATTTCAAGGGCTCTGTTCTGCTGAAACCTCCCTGCTTAATCAAACATAATGTGGAACTCCTTTTCCACAGATATGTGACCAACAGGTACATTTTTTCCTCTTGGCAATATGTTCACAGGTGCTCATAGGTTAGCATACATACATATATTTGGTTGACCTGCTCTGCCTAGACCAATACTTACCTGAGCATGTGAGGAAGATTTAGGCTGCAATCCTAACCTCAATTTAAGCTGACCTAAACCCAAGCACAAATCCTGTGCTGACTGGGAATGGAGCACATGTGTGTTAGTGCACTTTTGTGACACCCTCCATTTGTGTCCCCCACTCCTGGGGGGGGGGGGTTAGGCCTACTTGGCATCCATCAATCTTGAAAGACTATGGTATTGTGCTTGACGCTGTATGTGAAGCACGAAGGCCTGGGTAGATTGATATGGAGGATAGGCTGTTACCCAAGCAGCAAATCCCCCCTCTCCATGCCACTGAAATAGTCCAATGGAACGGCAGAGCTGATACAATTGGTTTCAGCTGCATCGCAGGGCTGGGCTAAGGACATGAGTTCACCCTGTCTTGTGGGGACCCAAGTCTTGAACCCTGGCCTTCTGGTTAACAGGCACAGTGCCTTAACCACTTGCACCACCGCCAATGCACAGAAATACACCAGCCAATGCACAAGCATACGCCAACCTCCCCATTCCACCATGGGAAGATAGGCCAGATGAGTTAGGCTGGCCTAAATTGGTTAGGATTGCACCACTACTGTCCCAGCTTGGGGTGGAAGCTGCTCTGCATGAGATAACAGAATCAGTCACCAGAAGCTCCATTAAACTCACTATTTCCCCAAGAAATAGTGGTGGAAAAATTCATTGTTTGGAATCTGGTGAAGAGAGCTTAAAGCATGAGTCACACTATCAGAAAGTGGGTTCAGCAATGTTCCCTGTAACAGGCAAGCTAAGATCCGATTGGCATTCCTAACCTCTTCTAAAACTTCTGAAGCCTACATGCATCCCCCATTAATTGAACCAGTTAGGGATCAGAGAACTGTCCAAAAGTGAAACCTGTTGAAAAGTGGAACCCATTCTTTTTCCGCTTGTAAATGCAAAATGGTGACCACAAAAGACATAAATATCACTTGCAAAAGCCTAAATAATGCATATTTACTAACACACAGCCAAAATACATAACAAATTACAGTAAAATTAACAAAGGCATGTATGAGCAATGAATATCTTAAATAATGGTTATTTACTGAAAAAGTAATAAGAAAATGCAAAAAAAACCTTTGATCATCATGTCACATGCAAATCAACATCAGGAAAGACAATTTTAGCCTTTAAACCAGCGGAGAGAGGTTGAAAGAGTTGAGCATGTGTTGAATGAATGAGTTCTGGGTAAAATTAAAAGGTGATGAAAGAGCAGAAATGTCAGAAAACGAACCATCATAAAGTGTGGGACAGCTGTACTCCCATTTTTCGCCGGAAAACTGAAAGCACAGTTTCAGAGCATGCCAGAACCTCAGAAGGCTTTTGGAGTGGTTGAGGCTCTATGAGACTCTGTGTGGCTAAGTAAGTATTCCCCGGGGAAGTGGTGTGATGTGAGGGGAGCAGCTTGTGGCAGTTGTGTAGGGCCAGGTCCATAAATGTCCATGGCCTTTTCCTTTGTATCTTTTTTATCAGGCTTCCTCAGAACCTCATGCTGCAAGATTAAGGCTGGAAATTGTTGATGATAGTACTGGGTTGTTAAAGGCTGACAATTTAAGAGACTGTAAATGGAGTCAATAATTCAGATTAGCCTTAATCTGTGTACCCATCCTCCACAGCAACCACTGCAATCTACTCTCAAAGACAGGTTAAAACTTTCAGAGAAACCACTAGTGTGATGCAATATTTATCATTTAAGTTGCCCTAATTTGTCTAAACTTATTCTTGTCTGTGGAAACTTACTGTTATTTGTAACTAATAATTAGGGAAGAGAGTTAGAGAGAGGATTTACTTACTAACTGCTTAAATCAAGTCTGATGGAAATTATAAGATGGAGCATGCAGGCTGCAAGTCAAGGACCTGTGTACAATCTGGGAAAATATCAAGAACTTGTCAACATCTGGGTGGCCCCACATACTTAGGAGCCAGGCTTGGTCAGCTGTGTTGCCTTTTTGTGATGCTGGTTTCCCACAGAGTGAAATTGATTCCAAAACGGAACGTGTGTGCTTCTGTGGGAGGATACAGCGGTTCCTTGCCCAGTCTCTAGAGAAAAGCAGTGGGCAGAATTAGGAATTTTCAGGAAGTCACAAACTGTTTGTGTGAAAAAATGGAGACATCCAGAGGCAGTAGATATGGTCTCGTTCCCAACACTAGGCTCTCCACTGCTGCCGCAAGCGCGTTCTACATAGACGCAACATGGCTCTGAGGCGCTATGGTGAACGATGACAATAGAGGTCAACAGAACCTTTTTGTGAGGTGACCACAGGGTGGAATGTAAAATAATTTACTGTTTCTGCAGCGGAAGGTCCTTTACAGCTGTCTCGAAAGGTGATGTGCCAAAAAGCTGGGCTGTTGCCACCACAAGTGTCAAGCCACTATGAGGGTATGCCAATGAAGCAGAGAGGGAGAGAAGACAGGGCCTGAAAGGGAATGGAAGAAGGTGTTCCGCCAGTATCCTATTTCCATTCCAGGCCATGATCCATGATTAATGTATTATTAATTGACCATGGGACAAAAAAGGTTTATATACAATGTAGCATTCTTTGTATGAGTTCTGAAAACAGAAGCATCTAAGTCTAATGGGGAAAAACCAAATAATAATTTAAGAATGAATTACTTTATACCATTCAGTTTCAAATAAGAATCTTGTCTGGGACATAGGGCTTGTACTAGATATCTCTTGACTTGAGGTTGGAATCTAGCTAAAAGGGCATTAGAGGTAATCTAGCTGGAATCTAGCTAGGGTGGTGTAGGAGTTGGACTAAGATCAAACTGAGGTCACTAGGACTGTATAGTATGAACACTTGTGACTGGCAGGTAGTGTGGCCTCTGGTTGGCCAAGTATGATATAAAAATACTAGTGCTGCCTTCTATCCTTTTATGGTCAACCAAGGAGTACTGTCCATCCATTATAGCTGTGGTTTCAGCCATAGAAACATCAGCCCCCCCCCCTTTTCAGTACCCACCCTTCAGGACCAGATTCAGATGCCTTCATCCAAAATCTTGGTCTGATCCTGGCAAGTCTTTTGTCTGGTAAGAAATGTGTTAAAATGAATGTTAAAATAGAATTTAGATTTACTCCCTATTCCTTTGCCAAGAATGACATCTTTGTCCTCTGAACGCATCCAGAATTTCAAGATCAGGTGTGTTGACTCATGCTCTGAGCAGTATTTGTAGAAATCCTGGAGTCATTCCAGCCTGCTAGTACATTGCTGTTCTATTACAGCTCTGGGAATATCTGCTGCCATCTAACAGAACATTCTTTATGGAAATGCAGAGTGCTGCTGTAATATTTTATCCCAGAGAGATTTGTAACATCATGCTCAAAGGTGAAGGGATAAATTATGGTCATACACTGAGTTCCCAGGGAAATTTCTAAAGATGATGTTTTACCCTTCCACAACTATGTATGTGGATTGGAAGACTTATCTAATAGATAGGAAGACTTATCTGATAGCTGAATCAGTGATCCCCAAGAAATATTTTTTTCCTTTCCTGAGAATATAGCTGAATATTTACCATGGATATTCTGATTCATTTGGAACAGAGATGTCTTTTCCAGCAGATTTTGAAGTATCGTAATTTTTTGCACTAACAAAAAAGTGTATTTTCTTTAGCAGTATTATCAGTCGTGTAGCAGTTAAATAAGATTGACTGCTTAGATGTTCAAAAAACACTTGTACATAAAACAATTGTAAAAAAATTGTACATAGGTTATTACTCGAGCCAAGAACAATTGAGAAGGAACTTGATGTTATGAGGAATTCATGACTACAACTAAAAGCCATAGACCTCCATTTATATCTTTTCACCTCATCATCTAAAGCAGGGGTCTCCAGAGTTTTTGGCAGGAGGGTTGCATCATCTCTTCAACTCTGTGTCAGGAGACGGAAAAGATATTTACATTTCTACTTTGAATAAATTTACATGAATTTACATATAAGAATATATTGGAGTAGATTACATGGCTTGCCCAAGGTCATGCTAGGGGCCACATTGAAGCTTGCTGAGGGCCATATCTGGACAATTGACAAGGCACACCAAATGACAATTGGACAATTGACAAGGCACACCATGCTAATGGTGAGGGTTCATGTACCCAATGACCCTATTAATAAATATTTATTTAATAAATACATTTGCCAAACTCCCACAGCACACTTGTGGACAACTTGCAGCACACCAGTGTGCTGGTTGAAAACCACTGCTTGAAAATCACTGAAGGGATAGGGCCACAGATAAGTGGCACATGATCTGCTTTGCATGCAGAAGGGCCTAGTTCCAGTCTGGCATCTCTGGCCAATGTCAGTCAGTGTGGACAGTTCAGTGGACCATCACTATCTGCAGATTCAGGCAATTTGTCAGATTGATTTGATTCAGTGCAAGGAGTGGACCCATGTTGGGATGACCCTTCAGATGTGACTGGATCTGCCTTCAGAGGTGTTTGGAGGTGAAGGGAGACCATGCACTTCAGATGGCCTTCCAGAGGCTTCTGGGAGACTCTTCAAGTTTAGTGCTTCCCTCATCAAACACTATATCTCAAAAGTGTGGGTACAGAGCACATCAGCACTGGGGGAGGGTGCAAGTTGGCACATTCCCCCCTTTCTGGTATACTATGTACATCAGGATTCTGTGCTGAACACTGCATCAGTAATGCTTACAACACAGCATAGGCCAGCCCAGTCATAACCAATTATAACCCAATCCTAACCAACTAAGGGCTTTGTTGATGGCTACTGCAGGATGCAGCCTATAGGCATTGCCTCAAAGGCACTGGAAAGTTTGTTAGGATTTAGCTGTTAAGATGAAAATCTGAAGATCTGGAGCAAAGAGATTGTGGCTTATCTACGACCCTTTAGTACACTTGTGTTTGAGGTAAGATTGTAACTGGACATTTCCTGACTCTTAGCTACTAAATGTTCACTACACCAGCTGTCAGATGACATGGTAGCATGTAGGATATGAGACTCTGAATTGAGAGGAATGGTGAATGGAATTTCAAGTGCTTCCCCTTACATCTACCATATTGCTTTCCATAAGTGTCTTTCTTAAGCAGGTTCCAGCTCTCATCCAAAATATTAATAGGGCATTTCAAAACCAGCCACATTTCCTGCTGCTTCAGCTTGCAGCCATACCATTCCTCAACGAACAAGATGAAATAGGACTAAATTAGGCACTTAAGCATATGGAGTTCTACCTACACACTGCAACAAATTTTCCAGTGGAAAATTGTGCCATGATGCTTGAATTTCCTGTCAAGGTAAGTGGATTTTCCACTTTACCTCTCATTCACCTCCTGATGCAATTATTACTGAAAGTCAAGGATCAGCCTGATCTGCTGGACATTCAATGGATGTGCTCAATCTACCAACCCGTGCTTTCTACCTGCTTCCTTCCTTCCTATTCCTTCTTCCTACCTGCTTCCTTCTATAAACATTTTGTAATATGCAAAAATGCCTAACGTTTGAAATGATCTGAATGTAATTGTACTTGAAGGTTAGTTCCTAAAAATTGCCTATTTGGATTCTATCCTCATATAGTTGTATTTTACTGTAAGCTTCAGAAACTTACCAAAGCATTTAAAATGTTTGATTTAGAAATAAGTTGATCTTGTAGTTTCTTACACTTGACTCCTTTGAGGAATACAGCTGAGACCTCAACATCTGTGAGTTGTTCATCCATGGATCTGGCTCAACGCTTATCTCCCAGACCAGTGGTAGGATTCAAATAAATTAACAACAGGTTCTATGTCCTAATAACCTAAATTAACAACAGGTTCTATGTCCCATTAGTAACTGGTTCTCAGAACCAGGTGTTCATTAGCAAAGGGCTCTATAGAACCTGTGAGAATCCCCCGAAGCCCGCCTCTGCCCCAGATCCATGTGGAGCCAGACATAGCCCCATCTGAACCTTCTGGAGCCACCTGAGCCCACTGGTCATCTTTGTACAGCTTTCAGGAAGCCTACAAAGACAGCATCCACCACCCACCACCTTTGCAGGCTTTACAATGGCCTGGAAACTGGAAGTACCTTTTTTGGACAAGGTTTTCCTGGGTTGGAGGCCTCAAAATAACTTATATGGCCTGAAAAGTCATTTACAGTTTCTCAAGCATTTGAGGGGGTGTGTAAAGGCCATTCTGAAGCTCATAGATTCAGCAGATGGACACAGCTCCAGTCACTTTTGAAGGGCTCAGTTAGGACCAATAGTGGATTTAATTTTACATGAAATTCTGGAACTGCATGGGGTCTAAGAACATACTGAAGTCCCATCTGTACATTCAAAAATACCTCTTTCTATTATGTTACTCATCCATTGGAGAGCTGCTGGACAAAAATCTCTGGCTACAATTTTTTTAAGCTGAAAACTAAAATTACAAGACACCTGTTAGCAGTGAGCTTTGCTTGCAGAGAGCCACAGTATTCAAATAACTGAGAAATTCTGTATAGCATCCCTGGGTTTGAAAAGTTATTTCTGAAAGCTGAAGATTATAAAAAATGACATAGCTCCTTCAACGAGAATAATTTTCCATATAGGATTTCAAACAATATAGGGCATCAAGCAAGACACCTGTTTTGCCTAGAAAGGAAGGTTGTAGAATAACACAATTATAAAAAAACTGCCCAGAATATATGCCCTTGAGAACAAGGAAATATAATATTTTGCATTGAGTCTATATTTTTATAGACTTGGTTGTCACTGTAGAAATTTCCTATAGCTCAACCAAAAAAGACACAAAAACAAACCACACTTGAATATATGAATGCTTGTGAAGTTGCAAAAATGCTTTGATGCAAGTTCATTGGTGATCGCAACCATCAATACAATTTTACTAAGATGGAAACAGGTAATCCTACTAACATATTCTTATATACACAAAGAATACGAATATGATTGAAGTGACATCTCTTTTGATACTGTGTCCAAATGAATTTAAGTAGGGTTCCTTTTGAGTAAGTGTTCACAAGGTGACAGCCCTAGTTCAGGAATCTTTGGAAACATTCCAAAATTCCAAAAACCGAGAAATTCTGTATAGCATCACAGGGTTTGAAAAGTTATTTCTGAAAGCTGAAGATCGTAAAAAATGACATAGCTCCTTAGCTCCATAACAAAATTAGAATGTATTCATTGCAAAAGTGAAAGGGCGGTTATAAATGTCTTACAATAACTAAAAATAAATAGGTGCGGGGTCCTGATATGAAAATTTCATCTGTAACCTATAGATCAAGTGTCTTCAAACACTGGCCCAGTGGCATGAGACAGGCCTAGGCAAATCTCTATCCAGATCACAGACAGTCTCTGGTCCCTCTGGCTCACTTGATTGAATACAAATGAAACTGTGCTCCAGTTCCATCCAGAGCATGTTCTGAGGGTCTGCAAGGCTGCACACCTCCTATCTCTCTAAGCACCTACCAAAAGGCTTCCCCCACCTCAAAAAAATGGAAGAAACTGTTTGTGCTCTCTGATGGCCCTAGAAATAAGTAAAGCTGCTTGTTTCAGTAAGCTCCTTGTGGGGTGGAGAATGGGAGTCCATTTAAGTGTGTGCTTTATTTCCGTGGTATGTGATAGTGCTTGGAAAAACAAAACTGAAAATTTGAGCTCTAACTTGGATCCTTGGATCCAGAAGTTCTAGCATTGATTAGTCTGGCACTAAAGTTGCCTGGGAGGAAATTGTGATTTTCACTGCCTCGTAGGTGGCCCCTGTCTTAGTGGTAAGGAAAGAGAATATCACTGGTAACTCACTCCAGGGGAAGCAAGTCAAATAAGCCATTTTTGTTTATTATTACTTGCTCTTTTACTGACCTTAAACTGAACTTCAGTGTGCCTCTATTGGCAAAGGTTGCTTGTAAGCAGTTACATAATTTTGGGGTGGTGTTTGTTGTTTTCACAATAATATAAGCTGAGAAAATGGGACTTGATTAAAAAATCATCAAAATGCGTCTTACGTAATGATTGGAAAGCCTTACCATAAACCCCTGTAAATGGAGAACAAGAAAGGAATGTCTCATTCTCCAGCACACATACAGCCAGTCAGGAATCCTCTGGTTGGCCTCTTGATTGCTTCATTTGTTTCTTAGTCATATAAAAGAAAACAAGAAAAATCACTTATATTCTCAAGTGTCATGCAGGGATTATTTTATTATTTAGAAAATTCACACTAATGTAACTGAAAATAATCATCAACCCAATATTGATGTCTTTGCAAATCTGGTCTGACAAATTGCCTGCCTTCTTGTTAGTCTAGAGGGAAATGATTCATTTCTTGCTTAGGGTGTGAGAGGCCTTGTATCCAATCCCCAAAGAACGGTCCAACTTATGCAGAGTTGAACCTCGGTTAGCACTGACTATATTTATTGGCAAATGGGTGTCTAGAACGTTAGGTAGAGCCTTTCCCTAACTCTACCTGGAAATGTCAAGGATTGAACAGGACATTTTTCATGCAAAACATGTTCTGTTACTATTATGCAATGAAGGAGGCCATGCTCAGTGACATGCTCTCTGCAAGCAGAGAGTCTTGGATTCAACGCCTGGCCTCTTCAGGAAGGAATGTGAAATTCCCCTTGAAATCCCAGAGATTCACTACATAGCATCATAGACAGTATTGAGCTATGGGATTAGAAGCTGATTAAGGACCTAAACCCATCAGAGAGCTGATTTCCGCAGGCCACCAAACCCTCAGTACTGATGAGTATAGAGCCTAGTGTACCAGCATGGACGTGCAAGGCACCAGGATCCCCTGCAACAAGGTTTTGACAGAAGCTATAACCTTTGTGTATATAGTGTTTGTTTAAAGCATGAAACCATATATGAGGTTCAGAAGGCCATTAAGCAAATTAACTCTGGCAAGATGCCTGGCAAGGACAGTATTCCTGCTGAGCTGTACAAGGCACTTGATGAAGGGGCACTCTTAGCACTCCATGCAGTTCTGACCAGCTTCTGGGAAGAGAAAGATATGCCCACAGAGTTCCACAACACCACAGTAGTTGCTCTGTATAAGAATAAGGGCAGAAGAGCGGACTACAAGGATATCTCATTGCTTTCCATAGCGGGTAAGATCCTCGCGCGCATCATCCTGAACCTGAAGCAAATGGAACAGGCCGCCTCTGATAGATCTGGTTAGTGTGCCCAAATTAAACGAGCAGCTATTGCCTTCTCAGAGGACCATTGTCATCACAGCTGCAAGAGAACGCAGGCACCGAACTGCCGCTGCTGCCCCTTCACCTACTGGCAAAACCTGCCCATTCTGTAATCACCTCTATGCTTCTGCCTTCGGGCTTCGAAGCCACATGACATGAGGACTCATCAATGAGAGCACGAAGTAGTTATTCTTATCTCCGAGAGACTACCAAAGAAGAAGAAAGCAAAACATGCTGTAACATCGCTGTGATAAATGGCATCATAGAGGGGATCATAGGATAGGGCCCTGGGTAGTATTCTTCCGGGGGTAGGTAGAGATGCTGCCTCTATCATGGCTGCTGATGTTCTGCCCCCTCACTCACCCGCAAGCCCTTCTGATCACACCAGACCATCTGCCTGTCCCAGCACAGCTTCCCCAGGCTTCAGAAAAGTTTCTCAAGGCATAAAAACATCACTTCTAGTTTTCCCCTGGAAATCAGAAGTGAAATTCTATGGCCTCCCATACAGAGAAAGTATAGGGCCAAGCAGGGATGGATGCCATAAAAGGTGCAGCACTCCTTTCAGCTCTGCCACTGAAGACATGTTCTTCTCACAAATTTAATGGACAACTGGTGGCCATGGGGTGTGGAGGCAACTAGCAGCTTTCTGTTTATAGCATTTGTTAAAGCAGGTCATGTTTTCCCTGGAAGGTAATGGGGCATGGAGATAGGATAAGGTTCTCCCTTATCCTTGGTTTCCTGTATCTGCAGGGTGGCTAGATATATATCCCCCATGACTATTAGTGGACATCTGTATAGCATAGTGGTTGTTCAATTATTCACCCCTTTTGCTAGTTGATTGGCTGGCCAAATCTCTGTCTGCTGGTTTTTGCCTCTGTGTGTGTGTTTAGTGCAAATAATGTTTTCCAACAGCACGGGAATACTATCATACTTCAACATTTTGTGGTAAGCTTAATATATAAGCAAAATATATATTTGCAAACTCCATATTTAATTCATTTTTAATTCATTTCTAGCAACTTGTTAACAAAGGATATAAAAAATTTTCCTCAGACTAATTAAAATAAAATGTTGTTGCCCACTTGTGTACTCAGCAAGTACAAAATAATGGTGATGTCACAAGAGCTCTGTTTAATATGTTTTTACGTCTGCTCATTAGAAAAATAATTACCAAACGTTAAAATATTTACTTTGGCAAAGGCTGGGTATATTTGGTTTAAATTTCCATTAACATTTTCTCTGAAATAAAGAAATACTTAGAAATATATCTGTAGCTTATGCCAAACACAATAAAGCATTCGAAGTGTGATTTCCAAGAAGCCCAACAACATAAACAGGCTAACACCAGAAATCCATCCATGTACCTACATTTAAACCAGAAGGACTAATTCCACAAGTTAAGGAAAATTTATATATTCTTAGTTCATCACACACAGGAATGAACTTCTTTTGTTAGATGGAAAGAAATTCCATGTACATATACAGTAGAAATATGATAAACAAAATTGTCCTGCTATGCAGGATTAATTTTCCAACAGGACCATGTGCAAAAATATTATTTAGATAACATAGTAATACTTGGCCAGGAGCTCCCCTTGCATCAAAGCCTAACCCTTTAACACAGTAGATGTGCAGCAAGAGTCTAAGGGCGCAATCCAGAGTAACTACGGGGAGTCCTTGCTCCGGTGTAAGAACAATTTGCTCTGGATTGCAATGTGAATTTCCCATAGGTGGTGCATTATTTCCCATAGGTGGTGGTGAATTTCACTAGGTGGTGCAGTAACTACGGGTGCACGTAAAATCTCTTACGTGCTCCCGTAGTTACTCTGGATTGTAGGGTTAGACAGCAGTCCTTCATATAGTTACAAGTCCAACTAAATGGACTTGTAACAACTGAAGGGTGTCATATGGAGGAAGGGGCTCATTTGTTCTTCGCTGCCTCTGAAAGCAGAACTAGAACCAATGGGTACAAACTGCAAGAAAGGAAATTCCAGTTGGATATCAGGAAAAAATTCCTGACATGAGGGCGGTTTGGCAGTGGAACAGATTGCTAAGGAAGGTGGTGGATTCTCCCTCATTGGGGATCTTCAAGCAGAGGCTTGATGACCACCGATCAGAGATGCTCTAGGAGGATTTCCTGCTACAGGCAGGGAGTTGGTCTAGATGACCTAATGGGTCCCTTCCAACTCTAAGATTCTATGATTGTATGATTCTAAATTTAGTGAGGCTAACTTCTCAGTGAACATACATAGGATTGTATTGCCATTTATCACAGTGGCCTCTCTCTCTCTCTCTCTCTCTCTCTCTCTCTCTCTCTCTCTCTCTCTCTCTCTCTCTCTCTCCTGACTTCAGTTGTTCTAGATCACATTTGCCATTTCTTCCAGTTGTGCGCCTGGTCTGGGTGCAGGCAGGTGGCTTTCATATCACTATGCAATGGATCAAGCCAACACTATTTTAGTTGACCATTCAGTAATTTGCCATTGACTTCCAACTGCAGGTCCTTCTGTGCTATGGTTTCAGTTGAATCAAATAATTGATGCTTACAGCAAGAAGAGTCATAGAGCAGTGGCCAATTGCAAATGGACCAGGGCCAGCTTTAAGCCAATTGGACCAATTGCTTCCAGGCACCCTACTCTTGTATGCAATTTTCTATTCTATTATAAAAATAAAATAGTTTTATTTGGTCAACTCACAAGCACTTTACAGTGCATATTTTAATTGTTTTCAATTCTATTATATAGACAGAAAATCTATAAAGAATTTTATTTATATGTCGAAGGCTGCAATTCTAAAGAAATTTTCCCCAATGTGCACAATGGGGCTTACTTTTCCGTACACATGGTTAAGATTGTGCTCTAAGATTCTACAAATATTGGCTGTAAATGTGGGGCCCTGCAAAAACTATTTCCAGTTTGGTGGTGCTGAGATAGACCAATGGCCTGACTCAGTATAAGGAGAGCCCAGGCCACTTCAAATGTTCTTAGATGGTTTATTGTGGTGTGAACTGGTGCCGACCATAGCCTACCTAGTCCATCAGATCCATGCAGTCTGGGCTTATTAAAAATAAATAGTAAAATTAGGTTTATCTGTGGCTCATCTTGCATGATATCCCTCCTGTTGGTCTCCCTTTATGTTTTTTTCTTTTGGTCATTGGGGTTTTTTTGTTTTGTTTTTTTTTTTTGTTCTGGGAAAGTCAACACCTCTTTAAAACCAAACACTGGAAATGGAAATAAAAATAAGTCTTCCATTCTGTTCTTCCTCTGTGGTGCTGAAGAGAAATCAACAGGACTTCTGCGTTTTTCTGGCAAGATTATTTCACAGTTCAGTAGCTCTCCCTGTGAAGAAACTGAACTGAACTCAGATTGAACCAACTGAGTCTTTATTTTAGGGTTCAATAAAGTTCAATTCACTTTGATTTGTTTTTCTTTCATTTCCATTGGTTTCTCACTTCCTGAATCAATAGGGAAATTGCAACAATTCTACAAGAAAAAGAGCACTTTTAATAGTGCTTCTGGATTAGTCAAAATTAGCAGGAAATTGTGTGAAGAACCTTCATCTCACTCAGATCCCATGACAGAGAAAAGAAGGCAAACCTCAAATAAACATCTATCCATTGAACTTATCCAATCCAGGCTTTTTAAGGTCAGCCATCCCCAGAACTCAAAAGTGCCAAACCAAAATTGTTCCGTTGTAAAAACTAAAATTTTCATTAAAACTACTTTAATAGCTAGGGTCTTTGTTCTTTTTTTCAATCACAGTCAGGAACTGGCAACAAATACCTTTTTAACGATATCCAGTTCACTGAATCATTACAACTGTATAAAAGAAAAATAATCTGCTTTGTTGTTAATATTAAGTAGGAATCTGGAAGATTTTCTCCCATTCTTTTTTTCCCATTCTCCAATAGTACTAAAAGCAATAGCTATTTACTCCATTAGTACTAAAAGCTATTTACTCAAATCTAATGCTCATCTTTTCCAGCCTTATTTAGTATCCAAGATTAAGGTGCACACTAGATTTGGTGGTGCATTAGATTCAAACAAGTATCATATTTTGATTATAAGTATAGGTCAGTATTTAGTTTAACAGTTTGCTATATTGTAATAAAAATGTAACATAAACCTATTGCTGTTTAAAGTAGTGCAATTAGGTAAAAATAATAACATAAACTCACTGCCATATTGATGCTGGCCACCCCCACCATCGGGGGCTGGCTAATTTATCCCGCCCGGCGAGATGGTACAGCTGGGGGAGATGTGGAGACAGCCGATTGGCTGCCAGGGCCAGGGGGAGGCACCAGAGGACTTGTGTGGGCGCACTTGCCCAGTGATCCTCAGTTGGCACCAGAGCGTTGTCCCCTCCCTGTGCAGTTTAAGATTAGCTGGTCACATTATGGGCCGGGTAGGAATTTTTAGGGTACCTTCTGATTGGCTGTTGCCGGGATTCTTTTTCGCCTACCCTAAACTGTACAGGTGTTGATGGGGGCTGTATAGTTGTTCCCATTATGGCAGTGGTCATGCTGGAATAGGCAGGATAGGCCCTTGGTGTAGCCTGAGATAGCAAGGGTCTGGGTGATGCATAGCGGGCCTGTTGTATCTCTGTCCGAACATAGGCCTATGCGGCTAGCCCTTTGCCTGAACTTTAGGCAAAGTCAACTGGGCAACTGGTTGACCTAGCGTCCAGCTGTTTCAACATTCGGGTTGGTGTTGATAGGCACCCCCAGTGCGGGGGTGTGAACTGAGCCAGGCATTTGCCTTCTTTATTTTTGTAGTTACCAGCATGGCCTGTTTCCCTTCAGGCTGGTCACTTTATTGGCAGCTGGAACAGGCAGGATAGGCCATTGGTGACTTTCTGAGACAGCAAGTGTCAGGGCGATGCTTAGCGGGTCTGTTGTATACCTGACCAGACATAGGCCTATGTGGCTAGCCCTGTACCTGGGATTTAGGCAAAGTCAACTGGGCAACTGGTCGACCGAGTGCCCAGCTGTCTCGACCTTCGGGTTGGTGTAGATGGGCACCCTCCTGAGTGGGGGTGTGACCTGAGCCAGGCTTTCGCCTGTCCCTATTTTTGTAGCTACCAGCATGACTTTGTTAGCAGTCCCCTGCTTTTTATGATGCTTAAAATTAGTTAATAAAGCGGCCCTTTAATTCCACATCTGCCTCCATCTGCTTATTCTGCACCGTGGGGGGATAATATTATTGTCATATGTTGTATTGTTGAGTGTCATTGTTGCATGCAGTAAAATTCAATTTTGCACCTGCTTTACAGATGTGCATTACAATCACAGTAAATTTTTTTACTTCAAGCCTTTTAAATTGGGGTGCACATTAGATTTGATGGTGTATTAGATTTGAGTAAATGTGGGTATATCCAGGACTTAACCAGGCTGGCACTGGCAGAGAGCTCATGACCTGCCAGCCTTACTCTCCATATCGGTGGCAGCACCCAATGAGTCATCAAGGAGCAGACAAGGATGCCATGAAGGTCCAATCCAACGCTTTTGTGCAAGCCTCTGCTCTGTACTCCTCAGATGAAGTCAACATATAAAGAGAGAAGACAGTGTTTCCTGCACATTCATTTCCAACAGCAAATGCTTTCCAGGCCAGAAACTGCAAGATCTTGAGAGAGAGGAGAGGAGGCAGGGCTCATATCTAACAGACTTGCTTTCCAGGCTGCCAAGAGCAGCCTCTGGCTTTTCTCGTCTGCTCAGACTTAGGCCACCTCTAGAGGTATAATCATGGTAGCAGGACCAAGTAGACCCACTAGGACTTCTATTGCGAGAAAGGGAATGAACCTCCCTTTCCTGCAGTAGCAGTCCCCAAAATTGTGCTGGATATTGTGCAGGTATGCTAGCCTGCCTGTTCCCGCGCAAGTTAGGATTGCGCTGTGGATTAAGTGACTGCTTCAGTGTGAACTCTAGCATAAATTGGACATTATAAATGTGTGTGTGTGCACATGCATTCCAGTCCCTTGCATTTTGGAAAACAAAACTGACAGTCTGCCACATCAGATAGTTTTGCTTAGTGTTGGAGAAAGAGATATTTCATGCCTCATTTGTGTGGATATCTCTATGTGACAGGAAAGTCCTATACAGAAAAGTACTGTTGGCTGAACTTTGAATTGAAAACATTACATAAATGTGTCTATCCCTAATTAATGGTAAAGATCAAAGAAGGGGCTTATCAGAACTAGAGACAGTTTATTTCCATCTTGGAACAAAAGACAAAAGGAACAGTGTCTTGTCTTTTCCTTTGAGGTTCCTTTGTCTCTACCATTCCTCCCCATTTCCTGACTGGCAACCAAGTCTTCACAGTGCGTCTATTGAAGGCAACATAATGATCAATTTGTGGAACATGTCAGCAATTGTTGCATAACAGGAACAATAGAAATAATTCCACATTTCTCTTATGTGGTGAAAGCTGCATTCTTGTTATAAATAACCTGTTAAATTTTCCATGTTAACCTCTGTGGTCCGATTAAGAAGACTTAGGGCACAATCCAGAGTAACTACGGGGAGTCCTTGCTCCAGTGTAAGAACAATTTGCTCTGGGTTGCAGTATGAATTTCCCATAGGTTTTCACTACGTGGTGCAGTAACTATGGGTACACGTAATGTTTCTTACGTGCTCCCGTAGTTACTCTGGATTGTAGGGCAAGTCCAGGAAAAGTCCTGTGACTTTACACATATTTTTCCCAGGGGTCACAAATTTAACCCACACTTGCCCTAAAAAAAGAAGCATTGTTGAACTTTAGAACTACTTTTAGCCATCCCGGAACACCTTGTTAATTTTGTGTTTGCACATAATATTGCTGGAAAAACAGGAAAGATATTTCCAGCACTGGGCTCCTTAAAATATTACTTGGAAATCAGTCCCACTGATTTCAGTTATATTTACTGCTGACATAATTACCCTGATCCAGACTACTCCAGGAACATGTAGAAGAAAGAAGCACTAAAGCTCTGAGGAGGCTATACTACCCCACACTGCTGGATACAGAGCATCATTTGGGAATGTTTTTGTTGTGTGTGCTGTGCCTGTTAACCAGTAGGCCTGGGTTCGAGACCCGGGTTGGTCCCCACAAGACAGGGAGAGCTCCTGTCCTTAGCCCAGCTCTGCGACACAGCTGGAACCAATCGTATTGGCTCTGCCTTTCCATTGGACTATTTCAGTGACGTGGAGAGGGGGGATTTGCTGCTTGGGTAACAGCCTATCCGCCATATCAAATTTACCCAGGCCTTCGTGCTTCGCATGCAGCGTCAAGCATGATACCATAGTCTTTTATGACTGATGGATGCCAAGAGTGTAAGTGTGAAGGAAGCAAGTTAAAATTTATTGTGCTTTTCTCCTGTTTGTTGACTTCATAGCACTCATCTCAAGGTTTCAAGGAAGCTCAGCTATTTTCACAGTGGAGGTTACTACATCACAAAACGTCACCAGAAATATTTTTGTATATATTTTAACTACATCTGCAATTGACCTATCAGGCAGGAAATGCAACTGACATACCCAACTAGTATAAAATACCTTTCTAACATGGCCCTTGCACTCCAAACATTTCTCCTCCTCTCATTAAAGTTTACAGAGTTTTCTACTCATTCATGTCTGATGCCAATGGCGCTTTTTGGCAGGTAGGGAAAAGGAAACATACCAGAATATATGTTTCTCAATTTTGGAGGCCTGTTGTTTTCAACCTGGGCATTCCACTTCAAGTTTCATCCGATGGAGGGTTTTTAGACATTCAAATAGGTGAAGCCCATTTCACTACCACAAAGACCAAATAAACAGAGTACTGTATAGGCCATTCTTTGAGACAAGTCACTGATTCACTGCCAGAGGTTATTAGAAATTCATTTTCTCAGCTGACACGGTGACTTGCCGTGCAAGGATGAAAGCCATCATGAAAAGCATTACTGTTCTCAAGATGTGTACTTTGATTCCTGATGTTACTGAGCAGAGATAAAGTAGCAACAGAGACTATCCCAGGGTAAAGCATTAGCCTTCCTTTCTGACATATACTGGAAGATGGTTATTTCTTCGTCTTTGTGAATTTCTTCTGAAATTATGGCTGCAATCCTAAAGACACTTTCCTGGGAGTAAGACCCATTGAACACAATGGGGCTTACTTTTGAGTTGACATGGTTAGGATTGTGCTCTTCAAAAAATTCTTCTTTGAAATTTCTTTCAATCCTATCAACAGCTCTATCAATCCCAACAGTTTGGGATTATAGCACAAGAGAGAAGCAAGAGCCCAGTCCTAAAGGCAACACTACTGCCAGTTGCAGTGGGCCAAACCAGCTACTGGTGCATCCTGTGCCACTACAGCAACTGTCTGAAGTCTTCTTGGGGGAAAGGGATTTTTGTCCCATTCCCTCAAAGAAAGCCACAAGCACCACAATGGGGCTTCTCAAGTCTGTGCTGGTTATTTTGCTAGAAAGTTCGAAAAGGGGTTTAGGATCTGGGAGGTCCCACAATCCTCCTGCTCTGGTTTCTTCTCCACCCCCTCCCTCTGCCTCAGAATACCTCACCTTACATATCCAAAAGCCATTACTGATGCTCTTATCAAACTATGGGAAGGCCATTGGCCCAGACCAATGCTGACTCAATGCAGGGTGTCACAGGTTTTCTCATTTCACATTTGCTGCAACAGTACGAGTGCTAGAGGCTAGGACAGGTTTGCACCCTAAGTAAACAAAATTCTTATTTATCTACTCTGCCATGAGCTTCTTCAAAATGTACTAATCCATCAGCCTGTACAAGTCTGAGTAGATCTAAGGAGGTGTGGAGAGAATAGGTAGGGGGCAAAGGAAAATGGCAAAAGGGGCAGTGCCATTGCTGCCTATTATCTACCCTGCACACCCCAATACACCTCCCAGCAACCCAAGTCACTGCCAGTTCAAGCTCTATAGATGCCTTTCTACCTGAGTCTAGCTCTCCTATTCCCTGCTAGAAAAAAAGAAACAGAGAAGGAAGTGTGTAGGAGAGTGGAGCAGTATGAGGAGGAAAAACAGTGGAGGCAAATAGGCAGAGGAGCTGGGCCACACTTGCTACTCTACCATTCTGAAGCAGATGCCTCAATCAGCATCATGAACAGGCCAGCCCTACTTCCAGGTAAAGTGGAAGATAAGACATAATCCAGATTCCACCCTGATTTCATTCCAATATCTCCAAACCTTACCCCACAGTTAATAATAACAGTTCTTGCTACAAACTTAGCATAGCCTTTGAATTGCACACCAACAGGTTGAGAGGCATGTATTCCTTCTCTTACAGCTTAAGGTAATTAAGTTGGTGAGGTCAATATGACATGCATGACGGATTCTGAAGAGCTACTAGTAAATCAGTTGGAAGGGTCTGCATGCGCACCTTTCAAGTCTTTGTTTACACTTCCTGCCTGGAAATCAGATCTCAGTCAATGCTGTATAATCTTGGAAGGTTTTAATAGACCCTTAAAAAAGGGAAAGAAAAGAAAATGATCCCTCAGCAAAGTCAATAAGGCTCTTTTCCTACTCCCAGTGGCTTTTCTAAGAAATATAAATCTATCTATTTGCAAAGAAAAATCTCTTGTTTCAAAAGGAGGCGTTCAGTTTTAGTAGGGTGACATAGGAAGACTCTCGACACTAATCCAACCATGGGTAATTGCTTGCTTATTGACCCAAAGCAAGAGTCTGTACCAACAGTACACTCACTTTGTGGAACTGCAAAGCAATTTCTAGCCAAGCAAATCTAGCAAGGGGCTAGATTATTCAAATTAGCCATGATATCTGTCCTGTAGCACCTCCTCATCTTCATTAAAATAGAAATATTTTTTCCTTCCAGCCATTTATCATGTTGACATTTCATTGTATTGTATAACGGATTCTAGTACCTACTCACCCAAATTTCATTTGAAAATAAAACTACCTGAGAAAGGTTAACTGTTGTGCTAAGTTAATTATAGCTTAAGATGCAACCAAGGAACATCCCTCTGGTGATCAGTCAAGTAACAAACCTGGCCTTTCACTAGACATCAGAATTGCAATTGCAATTCTGCAATTGCAATTCTCCATTTTAATTGCAAGTCTTTCTGCAGAGCTTCAGTATAAATAACAGTTCTCCATGCCAAAACATGACATTAATAATATCCTATCCAGGGTTAAATCTAAACTGCATAATTTTGCTTGTAAAAGCATAAAGATTGGAGAAGATTAACCAGCAAGGCTGGGAAAAATTACAAGATGGTATTGATATGGACTCTTAAAATATTTTTTATGTGCTCCTGTTAGCAAAAGTATGCCGGTTTGTATACATTCTGATTTTTAACAGAAACTTATTAAACAAAGACAGAAACTTATAACAAAAATGCTACAAGTAAGGGCTAAAGTCTAACCAATTTAGGCTAGAATAACTCACCTGGCATATTTTCCCATGATGGTGTGGGGAAGGTAGCATATGCCTGTCCACCTCCTATATCTCTCAGGTCTCTCAGGCTGCAGGCTGCCCCCTTATACAGGAGTGAGCCCCACTGTTTAGGGCTTACTTTACAGTAGACATGCAAGGCTAGGTCTCTCTGGCTCCTTTCTATTACATAGGAGTGAGTCTCATTGACTGTAATAGGCTTACTTCAGAAAAGACATGCATAGGCTGGTCCCTTGGGATAGTCTGAGCAGGTACTAGTGGAGCACCAAAACCAGCTGTATCCTAGCCAGCATTATTTTTCACTTGTATTTTAAGGCATTGCTTGTATTGCAAGACAAAATTTATTAGAAATGTTTGCTTGTCTTGCAAAACACTCTCAATCCAAAATGCTTTCAGTCCAAGGTTTCACTGTATTATCTCTCTGACACTATATTAGGAGCCTAAAGAAAAATAATTGATTTACGTTTCTAATTTGAATAAATTGACATAAATGACTGTATGAATGTACACACACACACGGATAGGGTAATCTTCAAATAACTTCATAAGCACTTTCATGCATAAAGGTATGTGCAGCTTTCCCATCTCTCAGAATACCCTCCAGAAGTGAGGGTGAATTTCCCTCACTTCCAAGGGAGTACAGGGCTTACCCACTGGAAAGATGGAGAGGCTTGCCACAGGCTAGGAGTCATTCCATGGGCCACATCTGGGCCTTGGAGTAAACAGTATATGGGTTCAATGAACAAACTTGGTATAGGGCAAGTTCATACATCATTCACTGTTCATAGTTACCAGCAGGGGGGCTGCCCCATTCCATTTTGGTGGCACTCAGTGCCAGGTTCCAAGATGGTGGCACCTAGCTATTTGTGATCCCCCCGACATGAAGTTGTGGTCCTGAAGAGGGCCCTGACCCCCACTTTGAGATCTATCGGTATAAGTAACTTTATTTGTTAGAACTTTTGTTTGTTGGAACCTGGCCTTATGATTTTTTTGCCTTTTTTGCAAATTCAGTCTCATGCCACTGCAATTCATCTTCTGAGCCAGCAGTTTTATTTTATACATTTTCCTGCTGTAAAGAATTCATAACAACGATCTGCTTCTTTGATTAATGTTGTGATGAAAGCAGCCATGAAAAGGCCCACGTTCCAATTACCATAGTGATCAAGCTTTATTGAGTAATTGGTTTAAAATGATTTCCTCTGTCTTGCAGATTCCCTCCGGGCCCACAATGAACAGGAGTCTGGCCTATAATTGGCTAGCCAGGCCAGGTGATGCTTATGCCCATTTCCTCCAGAGGAAATAAGCTTAAGGAATGAAAAACTCATTTGACTACAAAGCATTGGGTTGTTCATCATGAAAAAGAATGACTCAGCCTAAATGGAAACTTCCATTATTACCGGCAATAGCTTGGTTGATATAGTTATTATGTCCAGTCTCAAATCTGCAATATACTTCACCAAGGTGGGGTCTTCTGGAATGGGTTCAGTCCCTCCCAAGAGCAATACTGAATGATTCTTCCAAACAAATTCCTTAGTACAGTATCATAAAATGTTATCTTTGATAAAGTAGGCCCACAATGGGGCTACCTAATACTGCAGCAACCCTTGGGCAGGCTGGGCATAGGACCATAGGAGCAACCTGATGAGCGTAGGAGCAACCTGGCTGGCCATGATGCCATCCCTCTATGCCATAATTTTAACTTTCAACCACACTACTCTTTGTGATGTCAAGCCAGATTGTGCAGTGAATATAATTTTTCTATCAGAAAAATATATGCAGCAGGGAATTTTATCTCTATTACTCTACCTTTCCGGGGAGAGAGAATTTTATCTCTATTACTCTACCTTTCCAGAGAGATCTATACTTTTATTAGCAAATGAAGTACTGTATATTAATAACCAGTGAAGGCAAATGTTTGACCATCTGAACCTTACTTTCATGTTGAGGGACAAAGTTTAGCACTCTGTGGTTCTTCAGAGTTCAGGCACAGTGTACACAAACACCAAAGACCACACCGAAGCCAAAGCTATAGCCAGAGGCCTAGATCTTGTGCACACAGTAGGAGTGTTCTACAATTTATCATGCTGTTTGCTGGGAGGATATTTAATACCAACATTTAGAACAGAACTCACAGGTCTTACAATCCCAGGTTTGTATCAGCCAGTCAGATGACCTATTCCAAACTGCTGTTCCTCTTTAGCATGCTGTTCAACAGAGGAGTGATGGAAGGGGAGCAGCTCCAAAAAGGAACGCTTGGACGTTTCAGGGAATGGAGAGTACAATGAAATCCTTCTTATCAGTCTCCATCCTAAAAATGCAATTAAAAGGAGGAGAATACACCTATTAAAGTGAATAATTGTGCCTGTTGGGCAAACTTTCACAGATCCTTTGCCATCTGTCTTGAACTCTTTGACTCCATTCGATACAATGCAGCTCCCTACAGAAAAGATCTTAATTCAGTAGGCATGACCTCCAGTTAGTATGCAATCATGCTGTTTCTTTCAAGAATAGGCCTGTGCCCCTTATTTAAACTTACTCTGAACTATCTCTGTGACAATATTAAAATCTCATAATATAAAAAGATGTTATTGATGTTATTGACAACAGTGTTCAGACAAAGGACAGTGATAACTGTGGTGTTCCAGCACTCATATCCTTTATGTTTATCTCTTCTATCATTCTATCCCTAAAATACAATTTGGGGTTAAAAAATGCTGTCTTAGGCTGCAATTCTAAAGACACTTTCCTGGGAGTAAGACCCATTGAACACAATGGGGCTTACTTTTGAGTAGACATGGTTAGGATTGTGCTTTTAGTCACTTTGGCTGTATGGCAGTTAATGTGTGTACAAGAGTCAAGAAAACTGAGGACTCCAAAAACTGGATCCATAACATTAAGAATACAAAAATAGATGCAGAATAGGATAATCTCATAGTAAAAAGGAACTGCTAGAGAACTACAAGTTCACTCCTCTAACATACACATAAGCTTATATATACAGTGGTAACATGTAAGATTAATAACTTGTAAGAAAAATGCTTTGTAAGACAAACTAAACTTTCTAAGGAATTCTGCATTGTAAGACAAAGAGTGCCTTGTAAGACAGTTTTACAGCAAAAATTAGTTGTAAACGAACGAATTGATGGATCTGCATCATGAGCAACAGCAAAGGTTATGGAGGAGATCTCATCTGCAGAGGAGGATGAGAATAAGGAGGAGGAATCCCTCACATCAAATGAGATTAAAGACATTTGTAAACAT
Source organism: Cryptoblepharus egeriae (assembly GCA_030015325.1). Taxonomy (NCBI): domain Eukaryota; kingdom Metazoa; phylum Chordata; class Lepidosauria; order Squamata; family Scincidae; genus Cryptoblepharus; species Cryptoblepharus egeriae. Next base: position 56,719,734 of record JAREYC010000007.1, read on the forward strand.
TGGAAAATTGTACAAAATTTTGTAGAAAAGCACTACCCAAATAAGGCTGTAGCAATGCGAACAATGAATCTGTTTAATGACAATGCAATGTCACATTTCTGTGAAAACCTCAAAAAGAGACAAAAGCAAGTCATTAGATAAGTTCCTTGTTAAAGTTTCTCAAAAAGATACCAGTGACTCTTTTAGTGAAAATTAGTCATCCTTAGCCATAAAGGTTTTTCTTTTCTGTTTTACTGTACAGTATATTACAGTTTTATTAATATTACAGTAATTGTGTTCTGTATTATATTACAGTGTTTTGAATTCGATTACAGCGTTTTATTATCATTTTTACATACAGTTAATATTTTTATATGAATATTTTTGGGTTGTGGAACCAATCGTCTGAGTTTCCATTATTTCCTATGAGAAAATCTGCTTTGTATAAAGAATGCTTTGTAAGACAAACATGCTTCCGGAATGAAATATGTTTGTCTTACAAGGCACCACTCTATAAAGATATCACCATAGGGCAACCAGAAAATAGATTCACAGAAATTACTGGCCTACATGCTCCTGTCCTATACAGTATACACACTTACCTGGACATGTGTCTCAGTGAAACTGAGGCTATGCTCAGGCTATGCAATTAGATGTAGGCTCTAGAGTCTATGTGAGTAGACAGGCATAGGACTGAGCTCTTCTGAGCTGACATATATAGGATGGTGCTATAACTAACTCACATGCTTAAATAACCATGTTTTTGTCAGGATTATAGAATAATATTGAAGGGAAAAAATACTTTTCCAGGTGACAGTGGTTATATACAAGCCTGCCATAGTAGGTGACAACTATTCTCCAAAATGAACTTGTTCTGTGAATCCTATGCCTCCTACACAGAAGTTAGTCCCATTATAGTCAATGGAGCTTATTCCTGGGAAAGTGTGACTTGGATTGCAGACCTACTTCACAATTTGCACGTAGCTTTCAGTGCTCAAAGGTCTTCATAATTTTGAATATCTGTGTATGCAATTTCTCCTTATCACAACCCCCATGAGTTCCATTAAGCTTAGCAATAGTGGTTTGCCCAAGGCCATTTTGAGCAAACATGCCTAATGATGGTAATGTGAAGTAATCAGAGACTCTGGGAAATTTACAGAAGGGAAAGAAATCTGCATTAAAAACCTGAAGAGAAGATACAGGAAGCATGAATCATTGCTCTGGACAAATGCCCAAAAAGCCAGCTGAAGAGATCAGAAGAAGGTAGTCATGATGGAAATGGGCCCTAATCTTATCCATTGTCACAATTTGAGGAACTTAGGCCCAGTTCACACTTCTTTTGAAAGGGAAGACTCATGCTTTGACTTTGTTTTTTTAATCTCAATATTCATCTGATAAAATAGTCTTATAAAAAGGATTTAATGACATTCTCACCTCCTCAAAAAGACTAAACAAACAGTAAGTTGCTTTCAAAGGGAGGCTTTTTTCACAAGATAATTTTATCAGGGGTAGTTCCTAAAAAATTCTGACTCTTTCTACTCAGAATTTGTCACATGAATTTATCTCTGAAGTAGGCTCAGCACTCAGCTCAGAAAGAGTCAGAGGACATTCCAAGCACCAAGTGTAAATCATCATCTGCCCTAAGTGTAGCACTAAAAGTATAATCCTAAACATGTCTATTCAGAAGTAAGTCCCATTGTGTCCAATAGAACTTACTCACAGGAAAGTATGGCTAGGATTGCACCCTACTGTAAGTCTTAGGCTGCAATCCTAAACTGCAGTTACACCAGCCTAAAGCAGGCCTCCGTCAGTCTTGAAAAACTATGGTATCATGCTTGGCGCTGCATACGCTGCATGCAAAGCATGAAAGCCTGGGTTAGATTGTTATGGAGGAAAGGCTGTTACCCACACAGCAAATCCCCCCTCTCCATGCCACTGAATTAGTCCAATGGAAAGGCAGAGCCAATTCGATTGGATTCAGCTGGCGTCGCAGAGCTAGGCTAAGCACAGGAGCTCACCCTATCTTGTGGAACCAACCCAGGTCTCAAACCCTGGCCTGCTGGTTAACAGTGACTTAACCACTTGTGCCACCCACACCCCACACCCACAACCATTTACGCCACCCTAAGCCCCAGCATAAGTCCTATGATGACTCCAGAAGTGTCACAAAAGTGCTGTAAGACATTGCTCCACCACTTCTGGGGGAGGGTTATGCCAGTGCACAGACATCAGCTTTCCTCTTTACATCACCACAAGAATGGGAAGACTAATGAGATGTGCCAGTCTAGGTTAGGATTGCAGCCTTCACCAATTGAAGGCATAAGGAGTGTAGGCATAGCTCTGACCTATGCACTATAATGCAGCCAAGAGGAAGCGGATCTCTGAGACTTCTCCTATAGCAGAACCAGCAATATCATCAGTAGGGGCATTTAAGTGCTACATTTGAAAAAAATTTCAGTCAAGCCAAGAAACTTAGCCAAGACAATGCATTAGGCTCGGCAGGAACAAACTGATAAATTTGCTGTGTGTCTTAGCCAGTGGTATGGGTACCAATAATGGCGAGAGTGGTGATAGTACTCACAGGACCTCTGCCACTTGACAGCAAGACCAGAAACATAACACAACAAAGACTGGGAGACTGAACTCAGTGGATAGAGTCTACACTGAGCATCTTCCTGGTTTTGTTATATCTGTTTTCCCAACCCCGAAGTAATAGGTGATGGTGTCATCACCAGTTACTTCCAGTGGTACTTTGAATAAGTGGAACAAGGTAATCAGGGTGATTATATGTCTTCTTTTTCTATGACATGTCCTAGCCATGTGTCCTAATATGTAATGAATTATATGTAATACAGTAGTTGTAAATTTTTATAAGTAATATAGTGGTTGCGGGAATAAAATTCCCCACATATGCCAACCCCCGCATTTGTATCAAACCCACATTAAAACAGACACCCTTCCATATGCACCCTCCCCCATGGGCACTATCTCCCCATGCACACCAAACCCCATGCACACCATCACCCCCTGTGCACCTTTCCTCCCAGTGCATCAGCTGGACATTGATCAGTCAGTCTTCAGTGTTAAATATAGAACAAAAACATACTGCACCCTTTTCAGCCCCTTAAGGGTTAAATTTCTTCACATCGGTTCTTGGTGGGTGTTCATGTCACAAAAGCAATTTCATGCTTCCAGGTCCAGGGTTTGGGACAGAGTGTCCCTCAGTCAGGGATTCTCAATGTAAAGTATAGGAAGGAAAACGTGTTGCCTCCCTTTTCACGCCCCTCCAGTTGGAATTTCCAAAAACCAGTTCTTGTGGGTGCCTCCATCACGGAAGGAAAGCCCGCCCCAAATTTCACACTTATAGGCCCAGTGGTTTTAGCTGGCATTGATGAGTCAGTGGGCTGTGGGTGGTGCAAGTGGTTAAGATACTGTGCCTATTAACCAGCAGGCCAGGGTTCGAGACCCGGGTCAGTCCCACTGGGTGAGCTCCTGTGCTTAGCCTAGCTCTGCGACGTCAGCTGGATTCAATCGTATTGGCTCTGCCTTTCCATTGGACTAATTCAGTGGCGTGGAGAGGTGGGATTTGCTGCTTGGGTAACAGCCTATCCTCCATAACAATCTGACCCAGGCTTTCATGCTTCACATGCAGCGTATGCAGGCCAAGCACGATACCATAGTCTTTCAAGACTGATGGAGGCCTGCTTTTTTTAGATGAGTCATTGAGTGAGCCAGTGAGTTTACAGGTCATACGTAGGCTGCAGTGTCTCAGTGGTTAGATCACTGGAGTTAGAACCCTGCTTGACCAGAATTCTGCTCAGCAGGCAAGCAATTCAAGACCCAAGTACTGCCAGATGGGATAAGCTCCCATCCTTCGCCCAGCTCCTGCCAACCTAGCAGTTTGAAAGCATGCATATACAAGTAGATAAATAGTGACCACTTCAGTGGGAAAGGAAATGTCCTGGTGACAGGCCCCTGTGACAGGCCAGCCAGGTATCCCCATGTTGCATCCATCATGGATTGGAGGAAATGCCAATCCACAACAAGCATACTCCATCTCACACAGTACAAACACTGAAGAAATTGCCTTTATATATACAGTATATTTGTCATGTTCTCATATATATTTGGTCAGCTTTTATTTGGTCAGGTGCTCCATTTTTCTTGGGTGTCCTACTTTTTAGGTTTCTTGTCATCTTTTGCAAAAATGCTATATGGTCACCCTGAAATGCATATAAGAGCATATATTAACATCTAGGCCATCATCTTTGTCAAGGGCTACCAAAAGCATTAAACATCATTCATGTGAAAGCTTTCACTCTATGCATATAGTATTTACTGGGGTATAAGTCCTGAACACAGAGATTTACTTCTAAGTTAACATGCAAAGATTAGCCCTCTATTATGCTTTTTATATTCATCTGAAAATGTTTATCTATGTTCCTCAATTTCTATTTGCTTTAAACTATTGTAACCATCTTCTGAAAGAATCTGAGATGAATGAGCCATATCTTTAAATGAAGTTCAGCATGTGACATAGTTGGAATAATAGTCCAGTCCTAATAGACTTTCTAGTACCAGTACATCTGCAATGAAGCACCAAGGGGAAGGGAAACAAATATTTCCTTACTTTGATGGGAGGCATCCATGACTGTCTTCCCACCACAGACTGCAGTGCACTACCTGTGGACATGGGTAGAAAGTAGGTTAGGATTGCCTACCCACCCCCTGTTTCACCTCCTCCATTTCCCCCTCCTGTCTTCCCCCTTCCCACCTCTTGCTGACTTAGCTGCAGGAGAGCCAATGATGCAAGTGAGAAGATGCCAACTTTCCTGATGGCATCCCAGCATGGACTACTATGCATGATGCCAGAAAGTGCCCTATGGATAGTTTTGCCATAATTCTCTTCAATAAATTCGGGACAGGGCAATCTGTCACTCTTGCTAGTATGTGTACAAAATCCCCAAAAATCGACTGTCCTTGTTTTTCGGGATATATGGCAACCCTACATATGGAGGGACTCATGTATCTCCAGTGCTAAAGCCCAATAGGATTGAGCTGCTAATGGGGTATGGTTATGGGAGGGTATATCGTGACAAGCTCCTGCATTTTAAAATTCACGACTGCCCCTGAAACCCCACTGAGCCCACATTTATCAGCACAGACAAATGCTGTACCTGAGGATGTTGTATCCCCATGAATGCATTCAGTTATCAGAAGAAGCTCTCCATTTACGTGTGGGGTAAAGCTACAGCTGGGAAAGGTTTCCTCACAGGCATCCAGGCCTGGTCCAACTGTGGAGACTATCCAATGTAAAATATATTCAATTTGCTATTCACTTACAAAACATCCATTAAATTATAACGCAACCAGCTACAGCAACATTATGTTGCTCACTTACCAAAAATAGTAATCCATCCTTGATGCAATATCTCCTATTAAGTATTAAGACTATATGGAAAAATTTATGTCAGGCCACAAGAGCCCCCATTTCATGGGCCAGGCCAACTTGTAACCCTCAACTATGCAAAAGGTATCTAAAAAAGTCAGGCGCATTCACCTCAGCCAGTAAAAACAGGAAGATATAGAAGGTAATTGACAGAAGCAGTAATCCATGAAAAGCCAAGCTTTAGCTAAACTACGGTTTCATTCTTTTGTTGACTATTAAAGTAAATTAATGATCTGAAGCTATGTAGGGGTTTCCAGAAACAACAACATAATTTCCAACCTGCCAACATTACGCAGCCAGGAAGATGTTGACTTTTCAAGGAGATTGCCTGTTCAGACACTATGCAAGGCATGGATATTTTACATTTTTTGCATCTCACAGACTATAGTGCAAAAACAACTGAAACCTGTTACATACAAATGTACCTGAAAAACAAAACTCACTTCAGTTCTTTCCCCTGCACAGCAATACCAGCTTCTCTCCTCCATTTCCACAGACTTTTTGACAAATGTATATTTTTCACAAAATGAGCATTGATTAACTCAGGGTGCAATCCTAACCAATTTAGACCAGCCTAACTCACATGGCATATCTTTCCATGATGGTGTGGGGAGGTTGGCGCATGCCTGTGCATTGGCCTAACTCCCCCAGGAGTGCCTTATGGCACTTTTGTGACACCCCCACCTCAGCCAGGGTTTAGGCCAGCCTAACTGGAGGTTAGGATTGCACCCTGAGTTATCTTTCTTGCATATTCCCTCCCTCTATGCTCCAGGCAGACAGTCTTCCTTATCTTTATCTTTTTATAGCTTCACTTCCAAGTTTATCCAATTCAGCATTTGTTTGATGCCTATGCACGTAGGCAGGCACACAGTCAATATTTAAAGAGTTGATAAATCAGTCCCACGTAAGGAGCAGGAGGGTTTCTGACACGATAAGTTCCCTGCCAATCCATGCACAGCTGAATTCTAGCTCAGGCATACTAAATCATGTTCATTGGAGCCCAATCCTGAGAGACAATAGTACAAGCAAAACACACAAACAAAACACACACCACTCCAAGTATGAATGCTTCAGTGAATGCAATTTAAATGACATTAGCATAAACTACAATCCTGTGGTACAACAACATGGGGAGAAACTCTCCTCATGTTCATGTCATGCTTCTGCAGAGGACCACTGAACATAGAAGGAGGCAGGGCGTTACCAAGAAGGAAAAAAAAACACAGGGGGTATTTAGTCATTACAAGAACTGGTTTCCAGCAAACGGCTTGGGAGTCACAGCTGGTTCCACCATGAATGGTATGGATTACACCGATGGTACCACACCATATATTGGTGGTTCTCAAGCATTTTAACCTGGGACCCCCTACTGAGAATTACAATCTGTCTAGGATACCCTGAAATGATGTCATCAACCTGGAATGATGTCATGGCTGGAAGTGGTCACTATGGTGGCAGAGCTCCTGTCTATTTGGAAGTAAGTCCATTGTGTCCATTGTAAGTCCATTCAAGACAGTGGCACCCATTGCCAGACTCCAAGATGGCAGTAACCAGCTTTTCGCAACCCTCCAAAATGGCCATGAACATCCCCAAGGGTTCCTGACCCCCTTTTTGAGAACCACTGCCATATATAGTACATGTTTTTTAAAGAGCAAAAAGATGGAAGTGAGAGAAGAGAATAAATAGATCCCCCCAAAGTTGGTTCCATGTTGAACACTGTCATAAAAGGTAGATTCTAGATCTGAAAAGGTTGAAGATAAGTTGTGTCAGATTATCATAACTGGTGATAGTAGAAAAGTTTATAGTTACATGGGTGAGTACAGATCTAGTTGGATGTAGTACCTGGATCAGTAATTCCTGTATTGGCACAGGTAATTGACCTTGGCATTGTGTAACCTACCTCACAGGATAGTTGTGAAAACTAAATGAAAATAATCAGATATGCCTTCTTGAATCTTATGGAGGAAGGGAAGAATTTTTAAAAATATATATATAAAATACGAGCATAGAAAGCTACTTTATATGGAATTTGATCATCACTCCTTCTAATCATTCTGATTTTCTGATCATCTAATCATACTAGCACAGCTGTTGAGAGGTTAAAACAAGGATATTTCCCCACTCCTACCTGGAGATACCAGTGATTGAAACTGGGAGTTTCATCATACGTAGTATGATGTTTCATCATACGTAGATGAAGCTTTACCACTAAGCTTCAGCCTTCCTGCATAAATGATATGCTTAAGATAACACTTGACTGAATTACAGATTACCTTTTCCTGTCAAGTTCTTTTCTGTGTCTGCATACATAAGCAACAAGCACATATGTGAAGGGAGGGAAGAGATTTTGCTACGCTTGTACTGAATAAAAAACAGGCATATTCCTATGTCTCATCAATATGTAAAGCAGCTGCCAGTAGGCATAGAAAAGCAATATCTATATTTGCTAAAATGCCAATGAACATAGCCAAACTACAACTCCCAGGGGGCAATGCATTAAGTACATAGGTGGGTGCATATTCAGCAGCAGCAATTTGTGCTAGAGTTAACTGGGAAAAGAAAGACATTTTTTCCTCAATACTTGCACTTGATGAGAAAACTCATAAATCAGGTCCCATCAAAGCACGTGGCATCTGCCCCATTGCTGCTGATAGTAGTTCTCAGGGAAAATTTACTGCAGGACGTTTGAACACATCAGATGTTATGACTAATGTTGCAAATTCTGCAATTTGGGGACTATACAAACATTGGCAAGTGTGACACATATAACCTATCACCTGGATTAAAACAAATCATGAGATTGCAATACTTCTGAGTCAGTTACAATGTCAGAATGAAAGAGGCTTGCTTTACATGTACAGACCGACAGGCAGGTGTGTCTTCTTTTTACTTGTCAGATTAGCACTGGCAAATCCTTAAAAGCTGGGTTATGCGAAAAGTATGCAGTTTTTTTTAAAAAGTCTGACATGAATCAGACTCCCCAGGTCTTCAGTTGCTGAGGCTCCAGTATGATTCAGAAGAGTGTGCAAGGAACCAGCAGCCAATATGCAGCTCTGCAGCTGGTTTAAGAGACTCACTAACCCCAAAGGTGGGGAAAATATAGGCACACATGCCATGGCAAATGAGACACACTGAAAGTATGGGTTTTTAAAATAACCTTCCTCTTCTAACTATGTTTCAAAGATTAAGGGTGCAATCCAGAGTAACTACAGGGAGTCCTTGCTCTGGTGTAAGAACAATTTACCCTACAATCCACAGTAACTACGGGAGCACGTAAGAGACATTATGTGCACCCGTAGTTACTGCACCACCTAGTGAAAACCTATGGGAAATTCATATTGCAATCCAAAGCAAATTGTTCTTACACCAGAGCAAGGACTCCCCGTTGTTACTCTGGATTGTGCCCTTACTCTGGATTGCAATATAAATTTCCCATAGGTTATCATTAGGTGGTGCAGTAACTACGGGTGCACGTAATGTCTCTTATGTGCTCCCGTAGTTACTCTGGATTGTAGGGCAAATATATTTTAATTCAGGATTTTTTTTATTTTGGCATCCTCAAACTGGTCAAGCCTTATGTGGTAACCCCAGGTTAATTTCAACTTCAAGGGTTAATTGAAGAACTAAACACATACTCTTACTATATATGTCAGTAATATCCATCAGTACTAGTTGTGGTACCGTAACATATACTATATATGGTACTGTAGGGACCTAGATGAGAAACTGGTGGCCATACAAACTGGAACTGGCTCCCAATATAATTTTAATGTTGACTGTTACTCCAACATTCCCAGGCCTCATAAGATTTTAATTAAGGTATGGTAAATTGTCTGCAATCAGAAGTAGCGTTGGGGTCAGCCAGGTCAAGACCTACCCTGCTAAATGGGCAAAGAGGCACCTTTTAAAGTGGTGTCCTTTAATGGGGAGGAAGGAAAAGTTGTCCCAATTCAACCCCAGCATGGAGTCTTTTCCAGTGGTCAGTCTCTCTATTTCCCTCTCCTTTAATCAACTGTGAGTCCTCTGGTGCCAGGATACCATTTGATTTATCTGATAAACCATTTGATTTATTTTCCCATGTAAACCACATTTTAAACTTCATACTCCTGTTGAAAAGTTAAGATAACTATTCTTGATAATAGTAACCAACAGACTACATCTATTATAGTACTAGGTCAAGCTAACCTCAAACCTGCTGGCCCTTGCATCATTAGAAAGTTTAGAAAACAGAATAGAAGATTGACTATGAATACAGAAGTTACCAAGTTCTGGGTATATGCAATGTGTACACTGTGTTTAGTCAATTTATCATGTTGGGAATTGGGACACCTTCACAGGTGGGCCCAGGCCGGTTCGCAATGGTTCTGCAGAACTGGTTGTTAATTTTGGCCAGCCGCTTATTAATTTTAGCCAGTTCGCCCTTTGGGCCCACCGCTGGCGTCCTGAACAGGACGCGACTGCATGTGTGCCAAGGTTGGTGCAGGTGCGGACACATCCTGAACAGGACGTGTCTGCGCCAAGGTTGGCGCATGCGCAGTACACCAGGGTTGGGGCCGCCCCTCTCCCCGCCCCCAGCCCCGCCACTGACCCCGGCCCCGCCCCCTAACCCCGGTCACACCCCCAACTTCCGGTGAACGGGTTGTTAGGGGAGCCGGGGCCCACCCCTGGGCACCTTGTTTCAAAAGGTTCAAGGATGTTTGGTTATGAAATGTGATGCCGCACATGCAGTTGGAGTTGTTCTTTCAGTGGTGTAGGATGCGATAAGTACAGCAGGCACCGCAATGTACTGTATAAGCAGTCCCTCCACATTTGCCATCAGAGCTGTTCTGGACAGCATTGCTATTGTTGCCCAAAGTTAGGGTTGCCATAATTCTTTTCCACAATATCCCATTTGCCAGTATGTGAACACAAAATCGGGGCTGTCCCTGTTTTTCGGGACTTATGACAACCCGGCCCAAAGTGGCTCCAGCAGCAAGTCAGAGAGGCAGGACAGCTTATAGGGTGCAATGCAGTGCTTGAAATACATAGGCTGCCTTCCCTGTAGTTATGTCATTAATTCCTTTTCTGAGCATCTAGTGGAGTGGTCCTGTGATATTGCTTCACAGCCTACCCATGTGCTAATTTCTCACCAATGACTTTCACCGGACCCATTTTATAATGAAGAAATAGCACAATTCTGAGAGACAGAATGGTGTAGCAGTTTGGAAGTTGGACCGAGATCTGGAAGATCCAGCTTCAAATCCCGTGAAGTTTCCTGGGTGACATTGGGCCAGTTAGTTATTGTCACAGGGTTGGTGTGGAGTCAAGAGGATAAAAGCTTTATAAATTTTAAAATTCCCAGCTCTTTGTCTTAGTACTTTACTTCGGAGATACATTGGAGCAGACTACAAGAGAATTAACCCTTGCAGGTGCATAGAAGTGCCTTGAAGTAAACGCCTGCTGATTTCCAAGGACCTGACTCCCTGGTAAGGCTGTACTAGGGAGCCACTTGGGTGTAAGTTCTAGTGAATTCAGTAACCTTTGCTATCAAGTATGCCTGTTAGTCTCGCTCCTTTCAGCCTTCATAGGCGTCCAAAGCTGCAATCCTATGCACACTTAGGAGTCACACTGAATACAATGAGACTTACTTCTGAGTAGACATGAATAGGATTGGGCAGTAAGGCTGCATTCCTATCCATGTTGACCTAGGAGCAAGTCCCATTGATTGTAGTATTACTTACTTCTGTGAAGGCATCAGGATCAGGCAGCAAGCCTGCAGTCCTATCCACATTGACCTAGGAGGTGCCAGTCCCATTGATTGTAGTGTTACTTGCAGCAAGCCATGCATATTTACCAGGCAGCAAGCCCCATTGCTTGTTATGGTGCTTACGTCTGGGTAGACATTGATAGGATCGGACAGTAGGACTGCATTCCTGTGCATACTTACTTGGGAGAACGTCCCATTGTTTGTAGTGGTGCTTACTTCTGAGTAGACATGCATAATACTGGGCAGCAAGTCTATTATCCTATGCATATTTACCTAGGAGCAAGCCCCATTGCTTGTTATTGTGCTTACTTCTGAGTAGATATGCATAAGACTGGGCAGCAAGTCTGTAATCCTATGCATATTTACCTGGGAGCAAGCCCCGTTGCTTGTAGTGGTGCTTACTTGCGAGTAGGGAGGCTTGTGCTGAGTGTCCACTGTGTCCAGTGGGAGGGGGCTTTCCTCCCCTCCCCTCCCCTCCCATCAGGGCAGGCATGGCAGTGCAGCCCCCTCCCTCTCCCTCCTGCTGGCCACCGTGGAGGGCGCTCCTCCTTCCCCAGGCAGGGATCTGCTGTCTTGGACGGGGTGGGCGGCTGCTCAGGCTCCCCAGCAGCAGAGCAGAGCTCCATCCCCATCCTAGAGGAGAGGCAGCCAGGAGAGGACGGGAAGGAGCAGCCCAGGACCTCAGAGGAGCTGCAGGAGGAGGAAGAGGAGCATGAGCTGATGCGCTCCCCGGGCTGGACCCCGTCCTTGCATGCAGTTTGCGGCGTCCATGTGCAGGCAGCAGCCACCGCAGGAGACCATGATCCTCACGCGTAAGGGCATCCTGGGGCAGGGCAGGGGACCCCTCTCCTCTTTTCCTGGACCTGTCCTCTTTTTAGCCTTCTGTCCTGGAAAAATTCCTCCTTTTCCTTGTGAGCCTTCTTGGAATTCATCATTTAGAAGGAATACATTACATATAATTGCAACAAGTATCTATGTAAAAATTACATGTAATTGTTACATTTAATAGTAATAAATAGTTTTAACTTTAATCATAAGTAGCATAGTGTTTAAATTAACGACGTAGAAGCCATATGTATATGAGCGTTTTTTGCTTTTATATTGTCATGTCTTCCATTTTTTGTGTGTCACACATTTGGGGGGGGGGGGCTTGTCCTCTTTTACGATCCCCCTACTGGGGTCTCATCTCCCTTGGAAGGGGCCGTCTCCCTGGGGTGGGAAGGGGCTCTCCGGCTGGAAGTCTCCCATAAGAAGAAACCGTTCTCCCGGTGTCTGATGTGGGGAGGGCGCAACATTGGAGAGGACCAAAAACACTCTGCACACACTCAGAGGCACTCTTTACCTCCTAAGGATAGTAGGAGAACGCGCTGGGAGCAATTGAAGGCTGAAATCCTCTGTTCACCTACCCAGATGTAATTCTCATGAAGCTCAGTGGGGCTTACTTCTGAGTAGACAGGCGTAGGATTGTGTTGGAAAATGCCCTGAGACAGGAAAGAGGCTTGATTTAGGAGTAAGACTGATTGAATAAAGTGGGGCTTACTTCTGAGTAGATTGGCATAGGATTACGCTGGGGATAAACCAGGGGAGAGGAAAAAGTTTTGATTTAGGAGTAAGTCTCATGGAGTTCTGAGTAGACAAGGATAGGATTGTGTTGGAAAATGCCCAGGGGACTGGAAAGAGGCTTGACTTAGGAGTAAGTTTGATTGAATTAAGTGGGGCTTACTTATGAGTAGACAAGCACAGGATTGTACTGGAAGGCACCCAGGGTAGAGGAAAAAGCCTTGACTTACACAGAAGTAAGAGTTGTTGAACTCTTTTATTTCTGAGTAGACAAGCCTAGGATTGTCCTGTAATGTCCTGTAAGGGAGAGGAAAGAGGCTTGACTTTCTAAGACAGCAATGGTTTTTCCTCCACTGTGAAGACAACTCCTGTCTGGTGGGTTCAAGCTGTGCGCATCTCTTTGGTAGTCCATCCCACTTAGAGTAGTTCAGAAGAGTTGAAGACTCCCAGTTGCAGAAGCAGGTTGCATGAAGGTGTAGTCCTCATCCACTCTCCAGTACTGGCGTACCTATACCAGTGGAGCACGTGCTGCACCCTGCATTTGGGGACATTGAGGCCTCCTCAAGGTCAGGCAATATGTGTTCCCTTATTCTGGAGCTGCATTGCCCTTACTGCAAAATGGGTTAGAACTGAGATGTTGATCATCACCACCACCCTGGGTTGTGTTGTCTTTTGTGCAGAGACTCTTGCAGAGGTGTGACTGTGACAACTTTGGGCTTCCAGTGACAAGCCAGACTCTGGCTTGGGGGGGATTCCAGCTTGGTGGAGCAGGAGACTGGCTGCTGCCTTCTGGAGATCAGGAGATTAGATGACTGTGATGCTGGCGCAGGAGGAATCCACAGAATGGAGAGGGCAAAAGAGAGACCCTTATCTCTGCACGTAGCCTCACTCCCCCCCTGCCAGTTTTCTCTCTGGCAGAAACGTGGTGGATCTGCCTCCCTTTCCCTGCACAGTCTGCTTTATTTCATGCCTTCTGTTCAATCTCCAGCACGTCTGACATTTGTGTGTTTGAATTTCCCTTCCTAATAAGCTTAAATGGTCCCTGGTGTGGGCTGTTTGATCCACTCTATTTTCAGATTTTTTACATACCTGAAAATTTTAAAAAAAGAAGGTTTGATCTGTGCATTTTTATATTGTGATATAAATATTGTGAATATATAATTTATCTGATTATATTTTCCACAATATTTTTATATTGAAATGTGTGTATATATATGTGTACACACACACACACACACACACACACACACACACACACACACACACACATATATATATATATATATATATATATATATATATATATATATATATATATATATATATATATATATATATATATATATATATATATATAAAATTGGTCTGGTTATTTTATATTTTCCCACAATGTTGTGAATATATCACTGATCTCGTTATTTTATGTATTTTATGTATTCCAATTTCTGGGAGATCCTTGCCAATACAGTACATGATGGGAAAATGATTCCCTCTGGTGCATCTGCTGATATTCAGTTTGCCCAGTGAAAGTCATTGGAAAATGAGGAGAACCAAGAAACCCTTGGTTGGTTTGAAACCATATGGTGGGTTTTTCTCCTTGAAATGTGTTTTAGATTAATGCCATTTGACACCCAAAGGTTTCATCTGAGATGAACTCCATCAGTGCAGGAGTGACTTGGAACTGTGTACATAGGTATGTTGAAAGAGAGCCTTAGATGAAAGGGTTAAATCAGGATGTGCTATGCCCCCCCTTAAGTGCCAAAGAGAAGGAAGCTCACAATCCCTTTTGAAGTTTTTCAATAATTAGTCTGGTGGCTCCTCTAGCCAGATGCCTCCCCCTTGAGCCATGGTGCCCAGGCTCATGATGTCATTCTGGGAGCCTTTGATCCCTTTCAAGGAGCAGCACCCCCTGCCAGTCGTAAACAATCCCTTGTATTTCTAGCACAAACAGAAAACAAATTCTTTTTGTTGTCCAGCCACTTTTGGGAACACCCTCCTCCTGTCTCTTCAACCACCACCCCACTCTTTCACAAAGACCTGCCAATGATATACTTGTAGCATCATTGTGAACAAAATGTTTCCATTAAGCTAATGAAGACTGTTCCTAAATAGAAGTCAATTGAGTGTGTCAAATTTAGGTTAATTCCTTTAAACTTGTAGGTATTGTTTTTATTTTTTTTTTAATCAATGGCTGTCAACCTCACATTTGTAATAATGTTGCTATCAAAAAGGGACAGTATAGGTCAAAATTCATGGTTACATCAATACCACAAAAAGGGAACAAGCTTAGGCTGCAATCCTAAACTCACTTTCCTAGGAGTAGCCCCCATTGGATACAATAGGATTTACTTTTGAGTAGACATGCTCAGGATGGCACTGATAAGGTTACTTAGGACAAATTTGTTTTTTAATACAGTTCGTTTTACACCTTGACAATGAACATGCGCACATCTGTATGTGGCATCAATGAACTCTTTGTCCTCACTCAGTTGAGGATACCAAACTCTCAGATGCTGAGCCAGACCATTAGGTCTGTTTGGTACCAAGCAGGACCATAGACTGTCCAAGGCTCCCCACTGCAGGAATCATTCCCAGCCCTGCTATCTTGAGTGAGTTTTATTCTTGAGAAACCAGGAATTGCGTTATACAAGGTGAGCTATGGTTCTTCCTGCAGGTTTTTTCTAATATCCAGGATCCCCTGCTTTTTGTCAGAGTGAGGTGTGAAACTCTCAACTTCAAATATGAAAATGTATGCTCTGACCATTAAACAATCCTTTTTGAGATTCTGGATCAGTATTGACTATGAAAACTGTTCTATAGCATATGCTTTTTAGCACTTTGCATCTTTGATTTTACATAAATTCATTTATAGAAATAGTTTTTTTAAAAAAATTAATTTCCCAAAACATTGAATTGAAAACATTTTTAAAAATTGGAGGTTTGGGGGAATGGGCAAGTTCTTAAAAAATAAACCTTTTCTGTGCATTTTGTTACCCGCTCGTAGTCCCCTCTGAATTCTAGCATAGCTTTGAATCATTTAGGCTGCAGTCCTATCCACACATCCCTGAAAGTACTGTTGACCACAATGGACTTACTTCTGAGTAGACATGCTTAGGATTGTACTCTTAGTCTCTAGAGTAAATTGGATTGTTCTGAAACATATGGGTTCAGGATGAGAGTCTAGTCCTAATAGTTGACCATTTTGGGGACAGCAACAGAACTCCACTGTGACAGCCCCAGGGATTAAAAAAGTTCCCAAGATAAATGACCTCGCCTGGCTTAACATCCTACTGCCAGATCCCTGAAGATGAAATTTCAGGCACTACAGCAGAATGTTTTGCCTGTTAGCTGAATGCCCCCAGGTTTTAACTTACACCTTATCTAGCAGTAATAGTGGATTTTCTTTCTTTCAAGTGCAGAGTTTGTGGTTTAAAGGACTGTAACTTTATCATAGGCATTGATTTTTTTCCCCGTGAGCAACTGAGAGCTGTTGGATGTCTCAGTTGGATCAAGAAATTCCCAGTGGAGAAGATTCTGAAGATCTGGTTACATGGCTGATGCCATTTGTTAAGAATTAGAATGAAGATAATTGCCAAGCAGATTGTGGAGGGCTAAGTGTTCTTCATGATCATCTTTATAAATTGCAATCTATCAGTCACTCTATCAGACTGATGTGACTGATGGTAGTAGTAGCCATACTACTACCAGATGGCTAGTAGGCTTCTTCTTAGACAGTATTTCATATCTAAGCCAACAAGTGGGCACCACTCTTAAAGAGAAATGTTAAATTTATTGAGCTTATGCTACCATGCTGTCTTTCAGATTGGAACGATGGTGGCAATAAACATGAAGAAGTGTGTTCCTTCCGTAACAGAGGGAGTCACTAAGAACCAGTTTTTGGAAATTCCAACCGGAAGGGGGTGAAATGAGGCGCAACACATTTTCCTTCCTATACTTTACATTGAAGAATTGGTGGCTAAGGGATGCTCTGCCCCAACCCCAGGACCTAGAAGTATGAAATTTGAGGAGGGGGTTCCTTATTAACCCTTAACGGGCTGAAAAGGGGTGCAACATGTTTTTGTCCTATACTTAACATGGAAGACTGACCAACATCCAGCCAATTTGGTGCTCAGTTCCTGGTGCACTGGGGGGATTTTGTTCAGAGGGAGGGGTTGCACTGGGGAGGATGCTGTGCAAGGGGGGTTGATGCGCATGGTGGGTTGATGCATATGGCAGATGTTGTGCATGGGGGGTTGATGCACATGGGGAGATGTTGTGCATGAGGGGATGGATGTGCATGAGGGGATGGATGTGCATGGGAGATGGATGTGCATGGGTGAATGATGCGTATGGGGGATGGATGCGCATAGCGGCGGATGATGCACTTGGGGGATGATGCACATGGGGATGATGCACATGGTGTAGTTATGCATGGGGTGGAAGATGTGCATAGGGGGGATGTGCATGGGGCTGATGCGCAATGGGGGGATGGCATACAGGGGAATTTTACTCCCACAATGCGGGTACATTTTTGCCAGAAATATAATAAAGAACACAGGTTTTGTAAAAGTTTTCTGCCTGGTAGCTTGGAGATGATTCTTATTTTCTGCTAGGTGAAAAGTTACATCAAAATCAGGATTGTAGCATCTCCCAAATGCTTGCATGCCAGAGAATGCAAATGAAGATTGTTGTAGGCTGTGGTTTGGGTGCCCTGTTTGAGCCCAATTTCTGAAAAGTTTGAAATGGAAGGCCTGTGGATTAATATTTTTCCATCTGAGCTTTAGGCACAAGTAGTTTGATAAATGATGGGCTTTGGCTATTTGTTACACTCTGACTGCAATCCTAAATTTTGGATATACAACAAAAGAATATCAGATATTTGATGCTGGGTTTGATGGACCAATAGTCTGATTCACAGAGGGGCAACTTTATACTATATTTTCACATGTCAGTTGACATATACGGTGCTGAGTGGAAGTACATGTGCTATCACACATAGTTAGGAACATTATATGAATATAATGCATGATACTCTGGTTTGGTTTAGGGATGCTCTTGTCAGAGGCATGCAGCACAATGTTAATGGCCTTGACTACTGGTGGCCAAGTTTGCCTCATTGCCTCACAGAAGTTTGGACTTCTGTGGAAGTTAGCTGAGGTCTGCGGCCTTTAGAAAAAGGGGGTCAGGATAGCGGAATTGAGGCTGCTGTCAAACAGGATGGTCTTATATTGTAAACAGGAGTTTCTCATGCTTCTCTAGCAACAGGAAGAAGGAAATGAGGCTATGCAGCAGAACTGGCAGTCTCCAGACAATGCTTGACCCACCCTAGTCTTTGCACTGTATCGCCAAAAGACCTAAAAATATAAAAATAACTTCAGATGTTTCCCCTTCCGCATTATGCTTATTATCACAGAAGCATAATCAGAACCAATGAAAACTGTCCTACATTGCAGGTTCTTCTGTTGGTGTCTTAGGACAGCATTGTAGCAAAAAGGTAATGATTTGGAACAGGAAGTTTCCTATTACCCCTGTAGCACCTGCACAGGTCATCTCCAGTAGTGAGACCATGAATCCTTGCTTTGTGAAATAATGGAAAAAGCCAGATGTGTCTCTTGAAATTTAAGTAAAGTGCACTTTTGCGTAGTAACTCACTCAGGTTTTAAAATTTTTTGACCATACTAAATGGAATCCTGAATTTGGAGAATTAAATTTGAATCCCAGATTTGCCCAAGCAAGACTTGCTGCAAAGCCTTGGGCCAAAGTAGTCAAATGATTTCCATTTCCTCCCTGTGTATGGTGGGATCAATTGGGGTCTTGCTTGCAGGGTTGTTTTGAAGGATGAGGCAGTGACATATTATTTCTGAAGCCTCATTTCTGAAGGATGAGGCAGTGACGTATTATTTCTGACACATTATTTCTCAAGACTTAGTCCCAGCTCCTGTGGCCAGCCCTCTGTAGTCTGAGATGTCACCATAGCTTCCTCTCTGAAATCGTAAGGAGTTTCATGATCACCTTTCCAAATTGTGTGTTGCTTCACCCTTTGAAATGTTTGCATCCTGGCCTAAACAATTGTTTGGGGTACCTGATCCATTGTGCCAGCCCCTTCTTTTTATATACTGTAATAATTCTTACAGTTAGGTGTAATCTTAGCTATAGCTCATGTGATTTACTTGACAGAAATTTGTGAACTGCCGTATTTGTGAATTGGGCATGGAGATTGATGAGGTCCAGTTACAGTGTGCTTAGCCATTCCAGGCATGCTGTTCCTTATTTCACTTCTTTAAGGGTCAAAGTGACTTTTAAGTAATTCTTCCTAGCCAAGAATGTCAAGATGTCTTGTATGTTTTTGATTCTACAGCTGATAAATATCAAGGAATGTGAAGGTTGCAGTTTTTTTCCAGTGGAGAGACTGTGAATTAGCAGGATAAGGTGTTGCTGTTTAGGCCAAGGCTCTACAACAAACTCTATTTGTGTCTTCATCATTCCATGAATACCATCTTTCCATTAATAATGTGCCTGGAATAATGTGGTGTCAACTGGTGGAACTGACCCTATAAATAAAGGGATGAAGGGATGAATTGATGTATCTTATGATAGCACTGGATATTGGGAAGGTTTTGGTTCATGACTTTGTGTGTGAGAATTTTGTGGTCAATATTGCAGGCCTCCGTCAGTCTTGGAAGACTATGGTATCGTGCTTGGCGCTGCATATGCTGCATGCGAAGCACGAAAGCCTGGGTTGGATTGTTATGGAAGATAGGCTGTTATCCAAGCAGCAAATCCCCCCTCTCCACACCACTGAATTAGTCCAATGGAAAGGCAGAGCCAATACGATTGGATCCAGCTGGCGCCGCAGAGCTGGGCTAAGGACAGGAGCTCTCTCTGTCTTGTGGGGCCGACTTGGGTCTCGAACCCTGGCCTGCTGGTTAACAGGCACAGTGTCTTAGCCACTTGCGCCACATAATTCCTATCTTCAAAGGTAATGCAGCCATGCCACACTGGATCCTTGGATTCCTAATAGGGCTGTATGTATTTTGCAAAAAAGAAGAGAAGCTGAAATTATTGGAAATGAGTCCTGCTTCAGTACTATGTTTACTGTAAGTTGCAGCATATTTGCCATTGTTGTGCTAAAGAGAGCAAACATTAATGGAGACAGTGGGAATGCATTGGGCCTAAAGTTCTGTTCAACCAAAGCATTAGCATCTATGGCTGCAATCCTAAAGGCACTTTCCTGGGAGTAAGACCCATTGAACACAATGGGGCTTCCTTTTGAGTAGACAAGGTTAGGATTGTGCTCTATGCCAAGTTAAGAATTATTTAACTATGCACCATCCAGCTTCTTAAGCTTTGCATGTGCTGATACCAGTTAAAGCCTTGCACGTGCTAATCCTAATCAAGTTGGTTACTGCTTCTGTCATGGAAGTATGTTGTGTTGACACTATAAAACTAATTCCATACTCACAAAGCAAAAGGATAGAAAAGAAATTAAATTGCACAGTGTTTCTTTTGTGATCCCATGCCTCTATTGTAATGGGAAATAAATCTTGGGGGACTATCCTTGGATGAGGAAAAGAGAAGCAGCATGTTGAATGACTGACATTAGGAGAAGGAGCACGTTGAATGATTGACAGCTTGCTGTGTACCTCATGCTGCAATCCTATATACACTTTCCAGAGCATAAGCTTCACTGAATACAGTTGGATTTAACTTCTGAGTAGACACACATAGGACTATGCCAGTAGACTCATTGATTTCAATAAAATTGTTGTAGATGGACTGATGATGACTATGTTGGACTGATGATGACAGCTTTTCTGTTTTGCTCTTGTAATAGATTCTGTATTGGATTCCTTGGAGCTTGGCCAAATACATCCTCACTGAAGGGTCATGAGTTTGTTGTGAACCTCACCCACTGTTGCCTTCTCTCACACCTTTTCTGGTGTTATTTGCTAAAATTTGGCTGGTGGAATAAGATCCTGTTTGGCTTCTGGCTTATCTCTTTGTGAATCCTGTTAAGTATGAGCATTTGAAGAGGGAAGTTGCTATTTATACTGTACTAATTAATACTTTTTTGTCCTGTTTAGATTTGTCCTGTTTTGTTTAGATTTTAGGCAGGTAAACTAGGGTGAATTATTAGAACAAGGCCCTATATACTATTCCAATGATTTCCAACATTTCTAACTCATGGCACACTGACAACACACAACAGTGGGCATAAAGATCACATCTCCATTGGCCCACTAGTAAGCAGTGCCAGATTTACGTTTAAGCTAAACAAACTAAAGCTTTGGTCCCCACTCTCTTGGGGGCCCCAAAAAAAAATTAAGCGAAAAAAGATGTTCATTTCCAAAATATAAGATAAAAATATTTAGACTTCTATTAGGTCCATAAATTATCATAGCATATATTCAGCACAAAAACAGCAACAATTTGTTGTTGACAAAGGCAGCTGGACATATGAAGGGCCCCATTGCTTTCAATAGCTTAGGACCTCATCAAACCTAAATCTGACCCTGCTAATAAGTAGTTAAAATGGCTGCACTATACTGAACAAAAACCTTTTCCGGGTCTCCTCTTTGTAATTTCAGCAATTACTGAAAATTCACCTTCATAAAGTAGTGGCATAAATTCATCTTCATGAAGCAGTAATATTGCATAGCCATTGGCCATTGTGGGACAAACATCTGGCTGTTATAAATGATAATTCAGAGTGGCAAATTACCAACGGGGACTTTTTCGCCCTGAATAATTTGGTCATCACAGTGTCATCTTCTGGTTTCTGGGGTCCTGGAGCAATGCCGGGACCAGGGATCTCCATGGTATTTTTTGTCCCACCATCTGATGTTTCATTGGGGTCCAACTTGCTACTTAATTCATGGGACAATCCACCCAGATGGACTCTCTGATAGGAGTGGGTTTTTGGCCAGTGGTTTACTTGATTAACCTTAATAAATCTTATTCCAGTGCTTCTCAAACGGGGTTGCAACCCCTGTTTGTTTCAAGGTCTGTTTGTCCCTTTAAGAGACAAGGAAAGGAAGAAAAGCAGCAGAGCAATGGTCAAAATCACTCTACTGTATAGGAATGGGGGACAATTTTCTGCCTCCAGGGGTCCTGCCAAGTCCCAAATATTTCTGACGGAGGATGGGGGAGAAAATTGCCCCTACAGGGTTACTGTTAGGATCAGGTTACTGCCCCAGTTCCTCCCCTGCAAAGACTTAAGGAGAGAGTAAATCTCTTCCTAAGTTTGATAAACACTATCTTATTTGAATAAAACCTTATTTGAATACAAATATATATACAGTATTTAAAACTGAAACCTGACTGACTGACTCATCAATGTCCAGCCAAAACCACCGGATCTAGAAGCATGAAATTTGGGGACGGTGTTCCTTCTGTGATGGAGGCACCCAGTAAGAACTGGTTTTGGAAATTCCACTGGAATGGGGTGAAAAGGGGCACAACATATCTTACTCTCTATACTTTACTGGCTGAGAGACGTTCTGCCCCAACCCCTGGATCTAGAAGCATGAAATTTGGAGAGCCTATTCCTTATGTGACAGGAGCAACAACCAAGAACGAATTTTAAGAAATTTAACCCCTAAGTGGTTGAAAAGGATGCAATGCATTTTCAGCCTATGCTAAACATTGAAGACTGATCCAACACCCAGACCCCAATCCTGCACTTGACCAGTAGGAGGTGTATCCATAGTTGTGGGGGGTATTGCACGGGGGGGGATATTGAGGATAAATGATGTGGGGGGGGGTTAACATGGGAGGGTTGACAGGCATGGGGGGGATCACACATGGGGAACACGGGTACATTTTGCTAGTTGAATAAATAAAATAAATAATTAACACCTTTAGCTGATCTTCTGTATGTCAAATAAGGAAGATAATTTCACTCCATGGGAACCCAAAGGTATGCTACAGGTCTCCTTGCTACTAGGCAGGACCTGAGACCGTCAGCATACCAAGTGGTACAATGCACACTGTGACAAGCTACCAGGTGGTTAATGGTCAGCATGTGTGATCAGTAGCTAAGCTGCCATTTTCAGTTTACCTTTTATTTGCAGTCCTCTTTGGGGAGGAGGCCTGGGAAAGCAAATGGCTTCGTGTGTGTCCTGCATGCTGAAAATGCAAACAGCGGAAGTTCCTTGCATATTGTGTATTAAGTTGAGCTGTGCTGTTTTGTTTGTTTCCTGATGGGCCCTCCAGAATTTTTCACTGCTAATAAATCTGTTAGTGTTGGACCAAAGATCAGACAAAAAGACAACTTCTCATTTGTTCTTTGTGCTTGTTCTCCTTTTTTTAATGTAAACAGTATGTACATCACCATGCAGCAGTTAATTCCAAAGAGTCATAAGTAAATATTTTTATCATTATACAGGATGTAAACTTCATTGCTAATCTGTTTGCACTTACAGATCTGTGGGGAGCACTTCTGTGTTTTGGCAATGCTGGGTTGAGTATCGTTAGTGGAATTTGGCAAATGAGCCAATTAAAAACATTATCCCCATTCAGATGTATGTTTGATGCATTTATGTAGGTTGGATGCAATCCAGGGAAACTGAAGCATTCTGAAGTCCCATTGAAATCTAAAAAAATTACAAAAGATCATTCATTGCTGAAGTTCCTTTGGTTCAAGGGGATTTGGGGATGTTTCCCTTTGAATTGCAGTTGTCCTGAATGAGCCTGTGGCCTGCCCCTCCATCTGGCCTGTGGGTAAGCTCTGTAATCCTCTGGAGGATATGTTCAGGGTGGGGAGGCTGTACCCACCTACTCAGTGTGTGTACGAAAGTACTTTGGAATTGGTTTGAACATCACCTCCCCTTTCTGTGCTATGTTTATGAACTATTTGAATTCATTAGTTCATAGGTTCAGTCT
Source organism: Cryptoblepharus egeriae (assembly GCA_030015325.1). NCBI lineage: Eukaryota > Metazoa > Chordata > Lepidosauria > Squamata > Scincidae > Cryptoblepharus > Cryptoblepharus egeriae. The sequence goes on from JAREYC010000007.1 coordinate 56,743,352, forward strand.
CTAATATACTTATTTATATAAATTTAGTCAAATTTGAAATGTAAATCAATGCCTTTTTCCAACACAGTTTCAGAGAGATGTGGCCCTCTTCCCAAAAAGTTTGGACACCCCTGGCTTATATGATTCTTTGTTCCACACAAGTGACACTCCAGTGTTTTGTAATAACCAGGATTCTATAAAAAAAATTACACCGATATAGGTGTCTGTTATTATTCCCTAGGGTTTCATTCCAGAACATCCAGTGGATTAAAAAAATCAGTGTACAATGGTGCCTCATGTAACAAATTTAATTCGTTCCGGAGGCATCTTTGTAACATGAAACATTCTTTACGTGAAGCGGATTTTCCCATAGGAAATAATGGAAACTCAGACGATTGGTTCCACAACCCCAAAAATATTCATATAAAATATTAACTGGATGTAAAAATGATGACAAAACACTGGAATTGAATTAAAAAAACATGCATTCAGTATGCATGATCTTATGAAGTCTACTTAGGCTGCAGTCCTAAAGACACTTTCCTGGGAGTAAGTCCCATTTAACACAATGGGGCTTACTTCTGGGTAGACATGGTTAGGAGGCTGCAATCCAAGACACCTTCAAAGTGTCTCCCCACTTTCTCCTTCTCTCCATCCTGAGCCTCTCTCTCCCCTGCTCCCTTCTGGCTAGCCCTGAGCTGCTTCCCTCTTCTCCACTGCTCTTCTCTCCCTCTGCCCAGTGGACATCCGGCCACAGGAGGAACAGCATGGAAGTGTTGCTTTCACTTTGTGCAGGTGTGCTAGGCAGCCCTGATGCTTTTCAAACAGGCTGCTGGCCAGCGCGTCTGCCCCAACTGCCAACGAATGTGTTCTTTACGTGAAGCACATTTTGTTACGTGAAGCAGAATCCTAGAGAAATTTTTGTTTGTTACATGAAACATACTTTACGTGAGGCGTTCTTTACGTGAGGCGCCACTGTATAAAGAAAACAATGGAATATAGGTTTAAAGTGCCACTTCTAGGTTTCTTGCTCCTCTATTGTGTCAAATTGAATGAGGTAGTGCCTCAAATCTGCAGGGGTTTGATTCTGGGCCTGAAAAATGGAATTATTGCTTACATAACTACTTTTCTACAATAGGAGAAAAGGCATTTTTAAAACTGATTTGTAGCGGCCATTTGTGTTGAGTCAAATCAGTGTATATAAAATCCATGTATAAACAAGGTTGGACCTGTACATATTTTACCAGAAGCCTGCAGCCATTATTTCAGCTTGTATATTTCAGTTCAGTGGTGCCTCACACAACTGGAGGCATGCTTGTTATGTGAAACACTCTTTACATGAAGTGGATTTTCCCATGGGAAATAATGGAAACTCAGACGATTGGTTCCACTACCCCAAAAATATTCATATAAAAATATTAACTGTTTATAAAAATGATTGCAAAACTGTTTATAAAAATATAACACAGTAGAAAACACTGTGATATACAGTTATACACAACACTGCAAGAAAGAAAGTACTGTACAGTACTGAACTGTACTGTACCTTTGAAAACCTTCATGGCTGGTGTGAGGATTACAAAGAGGGGAATGACTTTGGCTGCAATCCTAAAGACACTTTCCTGGGAGTAAGACCCATTGTACAAAATGGTGTTTATGTCTGAATAGACATGATTATGAATGTGCTCTTTCACAATCACTAACGGAATCACTGCTATCCATTGGCTCAATGGAATCTTTGTCTTTATGTACAACTTTAACATTCCCAAGCTGCTGATGGGAAGCAGCACTAGAACACTGATAAGGCACACCTTCCATGCTGCCACACACAGATCCTACATATAAACTTGGCTCAGGCTGGTCCCCCGGACCTCCCATGAGTTCCCTTGCCATGGAAGCCTGTTCCAAACTTCCTCAGAAGTGCTCTTTACTCAAGACAGTGCTCTTTACACAAGTCAAAATTTCTGCAAAAAATTTGCTCTTTACACAAAACGCTCTTTATTCAAGTTGCTCTTTACTCAAGGTACCGCTGTGTATATACGGTATATATTCCAGAGCATGTGTGTGTATACATATATATATATGTATATATATTCTCTACCTTGCTAACTCAGAAATGCCATACTTGTATGCCTTAATGATATATATTCTCAGCATCACTTGTTTTTGTCTCTTGTTCAATGCTGCTCAACAGTCTTCCATGTGCTGCTTCTCTGTCTTTTTTATATATAATCTTGCTGGCCATTTTGCCCCTTTGTCTTCACCTAGCATCGGTGCAAATGTCAGGAAGCTAATCTAACTTTGCTGCAGGATGACATCACTGTTACTGAACAAAAGTCCACTTTTTAAACTAAAAAAATGTTCCAGAGCAGAGTCCAATCAGTCTGTGAACACTCAGATTCAGATTAGAAAGCATAAGGTTGGGGTGGGGGAATTTGGGACCCTCAGGACAAAAAAGCCCCTGTGAGCTCCTGCTTATGAAAATTAAACCTTAAGTTTAAGTGTAACTATTCCTCTAATATCCACATTTTATAACATAGGACATTTTTTTCATTTCATTCAGTTTTCAAGACACAACCAGCTTGCTTAATTTTTTGGGCAGGCGACTGACAGAGAAATAAGTAAAGAATACTTTTGATTACCATTTTAAGGTCATCTGGCCATCTGGCTTGCACAATGGCAGTGTGGTTGCATCCTTTAGGGTGATGGGGACAGGGTTAGAACAGTGCTTCTTACTAGTCTTGCTTCGGTGGCCTACTTCAGCAACGTGCCCAAAATCCTTTGTGAGTTCTGAGTAGCGCCAGCCTGCAATCCATGGGACATGTGTTCCTTTTATGCCAATAAAGGTGTTTGAATTGAATTGAAAAAATTGTGTGTTCCATTTTCTTTAAAAGTAAGCATGTTAAAAATAAAAATGATACCATCCCAAGTAGGATTTAAATATTCTTTATATCATTACTTTGTCGATGCATACAATGCATTATAACTCTGCTATTCTGTTGTGCGCCTTGTTGTTCCTTGTTATCCACTAGGGTTTTGTTTCGAAACCTCCTGTAGATAAAAGATCAGTGGATTTAAAAAACAGTGGAACAATAAAGACCCGCTTCTTTATTTCTTGCTCCTCCATTGCTCCTATATAATATATAGGAGCCTATATATATAATGGAATAAAGTTGTGCCTCAATAGCTGCAGTCATTTGATTCTGGATTCTGATTCTGCAGCATTTCATTTCTCCTTATACCAAAAATATGCATAAAATAAAATTTAAAAGTGTGTCTCCTTACAGTGGTTTAAAAACAGCTTTTCTTATTGTTGTGGAGAGACAGCAATCAGAAACGCAAAGGACAGTCTGCCTTTGACTGGCCTGGCTGAACAAATAATTGCTTCCATCACGACCTCTCTTGTAGAAAAGAGAGCAACCTTCTTTTCAGTAGAAGGTCCTTTTTTCATCATGACCTTCTTTTCAGTAGAAAAGCAGTTTTTAAAACTGATTTGCAGTGGCCATTCGTGTTGAGTAAGATCTATGTATTAAAAAATCAGTGTATAATAAGGGTGGACATGTAAAATGTAATTGTGAGGCTTTTATTGACTTTATATGATTGATCTTAGTTTTGTGTTGGTTGAGCCATATTGAGAGCCCAATATGGCTGAGTGGCAGAGTGTAAATGAAAAAAAATATGTGATTGCCTTTCAGAGTTGTTGTCCATAACACTGATTACAAACAAGCAAGCAAACAAACAAACTGATTGAATTTAGTTGGGATGGGGCTTCTAATATCTTGCAATCTAGGGGGAAAAAACTTCTCTTATGGCTGAACAGACTTTTTTGTCTGTCATTGTTATATCACCAAGAGATTTCTGAGTGCATTACATTTTTTTTGCCTTCCAGGGTTTTTCTTGTTAGAAAGCAAATTTGATTCCTGGAAAACCCCATGAACTGCTAATTGAGGGAAGAGAAGCTCTTTGAAGGAGAAAATGTGTCTACTGATGTTTGGCAAGATATAGTGGAAAAAGAATTAGTAGTCATTGGTGAAGATTTGGCTTATGTATTGGAAATGTGCAAAGTTGCATGGTGATGTATGAAACCCCTTGGTGGACAGATTAAAAGGCACTGAACATGCAAAGAACAAATAAAATCAAGAAAATAGTCATTGGATTGTTGCATTAAGTTATTGAACCGATTAAGACATCTTGGTTTTTATGCTATATAGTCTATCCAATTCAGATGTCAGAAATGCTATCCAAATCTTGGTTTGCTATCTAGTCCAATGCAGGGCCTATGGTAGTGGATCTTGTGATCCATAAATCCCATCACAGTGACACAAATGCACTCTGGAATTGTTGACACAAAGAGCCAGAGTTCTTTGTTCAGACTGCAAGAGAGGATGAGCAAAGGGCAGTTCTAGAGAGGATTAGGTTGGGGATCAGACAGGTAAAGTGGCAGTGGAGATAGGCAGGGAGGACGAGGAGGATCTCAATAGCAACAGTGTATACTATGGTCCTATGGCCCTTCCCCAGGCAGGCGCACCCTTTGATTCTCCTCAGATATACACCAGCGAAAGAGTGAGTGAGCATGGGTTCAAGGAGACCAGTTAACATATAGGTGGCCTATGGAGATGTAAGTAAAAATATTTAATCTCTGCTGACCTAGCCAAGCCTCTTACTCCTCTTTGTTGTATCATATTCTTCATCTTACTGCCATGTGGTAAGAGTCCAGTGGTCCTGCAAGTACAGCCAGACACCACCTGGTTGAGAAACACTGGTCTAGGAACCTTTCTGGAATATGGTGCATTAACCGACCTTCTTTGACCTATTGATGAATAGTGGAGATTTCCAGAATGATGTAGGTTGGAGCTGGGGCTCAAGTGGACATTTCACAGGTCATAACTAAGAGCTATGTGGTGGGGTCTTGCAGTTCTGCCATATCTGAACTTGCCAGACAGGGATTCAAGTTGACTTGGTGACATTGGTTGGTGCAACAGAATTTTTTAAAAAATAATTTCTTATACAGCAATGTTTTGTTGGAACTGAATTTTAAATTCCTGTTGGGTTCTGGCTTGGGAACTTATGGGAGATGTGGTATCACCAGAGCTCTAGAGAAGTCAACTGGAGCTTTTTATTTCCTTCATGTTGCTCCAGACTCTCTCACCTGTCAAACCTTACTCTGTATTTTGGAAGTAGGATCCTAAATAATTGCATGTGTTAGAGTGCTTGATAAAAAAAAGCAGGCATCCGTCAGTCTTGAAAGATTATGGTATCGTGCTTGGCGCTGCATACGCTGCATGTGAAGCACAAAAGCCTGGGTTAAATTGTTATGGAGGATAGGCTGTTACCCAAGCAGCAAATCCCCCCTCTCCATGCCACTGAATTAGTCCAATGGAAAGGCAGCACTGATACAATTGGATCCAGCTGGTGTCGCAGAGCTGGGCTATAGACAGGAGCTCACCCTGTCTTGTGGGGCCGGTCCGGGTCTTGAACCCTGGCCTGTTGCTTAAAAGGCACAGTGTCTTAACCACTTGCGCCACCCACTTTCTCCATGCCTCCACTAGGGTGATCACATGACTGGAAATTCCAGAATTTGTCCTCTTTTTTAGCCTCCTCTCCCAGTGTCCTCCAGAAGGGTTTCATTGTCCTCCATTTTGGCTTCATTTTGGAACTTTGAGAAGGTGCACAGTACCCCATCATGTCATATATCGTTGGATTCATATTGAAGAGTAGAATCCAATGCAACATTCAGTTTTGAAATATCTTGTTCCTTTCAAAAGTTATGGACCAAAAACCGAAAAAACAAAATATGCATTGAGCGCTATGGAAAGCAAAAGTGCCCCATATCGTGGCTTTACTCATGAGTAGGTGAACATGCCATAGTCTGCCAGAAAGGGCAGGTTGAGAGGAATCCAAGGTCAGCAGAACAGTCCTTGTCCAATGAACGCAGCCTCCAAAATCACTCCAGAAGGAGGCCCCTGATAATTGCATTGATCTCTACGAGAACTGAAAAGGAGCCATATTGCACCTTTATTCATGGATAGGCAAACTTGCTTTAGATATTTGGAAAGGTCAGGCTGAGAGGAATCTGGTCCTGATACAATGAATTTAGCCCCTACCAGGCAACACATAAGGAAATCCCTCCTCCAAGATGCTCTGCATTAAACACTTTTGAAAGTGAAACTGCACAGCCGTTTTTACTCGCAAGTAAGCAAACATCCCGTGGCTGGTATGGAAGGTCAATCTCGAAACTGCAAGGCTTCCAGAATGGCCCCAATCCTGTACACCTGGAGCACAGCAAATGCTCCACAGTGCAGTATTTGAATGTTTTCAGCTTTTATTTTGTCATGTCCTAATTTTTTTGGGGGGGGGGGGGAACCTTGTCCTCTTTTTTTGTTATGGCATATGGTCACCCTGTACAAAGGATATACTGGCCTGAGAAAGGTTGGCCGCTTTGGTTTTGGATCACTTAAACATGTGCCTTTTTGGTTTTACAATCTAATAATAATATAGTGTTGAAATTAAGCATGGGAAAGCAATATGATTTTTTAAACTTTTAAAAACACTTTTAACATGGCCTACATTTGTCCTACATTTTTGGGTGTCCTACATTTTTTTCAACATGTCAGGAATTTTGTTTCGGTGCCAGGAAATGGGGGGGGACGGACTTTGTTCTCTGTTTGGGGTTTGGACATCTCGTCACCCTGCCTCAGTACAAACTTGTGAATGACTGTAGCCTGCCAAAGAAATGTGCTTCTCCCCCTCCCCACAAGTATAGCTGGAGCAAACAAGCTGTAGGTAAACTGAGTAACTCATAAATGCTTTGGAGACCTCCAGCACTCCTCTACTTTGAACCTGTGTAGTAACTCCATGCTTGAGTGCAAGTCACACAATGTGGCAGTTGTTCTTCAGATTTAGGCCTATCAGTATTATTTACATGATGTAAAAGGGCTGGGTATTAAACCTTACTAGATATTTCAGTCTACAAAACAGTTGTGCCAAAGCAACATGATTTCCTCTCATTTTCATCTGAAGCCTTTGCTTGGTATTTGCTTATTCTGGATTATTTAATAAAGGTGCCCCTATACTTTTTGTGAGGTTTTAATTTCTTACCCAGAAGTTATGAGTCAGCAATTTGGTCCCAAACTGGGATCCTTGATCTGCCAGCCTTTGCAGGGTGAGCCTTGCCTGTACAAATCCATTGCGCTGCAGTGTCACCATTCAGCATCATGTTAATCGGCCTGGCCAGCATGAGTGTTGCTTCAACCATGCCTGGAGGAAAGGAATTGGAGTGGTTTCCTAAGGCTGTGAAAACTAACAATGAGATAACAACTGAATATAGTAAAGCTTGGGCAATAAGCTGTATTTCACCACGAGGACTGCTTAGCCTGTGCATATTTTCCATGTATAGTTTTTTTTAAAATAAGCAAATAAAAAGTAGAGAAATATTTGCATAGAAAATAGCTAACAATGAGGTCTCTTCTCTTGTCTTCCAGAGATCGAAGCAAAGGAGGCATGTGATTGGCTGCGGGCAGCAGGTTTTCCACAGTATGCCCAACTTTATGAAGGTAAGCAAGTTAGCTTTCTATGACATTGCTTTTTCTGAAAATGAGCTCGGCACCATCACTATTCATTTGCTGATACGTCTTATTTAACAGATCTTTGTGGTCAGTTGCCAGTGGCAGTCAGCACATCACCACCACCTACTTCTAAGTTATGCACTTGATGGCAAGTAACACTGGCTCTTGGCACATCGATCATTCCTGCAAGTAAAACCAGTCTTGCTACTGATACATGAAGCTGAAGTATTATGCTTCAGTGTTTGGGTTCTGAGGCTATAGGAGAAAGCACTCTTCTTGTTCCCTCATGATACTGCCCCTGTCCCTTAATGGTGCATTAGGCCCTTCTCCCAAATCAGAGGGTTTCGGGGTCAGTATGGCCAAGTGGACTCTTCTAATGGGCTTGGGCTGACTCCTGCTCCCATTCATTCAAATGTTTCACTTATATTCATTCATTCATTTTCTTGATGCACTTTATATGTCTTTTGCATACTTTTTATGTATTTTTTATGACACTTGCATATGTTTTTATATGTCTTTTGCATACGTTTTTAATATGTCTTTTGCATACTTTTTACATAAAAATGGAATTTTAAAAAATAGTAATAATTAAATCATAATATGGGGAATTGGATTTTCAGTTTAAATAACTGTTATAAGGCTGGACCTAGATGTTTTGAGTATACGTAGTAGAGAGTTACTATGCCATCAGGATCATGTTCACTGTGTCATGTGTTGGATGTGCGTGGATTCTGGGTCTGTGGTTTGCAGGTGATAAAGCTGATACTTTCTTGCAGTACTTTCTCTTGTAAATCAGAACGCTGTCAAGTTTGAAGTATGATGGGTCCTCCTTATCTGTGGGTTCAGCTTGTTCTATTGATGCTGAACACTTAGCCAGAGAGCCTAAGAAGGCCTCACAGACATGACTGGAAGTGTCTTCTGGTTCACATCAGAGATTTTCAATGTCATCCTGAAGTGTTCTGAAGCATCAGGAAGTTTGATCTAATAATACACATACTGGAAGTCAGAGTTGGGCTTGCAGTGAAACATGCAGGAAGTTCAATATGAGAATGCAGATCACTTTTAACTTCGTTTGGTAATGCTCAAGTCTGTTTTGTAAGTGTAAATTAAGAACCAGCAAGGAAAGGATGCTTGGGTTCATGGCGATGAGTACAATTGCTCTGGTTTAAAACAAAAGTAGTTACTCTGAAGTTTTCTCATCCTTGGAAAGAACACCCAGCATTATCGCAACTTCCCTGCAGCTGCTCGTTATAATGGCAGAGAGATAATTTGTTAATTTGTTGTGTTGAAAATCTCCAATAATGCTAAACAGGCATTCTTGACAAATGATTGAGGTAGGCTTTAATTTGCAGCTGCACTGGCAATAGAAGACAATTCTTTTGTTTGTCTATTTAGGAACTGAGTTTCCTTCTATTATGTTCTTCACATTTGGGTCTGACACAGTGCCAAGAAAAGTCCTTTTTAATATATGAGGAAAAAAATCTGTGAGCAGGGCAGTTCCTATTGTCCAGTTCCTTTGTTCAAGCTTCTATATTTGGACAGGTTTTAATTCTTCAAACACTTTGATTTCTGTGTTTTACCAATGTGTAGAATTTCTAGGAAGCGTTCCATGGCTGCAAGCCCACAGTTATACAAACAAACACTCAAGATGTGTGGTGGCCTGCACAACTGGCAATCCACCAAGATCACAAAAGTCCACCATTGTACAACCCACTTGTTATCACAGGAAGCAAACACAAAATTTACTGAGTCCATAAAGAGCCACCGTATGGGTACCACTTGTGTACAAAAAGCATCTCACCCTTTGTCTGCTCTCACTGTCCTTTGAATCCTCATTTTATCAGATTCACATTGAATCTACACAAACACCTTTGTCAGTGCTGTGTGTGCAGGCAGTTGTGAAAACATGGGGGGTTGTCAAGCACTGGCTGGCCACCATAAGCAGGAGGATGCATTTACGTCAGCAGTCATCCAGGCCTGTCTTAAATAAATACTTGGTGATAGCAAAAAGGATGCAACAACAGTGGCCAAACTCTGGAAGTTTACAGCAGCTTTGCAACTGCAATCAGACATGTATTACTTATACCACCATCCACCCTCAGATACCTGGTTAACAGATGCGACTTGAGCTTGCATTTCAAGCACAACCAGAAGTCCTAAAGCTATGGGAAGTGGAGCTAAATGCAACATTATTTTATTTATTAAGAGGATTTATATCCCATCTTTCCCCCTAAAACAATTATTTCAATCACTGTACTGCAACACATCAGTGTGCACAAATAGATATAACTGCAGGTGATGAGTTTTAGGGAAGATCATATGTTAGTACTGGGGACGTGAGCCCCTGGTCTACAGACTGCTGTGCCATGGCAAAAGGTTGGCATTCCTTGACAGTTTTGGCACCTTCTCGGTATGCCATGAGATTAACATTTTGAAAATCACTGCTCTACAACGTAAGATACTCGAGTCCCACCTATTGAGAGCCATGCAAAGAAAGGAGCTTGTTTTGGACAGTTGTCCAGCTGCTTTGACATATATGACAGTAAATAATGCTGATTTCCAAACTGTCTTTACTTCAATAGATCTTATATTTCCCATTGACATCACTTCAGTCAAGAGAGAGCATGACTTCTTGGACAGAGATGCCATTGAAGCCTTGTGCAGGTATGTGGAGAAATGTTAAAAAAAAGTAGTCCATAATGCAGAGCTGCTATATGTATTGCTCAGTCACTTATTCCAAATACTGTATCTTTCTCTGCTAGGATGTTTGTGGTAGGAAAATCTCTTTGAAAACTGTAATGATAGCGCCATAACCAAAATGATTTTATCCCTCCAATTAGTGCATTTTTTAGTTTGTAATGGAAGCAATGCACTTCCAAAGTCTGTCAATGCATTTCCACAGCCTATCTCTTGTGAGACCTTAAGCATTCATTCATTGTGAGCCCAACTCTATCCAACTTTGCCAGTGCAGACCCAAAGTAAGAAAATAACATTAGGGAATCCCCCACCACATCAGGATGCAGCACCAACACCATTGGCAAGTCCTCATCAGCTCTGGAGAATTGGATGGGATTGGGTGCTGTATATCTCAAATTTTGCAGGGCTTTGTCACCACTTTTATGTTTTGTTGTGGTTTTTGGTAGATTTTTTTGTTTAGTTCTACATTTTTATTTCAAATAATTTAATTACTGCAAAGAGTGAATTTTATTTTTGTAAGTTCCACTGTGAAAATAGTTTTCACAGCCTCTCATCACACTTATCTGCTTTGGCAGCCCAAGGGATCTATTTTGAAGAAGAGACAATTGATAATCTTTGAAATCAAAGGCACTCTTATCAGGCTGGTTGAAAAATATGTTTTCTTTGACAGATCAAAGTGGTTGGGTGGCTTAAATATTACAGGTTGAAAACTAGAGGAAAAAACAGCTGTAGAGACTCATGCAGTACGATACTCAAATGTTTCTATAAAACAAAAAAAAATCCAAATTGGGAGACCTATTACGAAAAGCACACACACAGTCTTTAACAACCTGTGAAACATGTTGTTGACTTCAGTGCAAGATGTGAATTAAATGGTGGAATACCCAGAAATGAGCCACCAAATATGACCTTAGTGGATGGATAATTTCAGGTTGGAGAAGGAAATATTTCAGGTGTCCTGACCAAGTCTTGCACTATTACTTTGCTAACCTAGTTTTGGAGGAACCATATGGGAGAGTATTGGCTCATTGTCTTCAACATATCAAATTCATATAACATACATGAACCAGCAGGGATCTTTATAAGGACTCAAAATATGTATTGTTGTGACCAATTTTGCTAGAAATCCATGAAAAATATTTCTTATGTACTCTATAATGCAAAAATTGAGATAGGTAATTAGTATTTTTACTAATTTTACAGGTCTTGCATCTTTTGGGGTCAATGAAAAGGTTCTCATGGGTCTCCAAGTGTTGCCTTTGGAGACAATATTATTCACACATAAATGCGTAGAAGGGGTATTCATTCATCTGTTTGAAAGTATATTTCCTGGAGAGCTTTCTTTAATTAAACACAAAGCATTCTTACCCAGCAGTTCATTTTATTTAACTTTTTGTGTGTAGTGTTTATTAAAGAAACTGTATATTAAAGAAACTGTACCATCTTGAGAAAAAAGGGGCTTTGATTTTTTTTTCTATTTCTTTCAGAAAGAGATTAGCAGACTTGTCCTGGGGCTATAGTAAAAGTAATTATATTACATACTGCAAAAGGACAATATAGACACCTGATGTGTGGAAAATTAGTTTCCCACTTTGAGGTTTCAGCTGGGTAGACTTAAGGGAAAATAAATGATAGCAAGCTGCTGTAGGCTGTACCATACTCCCAGGTTCAGGCCGCACATATTTTCTCTATCAGCTGCAGTTAGTAAAAGACTGATGGTTTTCCCCTAAGATTCTGTGTGTAAAGTAACATTCTCAGGATCTCAACTAAAATTAACTATATTGATTTAGTATTTGCTGTCCTGTGCTTTTCAATGAATGGTCAGGTCAACTCACTTTTAAAAAAATTAACACACACACCCCGTACAGCTCATAAAAGTACTGTGTTAATGAAAAATGCCTGGTAGGTTCACATACAGTCTTTTGAAAACCTACTTGGTACCTTTGAATCACTACTTGGTACTATGCACACACTGTCATAGAGAGAGGCAACACATTCCAAAATTTGCCACCCTTTATTTCATGTGTAAATACTCCATGGAAACTCATACTGTGGAAAGCATTAGTAGTTTTCCACTAGGGAAGCAAGAATCTAGTATGACCACACAACAGTTATCCCAATGTAATGTGCTCTAGTTCAGCAAGGTCTCCTTTTAACATCCTGCCCTGATTTCGGAAGGTTTGTTCTTATAATTTTGCATCTCTGTCCCACATACCTCACAGTATCTGGGGATGAGAGACAGTGTTAACTAAATATAATACTATTTTTGAGGCTTTCTTTTGAGTCATTTGCATGTAAATAAGCTTAGTGAAAACCTTTGCAGTGACACTTTTGTTGAAATAGCCAGTATCTCACAACAGCAATTTTTTTTTGCTTTTCTTTCTCCTAGGCGACTAAACACTTTAAACAAATGTGCAGTGATGAAGCTCGAGATCAGTCCTCATAGGAAACGGGTAAGTGATTTTACTAATCCATAATGATACTGTAAAAAATTAAAGGGATTTATGTTAGTAAACACATTTAAATGGGTGATCTTATGTTTGTTTATTCAGAAGTCCTTTTGAGAATAATTAATAGGATTTACTACCAAGTAGGAGTGCCTATTATTACAGATTTAACCCATGTTTAAGATTTTAACCTGCACAAAATTATTCATGAAATAATTTGCTTAACGACTGTTTTGTGTTTTAATGGAAGTGAAGGCGTAAAGGTGGATGGACCTTCAAGGCCATTTAGAGCAGAATGCGCCCACCAGGTTTCCACCTGAAGACATTCAGTGAGCAAGAACCCGCTGCTTCCCTTTTTAATCTGTTCTATTGTCAGATTGCTGGCAGAGTTTGACCTGAATCAAGAAACCTTCATAATGATGGTGGTACTAGATGACTAGATTCTCTTTGAGAATCGGTGTGCATTACAGGAATTGTGACAAAATGCATATGAAAATCATGAGTGCTGTCCTAAATCTATGTACAAATTTTAGTTTTCCTCTGGTTTTGAATTTTATAATCTGGAAAAGCTACAGGACCCACCTTGCAGGTAGAAAGTCAGCATTTTGCATTTAGTGGTTTTGAAAATAATCTACAAATAGAGGGCATCTCATTTAGCTGATGTTAACTTATTATGAACAGTTGTTTAAATCTGACAAATAGAGTTAATATTTGTCCTAAGTGGGGAGAGCATTCAAACTATCTATATACCATGCAGACTGAGGTGCGGCACCTCAGAACACTTCCTGGAGAAGACCTAAAGGTGCTTCCACATATATCTGGGAGGTCAAGAGAGGTCCACCAACATACCCCTGCTCAAATAAATCCATGGGTGCCAAATATGCAGAGACGCCCATGGTATGCCCACGGTATACCCAAATATGCCCACAGTATGCAGTATGAACTAGAACTAAGGAAAATCTTCAGATCATCTAAGAGAGAGTACAGGTCCAATCTTGTTAAACTCGGATTTGACTCAACACAAATGGCCAACTGCTTTTCTAATATTGTGGAGAGGAAGACATGCAAACAATTATTTTATTCTTCAATCCCAGAACCAAATCTCTGCAGGCGTTGAAGCACTACCTTTATCCATTAGATACAATGGAGGCGCAAGAAACATGGAAGTAGTTTCTTAACCTATTTTTCCATTTTTTAAAATCCATTGATTTTTTTATCCATGGGAGGTTCCAGAACCTAGTGGGGTTCTAGATAACGAGGGACAGCATTCTCTAATCAGATCGATATCTGTAAAATCAGCAAAAGGGAATTACCTGAGTGAGGACAGAGATTCTAATGACTTCACCCTGCTGGAGAAAGAGGACATCTGATTAGAAATAAAAAATAAAATCAGCCTTAAACACTCCCCCCCCCAAAAGCATTAAAACCCCAGAGGGATAAGGACAGGAAATTAGGCTTGGGGAGAGGGGAAAGAGGAAAGTTTGGACTATTTTTACAAATAAATTTTTTTAAAAAGAATTCACATTACCTATAGAGCCAGTTTGTATCATTTTGAGTGTTGGGGGTGGGCTGCCTTCTGGAGCACTTGTAAGCTCCAGATGCCTGGAATCAGGGCCATGCTGGAAGCCTTGCACCCCCTGTGCTGACCTTCCACACCAGCCAAAGTGATTGCTTACTCGCATGTAAACGCACCTGTGCAGTTTCACTTTTAGTGGAGCTCAGTATAAAGGGGAGGCTTGGAGGAGGGAACTTCCTTCTGGGGTGATTTTGGGGGCTGTGCTCATTGGATCAGGACCCTTCTGATGTTCTGCGCTTTCCACTGGACTATGGCACGTTTCTCTACTCATGAATAAAGCTGCAGTATAAATTGCTTTTATTTTCCCATGCATTTTCTTTTTTTCTCCATGCATTTTCTATGCATATTTTTGCTTTTCAGTTTTTTGTCATAACGTTTGATAGGAAGCAGCTTTTTCAAAACAGATTGTTGCATTGGATTCAGCTCTTCAAGACGAATCCAACAACATATGACATGATGGGGTGGTGTTAACCATCACAGAGTTGACTTTTTGGGGTTTCCAGAACCAAGATGGTGATCCTTCTGCCTTTGCGACCCCCCCCCCTGGGGGGGTCTTCACTTTAAAGACCACTGTTGTAGTGCAAGTCAGGAGTGCTAGTTGTAATCAAGTTTTGGAAGACAAAATGCAGTGCACCTGAGATCCTGAACAAGAGCCATTTAAGTGAGTCATCTAACAATCTCACATAGCTTCTTTATCTCATGAGGTCTTGCACAAGAGGACAGTGTGCACTAAGATTGTTATCTTATGCATGTTTATTTGGAAGCAAGTTTCCTTGATCAAAGTGGAAGCTCACTTCCAAGATCTGCAAGAAATTGCCTTCTGCCTTAGGCAAGACAATGGTGCCCTATCTGTATCAAACTAAATACTTCCAGGCTGTTTAAAGGGCAAGGTCACATTCTTGTTCCTCTCATTTTGTGGTGTTCGGCAGTCAATGACCTTCCTAAGAATCAAGGGTGTGATTTGCAATAATTTATTATATAGTTTAACAGAATATGATTACATCAAGAAATATGTAACACGGCAATCACTTGCATTTACTAAATGCACTATGAAGAACTGATTTCATGAGGCTTTTGTTTTGAGGGCTATTTAAACTAATAATAATTGGCTAGCTTTGATCAATCTTAATTGATCAAGGGTGTATTAGAACTTCAGCTCTAACCTCTGCCTTAATTGTGTTAGAAATGGGAATTTAGTGCAACATTTTAAGACAGAAGCAAGACACTGTATTCAAAAATACAAGCACAAATTTTGAGTAGAATCCATCTCTGATTTTTGATTCAGGGATCACAATCAGAACATCACAAATATTATATATTTGATTGCAGCCGGATAGTAACCTCTGCTTGGCAGTCTTGGCTCAATGCTGCACGGGGATCTGAATTTTCAAGTACTTCCATCATCATTTGGGATTGAATGTCTGTTCACACTCACATAGGACTGTCTCAAGGAATGTTGAGACACTATGTGCCACTCAATCCAGCTCAGCATCATTCTACTTTTGTGAAAAAAATAGTATTTCATGGAACACCTCACATTCTGTTTCCTTGGTTTAAGGATAGACATTTAGGTACAATCCTAAAGACAATCTCCTGGGAGTAAGATCCATTGAACACAATGGGGTTTACTTTTGGGTAGACATGTTTAGAATTGTGCTCTTAGTGTTAGTTTAATTTTCTTAGATCAACCCACCCCATTTACAAAGAAGTTGAATTTGGTGTAAAAAAAGGCTCTGAAGATGATCTTTCACCCACCATATTTTTGTGCTGGTTTTTTCCATTGCTTTACTTTAACAGATGGTTAATGCCTGTTTTAAACAATCTGTCCATCAGTCCCAGACTTGTAGCAGCTAATCAGGTTGGAGGGCAGGTTAAAAGACATAGGCTATCTAATTGCCTCCAGGATGTCAACCAGACAAAGCTTAAAAGAGCTTTTTTATTTTTAAGCAGAAATGAAAGTTCCAGACAGTTGCACAGTAGAGTAAATGATCAACATCACAAATTGTAGTAATTCAAAAGTATTCAATCCTTACTTTAATGAATGAGTAATCTAAAGCTTTAACCAATTTAACATGATGGGCAGCATAATCCTCCACTCTCCTTACTCCAAGGAGACCTACAGCATGCTTAAATCCAGTGCATGATGCAACAGTAGCTGTTTGGCACTGCTGGTCCTGTGTTGGATAGAGATCTTAGTTCGGGGGTGGATGGAAGACAGAGTGAAGGGGTCCCAGAGCAATTAAAGGTACCAAGCGAGAGCGCTATGCCCCAGCTGCTCTTTTCTTAGACTCTTACTTTGGTTTGGTTTGGTTTCTAGATTATTTTTTTAAAAAACTTAGAAATATATGCTGACAGTTGGTCCCAAAATACAGTAGATAAAATAGATAAATAATTTAAGTTGATCCTTTTCTACATAAATGGAAAGCGGAGCTGCCACACTGGAAATTTAGCTTTCCAGCATCAAGTTTAAGAGGTTCAGCCAGATCTTTATTGTGCATATTCCTTTCAAGTACTGCCTATAAATAAGCAATGAAAGGGTATGTGTTAGTGTAATGTTGACAGTTCATCTGCATGCACCATCTGGAGATTTCTGTTTCTCAGAATCCAGGCTGCCCCAGTATTGCAAGGCCTGCGGCAAAGCCTGGAAAAGGCTGTTCTTGAGACACTTTCATACTGTCAGCTGCTAAGTAATGGAATAGAGAAGGCAAGACAGGGTAAGGCCTGAAGGCATCAACCTGCAGCAGTCTAATAGGCTCTCTCAAACTCTCATTAGTCACACTTGGAAGACCTTTAAGGAATTATGTTCCTACAGTTCACAATGCCTCTTAGTTGCATAGAGAAAGAGAAGCCGAATCAACAGATGTCAACATTGGCCTCTTGGACTTCAGTTGAATATTTTATGCATGCCACAATTCTTCACTGATCTAAATGATATTTGCTATGACCAATTTAACATCTGCAGATGCTCAGGAGTGAATAATAAGGGATAAAATGTATTGGTGACTCTGGTTTCTTCATTTTATAAACCTGTTCTGTTTTACTAAGTTTCAAAGAAATCAACTTAATGCATTAAAGATCAGTATCATGATTGTTTTGATATTCAGCATCATTGTTCTTGTTGAATCAAAAAGGGGGAAGGGTTGACTAGATGTAACAGAATTCTGTCATTAATGAACATCTCTTCCCCTACTTGTTGATTAAAGGGATGAATATCTGTATCTGTCAAATGGAAGACCACATTTAATGAGACAACTATAGGAGAACATCAAATTTCCAGTTGAAGACATATTATCTAATAGTAGAGTGGGCACCCAGAATATACCAATACTGGGCTTGTATACATCCAATGTGCACCTACAAATTTCAGAAGTGTTCTGAGGTGCAGCAGGGGTCTATCTCAAAACACCTGCCAGAAGGCACATCCAGTTTCATCCAGGAGGTTGTCTGAGGCCCTTCAGCCACAGATTTAATTGTCCATATAATTCAGTATTCCCAGTGGATCCTGAATCCTGAGGATCCCCTGTAATGCATTTTAAAACTTGTTTTGAAGTACTATCTAGTCTCTGCTTTTTTCCTTATCATGGGTGTTCTCTTTCATTGCAGAGTGAAGATTCGGATGAAGATGAGCCTTGTGCAATAAGTGGCAAATGGACTTTCCAGAGGGACAGCAAGAGATGGTCCAGGCTTGAGGAATTCGACGTATTTCCTCCAAAGAAGGATTTTAACTCCACCTCTGCAGAAGAGGCTCATCTTAGCAATGCAGCCAGCCACGAAAGCATGCTAACAGATGTCAGCGAGCACCAGGAGCTGGTATCTGTTCACAGTATTGGCAGCAACAGAAGCCACCCAGCTGCATCCCAGGGTGAAGTTGCCACCACCAGAACCAATTCTGTCATTAGTGTTTGTTCATCAGGCAATCTTGTAGCCAATGAGGACACCTTCAGTAGCTTGCCATCTCCCAAGGAGTTATCAAACTTCAATTTCAGTGTGAAAGCCAGCGAGAAAAATGCCAAGTCCAAAACAAGAAGCCTGTTAAAGAGAATGGAGAGCCTCAAAATCAAAAGTTCCCATCATAGTAAAAGCAAAGCACCTTCCAAGCTTGGGCTGATTATTAGTGGGCCTATCTTGCAAGAAGGTGTAGATGAAGAGAAGCTGAAGCAGCTGAACTGTGTGGAGATCTCAGCTCTGAACGGCAATCACATCAATGTTCCTATGGTACGCAAAAGAAGTGTCTCAAATTCCACCCAGACCAGCAGCAGCAGCAGCCAGTCGGAAACGAGCAGCGCTGTCAGTACCCCAAGTCCTATCACAAGGACACGCAGCCTTAGCGCTTACAATAAAAGAGTGGGCATGTACCTAGAGGGCTTTGACCCTTTCAACCAATCAACGTTCAATGATGTCATGGAGCAGAACTTTAAAAATAGAGAAAGCTTTTCAGAAGATACAGTCTTTTTCATTCCTGAAGACCACAAACCTGGAACATTTCCTAAAGCCCTCTCCAATGGCAACTTCTCTCCCTCTGAAAACAGCGCTTCTGTAAACTGGAGGACAGGGAGTTTTCATGGCCATGGCCATCTTGCCCTCAGGAGGGAGAACAGTTCAGACAGCTCCAAAGAACTGAGCATGGGGAAAAGGCGCAATTCCTCAAGTTCAATGTGCAGCCGCCTCAGCATCTACGACAATGTGCCCAGCTCTATCCTGTATTCTAGCACAGGTGATCTGGCTGACCTGGAGAACGAAGACCTCTTTCCTGAGCTTGATGACATCCTGTACCATGTCAAAGGCATGCAAAAGATTGTGAACCAGTGGTCAGAGAAGTTTTCGGATGAAGGAGACTCCGACTCTGCCCTCGATTCAGTTTCTCCATGCCCTTCCTCCCCCAAGCAGATTCTCCTTGATGTGGACAATGACAGAATGATACCCAGTGATCTTGACAGTACTGGAAACTCACTGAATGATACAGAGGAGCCCACCTGCATCCAGGAAAGAAGGGACTCTGGGGTGGGTGCATCCTTGACGCGCTGTAACAGGTCAGTGAGCACAGGCCTGAATTTGGTGTCAGAGGAAAGCTTAGTGCTTTAAGAGAAATTGGCCAGTATTGAATGTATAATCAAGAATGCTTGTGAAGAGCTGCTAATATTATTTGTTTGGATTCTTATCCCAACATTTGGGTCAGATTTCCAGATGCAGATCACAGTTTAAAAAATCACCGATAAGAATTTCCATAATAAAATGATATATAGGAAAACACCAGCCAGGTGGTGGCATCTGTGTCACCTGATGTGGGAAACCAGCATGTCACCCCTAGGAAAGACCTCGTGCCATGCAGTGGTCATGGTGATGTGCCAATGCCCTGTCCCCACTAGTTGTTGTGTTGTTGTTTTTAACACAGTTTGTTTCATTGTATTCTGCAAGAAATTATTGATATATAAGATGATGGCATTACTCAAAAATATGAAGATTTAAAACATACGCACTCCTGTACACATCATCCGGTGTGGCCAGCACCCTCTGCACTTTCTAGCCATGCTGCTGCAGCCAGTTCCAAGTAGACCTGTTGGGGCTGCTGTCACATTACTTGAGGTAAGGGGAAACAGGGAGATATAATTAGAGATCAGGTGGTGGAGAAGAAATTAAGCTGCATTGTTCTCAAACTTGTTATGAGTCACATAAGCAGCTGCTAAAGAAGGCACAAACATTCACCTTGGTTCTTATGTCTTTTAATTATTAGAGTAGTAAAGAATCCTGACCCGTGCTGCCCATGTTGGTGTAGTAGGATTAGCTTATGGTAGCTGATGACATTATTCTAAGTGACAGCTACCAATTTTCTATAAGCATTTTGCTTCATGAAATGTCTAATTTATAAAAGGCATACACAGTAGATCTCAGGAGTGCTGCCCCTATCTCTTTCCATGTGCACTGCCAAATTGGAATGGCCTGAACAGCTTCCCTTTTCCTCCTGATGTGTGCTGCTTTGCTTCAGTGGAATTTGGGAATTTTGAATCCAGAATCCTAGTTTGTTTTTCTTAGGCCCTTGTACAAGGCAAAATGATCAGACAGGTTCTCAGTTGTTTTGTTAACTTACAGTGCCATCCTAACATGCTGGAACAGGCAGGCTGACATGCCTGTGCTGGGGTGCTGCTGCACCAGCCCTGAGCAAGGGGAAATGTTTCCCCTAACCCAGGTAATGCTACAGCAGCCCCAGTGGGGCTACTCAGATCTATGTCACATCAAACAGTGGTGCAAATATGAGCTGCCTGGGCCAGCCTAGGCTGCACGGGAAGGGGCTAGGATCTGGCATAAGTACTGGGTCCTAATCCTGGTTCCCACTCTCTTCTGCCCATCCGCAGTTCTGCATGCTCTAACCTTGCTCCAGAACACTTTCCTCCATCCTTCTCTATGCTTTCCCCAACCCCTGCATTGGCTGAGCTCAGGCAGTGCAACACACCAATTCATTGCACAACTCATTGCACCAACCCACCTCCTCCTGAGGCGTGGACCCTTACTTCATGATGCCAGTAAAGCAGTACTCATGTATTGGAGGCTCAAATACGCGCAGTGAGAAAGCAGTGAGTTGGGGCAAGTGTGATGTTCTATGATTTAGTTGTACCACTGTAAAGATACAACAGAAACTCTTGAAACCTTTCCTCCTAACACCAGCAAGATCTTCCACCTTGAAACAAAACAGCTAATAATTCCTTTTTGCAATCTTGTAGTGCTGAATTTTTTCCAAAACAATAAGTGCTTTAACTTTCCATTGCCATTGTCTGACCCGTCTCTATAAAATAAAACTTCATATATTGTCTTCCACTTGCATCTCTCTCCTGAAGGTACCGAATGAGGTGGCACAGTTTTCAGAGCTCCCATCGGCCCAGCTTAAGTTCGGCATCACTGCAGATTGATTGTCAGTCTGTGACGCAGATGAACTTGCTGCAGAAATACTCCCTCTTGAAATTAACTGCACTTTTGGAGAAGTACACCCCATCCAATAAACATGGCTTCAGCTGGTAAGGAGCTGTCACTATGCATGGCAAACCTTTGATTACTTGGAACCTGCACATTTTACAACATAATGCTGATCCCCTCCAGCCAAAGGTCAATTGAAGAGTTAAGAAGCTAGCTAGTTTGCCTCTGGACAATACTAAGGCTTAAGCTTTGACTTGACTGTAGGGATTGGACATTGATGTTAGAAGGGCTGCTTTGGAGAATGTCTCTTGATGTGCCCTTGCAGATCTAATATGACAGTAGACCAAGAACATCCTCGTACGTTTACCATAGGTTGATATGGAACTTAGGGGCATTTATGTCTAACCCTTCTGTCAGACAAGCCACTGAGTACCTTTTATTGTTTACTGTCACTAGTGGTGTAGCTAGAGGGGGTGCAAAGCACAAAGTTTTGCAACAGGCCTCACTGTAGCAGGCAATCAATCCCTCCCCTTTGATATTCCAGGTGGAGGAGCAAAATTGAGACATTCACTTCTCTTTTGCTCCTTTGTTAGGAATGGCTCTGAAGGAGAAGATGATTCGCCACTTACATACTGCAGTGAGGCTTCCTAAAAAAAGTAATGCTTTGCACCCCCTAGCTATGCCACTGACTATCACTGTATACAATCAAGCCAGAATTCAGTATAGGTTGCAATCCTAACCCCAGGTAAGCTGGCATAAGCACCAGCACATCCCCTTCTGACCTGGAGGTATCACAAAAGTGCCATAAGATACTTCTGCGCCACTCCTGGGGGAGGGTTAGGCCACGGCACAGACTTCCCCTTACCTCCCTCCATCACCACGGGAATGGGAAGAACAATGAGTTGTGCCAGCCTAACTGGTTAGGATTGTACCCTGAGGGCACAATCCTAACCCTGAGGGCACAATCCTAACCAGTTTACTCCTAACTCACCTCTTCCTGTGGTGGTGTGGGGAGAACAGCATATGCCTGTGCACTGGCCTAACCCCTCAGGAGTGGGGCAGATGTTCCTTATGTGACACCCCCATGTCAGCAAAGATGTATGCCATGGCTTATGCCAGCCTTATTTGGAGGTTAGGATTGCAGCCTCTGTCTTTCACCTTTTTTTAATTCTACTACAACTTCATCATGTTGGTCTAACTAACCTACTATTTCCTTTCCACGGGACTCAAAGAATTTAAACTCCAGCATCAAAGTTTCTCCTGTTCAGAGGCTGTCATTATGGGAGCTAGGCTAAAAACAGAAGTTGTTTGTTCTGAAAGACAGAAATAAGTATTGACCAGTTTATTCTTGCATGCTCCAAATTCTCGGAGGACATAGTAATGTGTGTGTTTTCGTTCTGCATTCCACTGCTATGTGTTCTGACAAAACAAGTATTATTCATATGCTTATATCAGAAGCACGCTTATGTTGAAACTATGTGGAAATACAAATAGGGTGTATGTGTTTTCTTGTAGGGTAGATCAGTCATAAATCTAAAATGTTTATAAAACTATACTGCTAATTTGGAATTTTCTCAGCTCTTGCAGCTCTACTAACTCTGCGTCTTAATTTATCTCAGCTCAAGATTTTGGGCAGTTTTATTAAGTGGAAAAATAGGGCTCTGGAATGTTTGTAGGTACATTTTTCCAACCAGTCAAAATTAAATGGAAAGGCCTTTTGCCAAAGCGGTGGGAGAAGCGGTAGTGAAGGAAGGTGCGAGGGGCAGGAATGCTTTGAAAAGGTCATTTGTCGAATGGCAACTTCTTGCTGGCAAGCACCAAAAGTATTACATCAGTGTCTTGCTGTGACACAGGCTGGTGGGTGGTGGGACTGGTTTGAGGGCTTTCTAAAGCCAGTGGTTAACAAAAAGCTCATTGTTGACATGTCCATCTTTCCCCCAGAGTCCTAAAGAAACCAGATTATAAAGGGTCATTGACTGCCAGATTTGCGTTTGACTCTTACAAGTTTTGACAGGACCACCCTCACTTTACCCTCTACCTTTTGGCCTAACAGAATCTGATGTACGGAGAAGAGTGCATGATACATAGTATAACTAGTAAACTAAAAAGATCCATCGGTTAATTGATGCAACACTTGTATTCAATCTGTCAATGCAGATTTAAAAAATTTATGGGTCCATCTTCATTACATATTTGGGCATGGTGGCCACCCCCAATTTATACCTTTGTTGATATAAATCAAAGAAAACAAGATGGGAAATTATGAGAGCTTGCACCAGCATGTGTTGTTACTAATGGAGTTTTATAACATTTATAACATAACTAATGGAGTTATAACATTTTCATTTTTCTGCCAATCTGTTAAAAATTATGCTTTCCAAAAATTTGGAAAATCATCTTTGTTCAGCCAAGGGTGAGATTATATTAGTCACACCTCATTAAAATATATTAAAAATGGAATATTGGCTAGCTTGTATTTGCTAATTTGATTATATATGTGACATGTGACAAACATTTGACCTAAAAAAAACCACTTAGGGTAAAATCCAGAGTAACTACGGGGAGTCCTTGCTCCGGTGTAAGAACAACTTACTCTGGATTCCAATATGAATTTCACATAGGTTTTCACTAGGTGGTGCAGTAACTACAGATGCACATAAAGTCTCTTACGTGCTCCCATAGTTACTCTGGATTTAGGGGATAGTGTGACTTTTAAGTTCCGACTCCTCTTTTAAATGAAGGATTAATCCATCAAAAGTTGCTTAAGGGTGCATTTGTTTGTTTTTGATATTTTCTTTCAGTACAAGAGAATAAACAGGTAGCACTGCCAGTATTTCTTTCTAACCCCAAGCAATAGCTTCATCTTGTCTTGAATGACCTTCAGTTTTTTGTGTTTTGTTTTTTTGGAGGGGAGCTTAAATTGAAGATTTTGTAGTGTGCACATATATTTAAATTTGATGGATCAGTTTAAAAGCAGAAGACTAATTGACTACAAATTCTTTAATAAGTTGTCAGCCATAGTTAAGCCCTTGTAAAGCCATTTATGGCTCTGGTGCCTGATATTACACTTCCTTTTGAGATATTTTTTTTCCTATGTTGGCTTAACATAATGGAATGCTGTGATTTCAGTGCCACAATCAGATTTTCCATACTGCTATTCTCAGTCCAGCAAAATGTTCTCTGGTGTGTGTGTTAATCTTTATCATTTTCTTCCTTCACCACCACAGGGCTGTTCCAAAGTTTATGAAAAGGATAAAGGTCCCAGATTATAAGGACCGAAATGTTTTTGGAGTTCCCTTGACGGTTAATGTGCAACGTACAGGACAAGCTCTTCCACAGAGTATTCAGCAAGCCATGCGATACCTTCGGAACCACTGTCTAGATCAGGTTAGTTTTCCTTGCTCTCCTCTGGCCTTAGAACATATATTTTCAACGTTATTCAATGGGGCTCACTCTTCTGACCCAATCCCACTGAAGGCTTGCGCTGATAGAACAACATTCTGCAAGTGTATGTTGCTGCAAATGTATGTTGCTTTAGAGAGCAGCAGTTTCCAAACTTTTTAGCACAAGGGCCCACTTCTTAAAATGACATTCTGTCAAGATCTGTATAGTATTTACTATACTTTTAAAAGAGAGAGGGTTAGAATTGATTTACAAGTAATCATAAAAGATCCTCACACATTTATTTCCCTATATGTAAGTTCAGCTTCTTGCAGAGTAGTTAGCAGCTATCTTGCAAACTGCAGGAGCTGAACTATTTACAGGATATTTAGCAACTACCTGATATTGAATAGCTTGAGGCAATTAGTTATCCAATCTTCCCATCACCCTATGCAGTCTACTAAAAATTTGGTCATGACCAACCAGTCCATTGCAGTAGTTTAAGTCTAGCAGGAAGTCCAGTGCATGGAGGAGATGAGATGGGGAGTAGATCAGGCTTGGGAGGGGTGGAATTTGTGGCACTTGTGAACAAATTCTGAGGTCCTTCTTGGGCCTGATCTACTGAAACAAGTCTAAGTTGACACACTGTAGCTGCTGAGGCTTATCCCAACACAAGGGGACAAAAGTGCCTTTAAATCTACAGCAGTCTCAGAGGCCACAGAGATATTCATTGCCCTTGCTGAGCTCAGAATCCTCCCAGAGAGGTGAAGAGCCAGGGTGCCCTCACTTCCAGAGGGTCAAGACTCTGAGGATGTGTGCTTTCCCATATCCACCATTTTGGCTATCCACAGGAGGTTCTTGAGGAACCCCATAAATATGGAGACATACCTCTACTGAATTTGAATATGGCTATTTAGAAACTTATGTTTCAGAATCTCTCCCTACTGTTTGATGCTGTCTTTGTGCTATTTTAGCTTCTGTTTTCATGTGCAAACCCGTCTTTTCTCAATAGGTTGGACTTTTCAGAAAATCGGGAGTCAAGTCTAGGATCCAGGCATTACGGCAGATGAACGAGTGCTCCATGGGGAAAGTCAGCTATGAAGGGCAATCTGCCTATGACGTGGCAGATATGCTGAAACAATATTTCCGTGATCTGCCAGAACCACTCTTGACCAACAAACTTTCAGAAACATTCTTACAAATCTACCAGTGTAAGTGCTAAATTGTTCATTTAGTTTCATTTTTTATCTACTCCCAAAAACAGACTTCTCATTGCAATGTATAAATTGGTCAAGGTTGAGATGAGAAAGAAAAGTGTGTTGCAAGCTAATATTGTGTATGGGCATTGGGGAGCACATCCAACACTGCCACTGGAACAGGGAATAGAAGACCTCTGTGAGTCTCGCCAAGTTGGCACTTTGGAAGCACCACTAGAACAAAGCAGCAGGTCTTGCCAAATCAGTTTTGGATCATAGGAAAGGAGGAGCAGCCATTCTCGTAAATGGATTGTGATTCAGTGGGGGATACCTTGTCAGAAGAAGTATTCTGCCCATCTGTGTGTCCTGGTTGCAGAAGAATCTGTGTGTCTGTTCTGTGTATCCATACCCCAATGAGGATCCTACTGCAGAGTTTCTCAACTACTAGTACTGGTATCACTGGTGGTACATGAGGTGTTATTCAGTGTTATGCACAGAACTCCAAATCCCCCTAATTCTGGAAGTGAGACTAACAATGGAGACAATAAGTAACAATAACTATAAGTAACAGGAGGAGGCTTGGCTTGGTGAGCAGAGCTCCAGTGTGTGCTTTATGCTTACTGGAAAGTCCTGTCTGCCCTAAGCAACTTACCAGTGATTGTTCTGTTACATCTGGCCTCCCAATCTGGAAGTAACTGATGATTACATCATTGCCAATTATTTCCAGTGGTACTTCCAATACATGGTCCATGCAAAGTGGTACAGCAGGGAACAAACTTTGAGAGATGCTGTGCTATTGGATAGTTTGAGAAACACTAGGGAAGTTTATTGAGTGCTCTTTAGAGATTTTTTCATCTGGCACAGCCAAAAGGATCCAGATTCTGCTATTTCACCTTTCCAGGTCTTATAAGAGGCAAGTCAGCATCTGCCAGTGAAATATTTGTTGTGCTCTGTAACCATGGTGCAGAGTGATAGTATGAGGCTGAACATCAGTGACTGCTTTTTTCCCCTTTCACTGCATCATTGTTTGCTGAAGCAATCCTCTCCGCTTACTGAAGCACAGGCTCGATAATTTGTGATGCCAAACTTGTGAATAGTTTAAGGGCTATTTTGTTTAATGGCCTCACCAGTTCAGGAACGTGTTTTCATGGGGATGTATGTGTGACTTTTTGTAGGGAGACCAGGTTGGCCGAACATCATGCTTGCGTATCAAGTCGCCACCCACGTTCATAAATTAGATGGAAGCTTGGCTTCAGTTTAACAGCCCTATAAGCAGGACTGCACAAGTGATCTTGAAACCCCAAACTATATTTAACTTTGAAATATGCACAGTTTTGTTTTACTATTGAGTCTCTCGCTAGGCAGGAAATACCTGAGGGCAGTTAAGCTGTTGACCAAATAAAAAAATCCCTACATTTGCCATGAATGGTGTGTGCAGCGCACTAAAGGAAATCACTTCAGACTAAAATCAGAAATATTTGAAGTGAGAGTTTGCTTTGGGATGAATTCATACAGTTTGCATTTGGGATGCCTCTGTGTGGAAAAACCAAGGAGCTGATGAGAGGATTGCTAATCTTGTACAGATGTGCCAAAGGACCAGCGTCTCCAAGCGATCAAGGCGGCCATTATGCTTCTACCAGATGAGAACAGAGAAGTCCTACAGATTCTCCTTTATTTCTTGAGTGACGTCACGGCTGCTGTGAAGGAAAATCAGATGACGCCCACAAATCTGGCCGTGTGCTTAGCACCTTCTCTTTTCCACTTGAACACCCTTAAGAGGGAAAATTCTTCTTCAAGGCAAGTCTCCAGGTATTACAGCTTCATTTTTGGTTGCCTTTTCTGGTAGTATTTCCTCTTTGGGGATCCCTTAACCCACATGCTTGCATGTTGTTCCTGTGCATTCCTGATGCTATCAGGAGGCTATAGTAATAATCCTGGTTTTCGAAGAGGAGCCGTGTATCTCTGAACCACCCTTTCCCGCAAAATTAAGCATAGGGGAATAGGATAAGAACAACCAACAACTCTGTTGAGCTCCCTATTTCTATTAGGATAATATGAGTGGAGTTATCAAAAACCAATGTGTATCAATGAACATGGTCTATCAGGACTGTTTGTTCCACCTACATTGATTGCTTTTAGAGCTGATGAAATTTTAGAGGAGATGAATGAGCTCCTAGAAAATGATTTCACTGACTTGCTTCTCCTTCACCTCATGAGCCTTGATTTTGCAGTCAGTGAGTGATGTGCATAAATGAAGCATAATTCATCCCAAATCCTAAATTAATCCACGTGTTCTATTTGTGAACAAATATAATAGCTGAATACGAAGGTCACATTTTGACACAGAAAGCAAGACTTACTATCAATATTGTGAATTTGTTTGTTTATGAGCACGTTACTGTGACTACATCTTGCTACCAGTTTTGTTTTTGCTTTAATTAATCTTGTATGTTATCAGGGTAATGCAGAGGAAGCAGAGTCTGGGAAAACCTGATCAGAAAGATCTGAATGAGAATTTGGCTGCAACACAAGGCCTGGGCCACATGATTGCGGAGTGTAAAAAACTTTTCCAGGTGAGACATCTTGGACCTCTCCTTTAGGCAGCTTTGCCTTGATCAGTTGAAAATGCCCAAGGTGGAAAAGGTAAAAAGGAATATTCTGCAATACAAGGCCCCCATATCCATTGATGCACTTATCTGTGGATTAGGTCTCCTCCCCCAGTGATGCATCCCTGTGTGCACTCCCTCTGCAGGTGAGGGAGCTCTGCTTCCCTTGCCTCCTGAGAGGCTTCTTAGCTCAGCCAAGGTCAGACTGAGTTCTAAAGGGAAAGAAAGGTTTCTGGTTTCATGTAGAAACTACAAATGATTTTTAATACCTTATAAGACATTGGGAGACATTGGGAGCTCAGCAAAGTCCAGGGATAAACATCCCAATCTCTGCTAAACTCTGAAAACCCTCTAGAGCAGTGATTTTCAACCAGTGTGCCGTGGCACACTGGTGTGCCATGGATAGTCTTCATGTGTGCCGCGAGGAGATTGACATTCATTAATAGGAAAATTGGGGGATTTGAACGGTCTGGTGTGCCTTGTCAATGGTAAAAACAACTGATGGTGTGCATTGACAATTTCAGTGCCTTGTTAAGTGTGCTGTGAGATGAAAAAGGTTGAAAATCATTGCTCTAGAGGCAAGGGAGTGGAGATTCCCTCACTTCCAGAAGGTGGCAACCCCTCTAGGATACGGAGTCACCCATGTCTGTAGTTCCAGCTATTGCATGGGGAGAATGTTCCAGAGTAGAACCCCAACAAATTAGCCTATACAACTATTTTTTTGGTCTTTTATTAATACCATGCCTATGTCCATACAGTATTGGCTCCTTATTAATAGCCTAGTGCCCTAGTTGGCAACTAATCTTTCTGAAAAAAAGTTGTTGAAAGGCTGAGGCCCTGCCCACATCATCACCATCTTAAACAATCCTACAATGGAAGTGCTCTTTTTGTCTCGGGGTTGACAACTAGGGAGCCAGGTAACACTGTTTGATGTACCAAAATTGACCCAGAAAGCACCAGGTGATGATATTTCACTGGAGCTGAATGAAACTGTAAATATTGTGCATTATAGGGGATCAAACCTGCAGTTGTGAACCTCTTGCTTGTTTTTCCCCTTCTTAATCCTAGATCCCTGAAGAAATGAGCAGGTGTCGAAATTCTTATACAGAGCAAGATCTTCGGCCTGTGAGTTTGGAGGAACTGGGGCGCACCAACAACTCTGAGCCTGCAGACTATCGTTCTCACATCCAGGACTGTATGGATGATTTGCTAAAGGAGATTAAAGATAAATTTAAAGGCTGGGTCAGCTGTTCAACCTCAGAACAAGCAGAGCTAGCTTACAAGAAGGTATTTGCAAACACTGAAGTTACAATGTGTTTCTGTTAACTGCGCACAGATTTTACATTTTACACAGACGGGAATATGAAGAATAAAAAAAATCACACAACACATAAAATTATTAAAAAATAATTTTTTAATTATTCTTAAATAATTAAACATGGATAGTATTCACACTTATGATAATGAGATTTTCACAATAATGTAAGTGTTAATTGACTGGTTTTTTAGTCAAGTCCTTCCCAGAAACTGGGATACTTGACTTTTAACCTATTTTGATATTATAAATGCCTTTGCAAAATGTAAGCTCTTCCCACTAAAGCTGTTTTTTGCAGTTGATAATAGTAATTTCTGTAATTTTGTTATTGTGAATTAATAATGTAAATGCTTATCATATTAATGATGCAGGCCTCCGTCAGTCTTGGAAGACTATGGTATTGTGCTCGGTGCTGCATACGCTGCATGTGAAGTACAAAAGCCTGGGTTAGATTGTTATGGAGGATAGGCTGTTACCCAAGCAGCAAATCCCCCCTCTCCACGCCACTGAATTAGTCCAGTGGAACGGCAGAGCCGATACGATTGGATCCAGCTGGCATTACAGAGCTGGGCTAAGGACAGGAGCTCACCCTGTCTTGTGGGCCGACCCGGGTCTCGAACCCTGGCCTGCTGGTTAACAAGCACAGTGTCTTAGCCACTTGTGCCACCCACAGCCCTTTTATATTATATTATCATATAAACTGCTTTTCAAGTAGTTTGTGCAGTTGGTTACATAGGAAAAATACATCCGTCATTCATTCCCTGTCCCCAAGGGGCTCACAATCTAAAAAGAGATGCAGAAGAGATCTCAGGAACAATCACAGGAAAATACGCCGTTCCTCTTAGTTTTGCCTACCTAAAATTTTCAGAGAAATAAACAGAGGCAGTGTTTTGCTATTGTTCAGTCAGCTATTGAATTGTTAAATTGGAAAAAAAAATTAACAACACAGGGTTGTTTCAAGGAAGTGAGATGCACAGGTACACACATTACTCAAGATTTCCATGGCAATGATGTTTTGCAGGCATGCGAGGGTCCGCCGCTCCGGCTGTGGAAATCTACAATTGAAATCCCCGTAGCCCCTGAAGAGGTCTTAAGCCGTATACTGAAAGAGCGACATCTTTGGGATGAGGATCTTTTGGATGCCAAAGTGATTGAGACTTTGGACAGCCAGACGGATGTATACCAGTATGTCCAAAACAGCATGGCCCCACACCCTGCCAGAGACTATGTAGTCCTAAGGTAAACCTATACATTTCATCAGCACCAGATTTGAGGAGAAACCCCATAAAATGCGATCGTTTTAATTTAGCAACTGAAAGCAAATGTAACATTGTGTTTCAGTCTTTTCTGTCATTTCCCCTCCCCCACTTTCTCCCCTAAAATATTTTTATATTCTACAAGCCTTTATCATATAGCTATATTTTTACATTTTTCTTTTAACAGGACTTGGAGGACAAATCTCTCTAAAGGTGCCTGTGCACTCTTAAGCTCCTCAGTGGACCATGAGCGTGCCCCTGTCCTTGGTGTGAGGGTGAACGTGCTCCTGTCCAGGTATCTCATTGAGCCATGCAGCTCCGGAAAATCCAAACTCACCTATATGTGCAGAATTGATTTAAGGTGAACTTTTCATTTTGTTGTCTTTTGCCTTGCAGTGTGTTTTGTTTTCTCACTTTTTGGGTAGTCACATGTTTATGACCTGCAGAGTTGCAGGTTAATGCAGGCTAGTGCCTGCTTAGCTGTCTTTTTTCCTCACTTGGATACTGTAGAGTGAAAAACTATTACAGATTTGGAATTTTTTACATATCCAAATCTTCACAGATTTTGCCCCTTGTGGGTCATATAAGGAAATGGTTCCCAAACTTATCATGGTCATAGTGTTCTACTTTCATGGTGGCCATTTTTTTGGCTCTCCCACATGCTGCTTTCTAGGATCATGTGAGATCTCACATGATCCAAAATGATGGTGCTTAAGAGATCCAGGAAGAAGAACCCATCAGGGCCATCCTGGAGCATCCTTGTGAACCTCTGGCACCACAGTACTCAGGTTAGGAACCACTGAACCAGAAATGGAGGCTTGCTAGGCCTGACGAAAAACTTTTGGTTTATATGTGGATGTTCTGGATGTTTTTATCAATATGTGCTCTGTTCACAGCAGTGGTGTTGCTAAGGTAGATAGGGATCACTTGCCCTGGGCTCCATGCTGCCAGGAGCCTTTAATAGGGGTCTTAACCATTTTTGCAAAATCCAGAAAACCCTTTTTAAAGGTTCCAGCCATACGATGGGGTTGGGGAATCCAAAATATTCTCTGACCCTGGGCAGTCCAGGTAGGGTTGCCATAATTCTCTTCCACAAAGTCGGGACAGGACCCTCTGTCCCATTTGCCAATATATGAACACAATCCCCAAAAATCAGGATTGTTTTTTGGGACATATGGCAACCCTAACCAAGTGCGTTTCCTAAACATTTTTCTAAAGCTAATAGTTTCATTTCAGCATAAATTTTGTAGTCTTAAAGTTACTAAGAAAATTTTGTAACATTTTGAACAAACTAAAATTGAATTTCCAATTATGGGCCTTACATCCCCATTCCCAGCTTACTACTGGTTTCAGGGATTTTCATTCTTTGTATTTCATTTGTTTCAAACATGTTTTATTCTTCTTTAAAACAGGGGACACAAGCCTGACTGGTACACAAAGGCATTTGGAAATTTGTGTGCAGCTGAAGTTGTTAAGATCAGAGACTCTTTCACTGATCAAAACCTTGAGAGTAAAGAAGCCAAGTCCAGGTGACTACTGAAGCAGACCAGCTCTGCATTTATCCTGTCATTCACGTACATAGACATTCCCACAAACTGGCGATTCTCTGATCCAGAATGGGCCACAGTGTGGCCTTCAAAGTCTTCTCATGAAGAAGAGTGTCTGCAGTGGGCCTGAGATTCTAAGTCAAATCTCTGTGGCAATATCATTCATTTTTGAAGCTGCTTCATGTCGGTGTTTGGCCTATAGTATAGGCCTTGACTGGAAAATATTAGATGGTGCAAATTTAATTTTTGTTTGTTTGTTTTGAAATAATAATATACAATGTTGCTTAGACAGTGTGAATTGCTTCTGAGAAGCAAAACCTAGATATATTCTGGAATATAGTGAAAAAAATCCAATTCCTGTATAACAATAGCTTTATGTATGTATGTATCCATGTGCCATTTCTTGAGGGACTGTTGCGTCCATTGGATTCAGCTGTAATCTTTAGTGGGGTCTCAGTGTCTGGTACACTCAAAGCCATTGGAAGGACTGTTAATGTGTGGGGCAAGATTCTGCCTGGAATTTTGGACTGCATAGCAGAGTATCACAAGCTAATCTTTAACCTTTAATGTTCTGTTACCTCTTTATACATGACAAATGGAAAATGGTGTGGCATCAGATGTGGCAACCATGGCTAGAAATGGCAAACCTCAGGTTGATGCCTGATGAGAAGAACTTTCTGAAAACAACAAGAACGTTCAGTTTCTTGAGCAGTTCAATGAATAAATGAGTTCAGTGGCTTTGCCGTTGAACTCTGCCGCAACCTTTCCTAGACTGCTGACTGAGTGTACACTGACACAAAACATGCATGTGCATCTTAGGGATCCCTTCAAGAAAGAAATGCATAGATTGGCACCCAGCATCCTGATTCTCAAATGGATTATATCTTGGAACTATTGTGCTTAAAAGAAATACATGTCATTAGATCTTGGTTATTTTTATTCAGCTTGAGGTTTGTCCTTCCTCCTTTTCTGCCAGTCATGTAAAACTGCAGTTTTATATAAGCTCCTGTTGAGATATAAACAGGACTCTTTCAGTGCAAACCCAACCAACTTTCCAGCATTGGCATAACCGCGCCATTGGAACATGTCTGCATTGAACCATTAGGCAGATCAAACCTGGGAAGGGGGTTGGGGTTTGGCATGCACCACTGAACACAATCATGGCCCAGTCTGCCTTCCCCACTCCCCGTCATTTGTTCATCTAGCGCCAATCAACTTCTTGCCTGCCTCTCTCCAGACCCCTCACAAACTCGCTCCAGCAGGCTCCCAACATCTGTCAGAACAGATATTGGGGAGGTTACAGCCTTCCCGGCACTTCCCGGTTACAGCACGCCGGCACTTGCACTGACACAAAAAAAAACAGTATTTTTAAGGCAGCCAGCTGCGATCCCCCTCCTTTGAATAGGATTGGACTGTCATAGGAATAAACAGAAAGCTTGTGATGTAAATGTAGAACTGATACATCTCCACATCACTTAAAAGGTATCACTGGACAATATCTTAACTGGAGCATTATAAAATGATTTTGTGTAGTGGATACTGTATGAATTCAAAAGTATTCATATATTCCACTCCAGCATAACCAAATAACCTCATTTATCTACTTGGGTTGGGGAAAACCTTCTGAATGTTCAAAGATTCTGACATTTAAGGACGCACTCGAGTACTGTTGTCATATAAATTAAGTAGGGCAATGTGTAGGACTGCAGAAGGGATGATTGAACAGGCGCTTTAGATAATGGGAAGCTCAACTTTGTAGCTTAGTGGCTTTAAAGAGTAATCCAGATGTGTGTACTCTGCGGTCCTCTTGAATAGAAGTAGTAAATGGATAGAATCATCTAGGAAGGTCTGTGTGAGATGTTTTGCTCTTTGTCTTTTTTAAAGCAGTGGACTGTTTCAGAAACGTTCAGCAAAGATCCACATTATCCACACATGTTGATCATGTGTCAAGAAAAGCCGTTTGTGGGGGAGATAGTTTGGTAAAGACTGATTGCAGAAACAGAAACGTCAAGAGAGGGTAAAGGGGCCATATTTCTGTCCACATGAGGTTATTCCTCAAAAACTTCATCTGCACCTTGTTGTTATAAAAGATAACCATGACAAATGCTCTTAAAATAGTTGCAGGTATCCCCTTCCATTCAGGAAACCCTTTTTTGCAATCCACTCTTTTGACCTTTACCCTCAATGCAGAAAGGATGTGTATGAATGTGGAAGGTGAAGCTGTTGGATCTTCTTCAGGTTTTACACTAGCAATTGCATTCGCAAGTTTAAAAAATGCCCAGGTTCTCAATGATCTCAAGCTTTTGTCAGTACCCTCGATGTCAGTAGCATTTTAACAGTTTGATTGTGACAATAGCAGGCCTTTGAATCTTTCCTTCCTGCTAGTGAACCCCAGTGTGATGCCCCAGGATCTGAGCTATTTCAGATACTACAACAAAGTGCTTTGGTGTGGAGATGCAGTTTGAATATAGAGATGCACTGAAACAGTGTGAGTGAGTGTGAATGTGAAATGGAAGGTGATGGAAGATGGTGTGATTTTAAACAGTCTCAAGAGTTATCTGTGCTTGGAACTGACCTACATCAGGACTTCCTTCCCCAAACCCTCTGCAGCCAAGGATGACCTCTTGAATGTGTGATGTACCAAGATGGGGTGAAAAGCAGGACAGTTCATTCCCTCTTGTTCTCATACTGAGAAGTCTGATGTTGCTTCATATCTGCCACAGGACAGAAGCCCTTTGTTATTGTCAGTATTATTATTTTGAAAGCTTTTGTGATGTCTTGTGGTGGTGTTCACAAACACTAGTGTTTTTATAAATTGCCTACTGCTCTATTTAATTTCGGGTGCAATCCAGAGTAACTACGGGGAGTCCTTGCTCCGACGTAAGAACAATTTACTCTGGATTGCAATATTAATTTCCCATAGGTTTTCACTAGGTGGTGCCATAACTTCGTCAGCATAAATGTCTCTTACATGCTCCCATAGTTACTCTGGATTGTAGGGTTCATCTTATTTCCTTTTGATTTGTCCTTTCTTCACATATTGGGCTTTTCATGTGGCAAACCAGCAAGGGCTGCTACTGTCTTGTGCCCCATTGCCACAGTCCAGCCGAAGCATCTTTGCCCTTGCAGTAGGGTTGCCACATGTCCCAAAAAACAGGGACAATCCTGATTTTGAGGATTGTGTTCACATACTGGCAAATGGAACAGAGTCCTGTCCCAATTTTGTGGAAGAGAATTGTGACAACTCTATCTTGGAAAAATATTGAGAAATTGAAGGGGTGACTTCCTTTCTCAAGCCCTTCTGTTTCAGAATGGGTACTTTCGAGATCACTCACTCTTTATATCCTATCACCCCAACAGATATCTGAAACTATCTGGCTTGGGGAAGATTTTTCCCATGATTCATCCCAGGTTGTTTTGAAAATACCTCTTGTCCTATCAGTGCAAAAGGGGGATTATTCTCAATAGTGATGGATGGGTGCATGCAGGTCCTGAAAAATGGGAAGGGTAGTGGATTTGGCAGCATTCGGGATTCTGCTGAACCTACAAGTTTGCAGTTCACCAACATGAGCACAAGTCAACACAGGAATAATGTGTTAGATCCCTAAAAGACATATGGGAAGCGGTAATGGTGCTTCCTTGCATGTTGACCTGCTTTCAACATGCACCATGGGTGGTCTGTTGGTAGCAAGTTTGCAAGAATGGTGGTCCCAGTGATGCCTGTTCAGTAGTGGCAAAGATTATTTCAGGGATGTTGATATCTCTTCTAATGAGGTTCTCACATTTCTCTTAAATACTGCTCTGTCCTAAGAGGCACCACCCAGAATGAAGTGTGAACTGGTACCAACTCTTTCAGAGATGTTTTGCTGGGGAGGAAAAAAAGTGCTGTTCCAGCACTCCATTTTTATGGTTGTGAAATTTCCTGCCAGATAAATGTGCTTAGGTTCACCGCACTGCTGTTTCTCACAAATAGGGGAAACTCTGTGTATTCTTTGTATACTTCTAATACGTTTAAATGTGTAAAAAAAAGTATGTTGTACATACCATTCAGTTGTAAACATGTACACTTGCTCACAGTTTATTGTCCAGCATAGATTAAGCATGAAAATAATTATTTAAAATATACTTGTATTTATACCTCAGATACTCTTGCTGGAGGGGGTAGTGTGTTTATACCTCCAGTTGTCTACCCTCCCTCCCACCATGTAAATATGGTCCACACAATTAAGGTCTAAGTAAAAGAAGAAAAAGTTTATAACTTGCTATTATTTGTCTGTACAGATTATAATCAATAAATGCACTATTAAATGTTTGTGTGTGAGAGAACTGAGTTTTACTCTTCTTAATTTGGCCATTCTCTTCAAATGTTCAGAGACCATGGAGTCTGAGGAGCTACAGTTCTTATTGCTTTTGACTGTATCTTTTTAAAAATTCATTGCAGTGTGATGAGGGTAAGGATTGAAATGAGTAGCAATTTTTAAAACTCTAAAATAGCTCTGATTTATAAAAATTGCCTGGCCCAGCTGCTATTTGCCCTAAGAGGAAACTGCTGTTGATTGCAAATCTGACCAACTTATGAAATTGATTCAACACAGCATCATGTGAGGCCTTCCTGACCCAGCAGATCTCAGGATGGGGTCCTGCATCCCAAATTCATCCTCTTAGTGCTAGGCCACTTTTGAATGGTTCCAGTGTAAAAGCGGAAACGCTGTGGCCCATCCAGGAAATGTGTACAGTACATTCCTTCGACAGAAAAGGACACAAGCTGAAGACTGCCAATAAAGTGGAGAAAGTTGACTGATTGTACTGCAAAAGGAAGGAAGCCAAAAATAAAACACGGGACTTCATGTGTCACTTTGAATAGCATAGTCACCCATGGAAAGTCAGCTGAATAATGCTGAAAGTCGGCTTTCTTGCACTTCAGAAAGAGTGTCCATTTTCTTTTCTGGTGGCAACTTTCAGAATGCCACATCAATAATTAAAGTTCCACAGCCTGCTGCTCTGCCACAAACCAGCCGCTTCTTGTGACTCCAGCGACACAGCCACAGAAATGTCAAAGCTTCCCTGCTGTCCCAGCATTTCAATGGGGACACCTCCTTCCAACAAAGGGGCTGGGAAAGAAGATAAAGGGCAGAGGCCACAGGTGTCTGAAATAGGCAACTACTGTATTTTAAAAAAAAACTAATGCCAAACTTTGCACTGAGCGGCAGGAAAGTTCTAGTTCTTTCTTATGTTTATCTTATGTGAAGTTTATCTTATGTGAAGAGTGTATATATGTGTTTACTTTTACGTCATTCAAAACCCAAAATTTGTCACTATGCATTCCAACTAGTAAAACTACAGGAGTCCCAAGCAGCTTTGGAGAATAGCATTCTAATCCAGTAATTTTCAAAAATTATTTCTTCTTGTGGCACACTGAGAAGATGCTAAAACTGTCACAACATGCTATAAGTTTATTTTGCTATTGACATGGCACACTGTAATGCTAGCTGGAGGCTCAAGTAACCAAAGGCCCTCCTAAAGTCCAATTCTCCCTGAAATCCCATGGCCACCTGCAGACCGTTTATGGCACCATGTGCCATGTGCCACGACACAATGGTTGAAAATAGCTGTTCTAACTAGTCAGAACATAAAGCTCTGAACATTTGGAGTCAGCACTTTCTAGTTCTGAATATTCAGAACATTCAGAACTAGAATCACTGAAGGCATCTTTAGTAGCTGAAATGATTTTGTGTTTTCACTGGTATACTGTAGGGAGAGATGTTCATGCACAATGAAACAGTCCTGGTTACTGCAATTTGAATAATAATATTTTGACAAATACAACTTATATTTTCAGATACATAGTAATTAAATGGGAACTTTCCACCAACACTCTCCACACTGTTCTGCCTCCCTCTGGCTATGCTACTGCTCTGATGACATTTTAACACTGTTTCGGAACTAATCCCCAATAGGGCATGAAGTGGATGGAAGGAGGAAGCCCCATCAGCATGACTCGTACCTTCTTTGCATCCTTTTTAACAAACAAGGCAGCTGCCCTGTGGTTGTCCTACCCTTTGTTTAGACTTGAGACAGACATTCTCTTCAGGCAGACATAACTTGAATCTTGAGGAAATGATGTCCTACCGGCTTGAAAAAGGTCAAAGAATAGGGGAAATGGTGTTTGTTTTCCCCAGCAATCTCCTCCTTGCCTTTGCCCTTTGTTTTAAGTCACAGTGGAGCCTGAAAAATCCTCCCCAGGGAAGAGTAGGAAAATATTCACTCCAAACTGTCATAAAGAGCATTATTTATTTTACATGTCAGGAGAGAGACCATTTATCTTTTAAGATGTTTCAGCTATGAGTGATCTGTATGGCAAACTATTGTCTGAGGATGCACTCTAATAACGTGGTTATTTTATTCACATACACCAGACCATTCAACATCTAGGTTGGTCTTCATGAGAGCACACAAATATTCTCTACTTATTGGATGGATTAGGGCAGGGTGACCAGATGCCAAACCCAAAATTCCTGAACCCCAAGGCCAAAATTCCTACCCGCTGAAAAAAATTGCCAAAAAACGTATTTTTGAGGGTTTTTTGGGTTTTTTTGACCATAACTTTTGATAGGAATGAGATATCTCTCAAAACTGATTTTTGCACTAGATTCTGCTCTTCAATACAAATCCAATGACATATGGCATGATGGGGTACTGTGCACTATCACGAAGTTTCAAAATGAAGCCAAAATGTAGGGCAATTATGCCAAAATGTAGGACACCCAGACAGGAGGCTAAAAATCCGGACAAATCCAGGTTTTTCCGGTCATCTGGTCACCCTGGACTAGGGACCAGAGTCCCATCCAAAAGTGAAAACTCTTGTAAAGTAGAATCCGATATTTTTTGGTTTATTGATGTTGCTTCTAATGCTTTATTTAGCTCTAGGCAGAAGACTTAGAAGATCAGACGTATTTTTGTTTGGGACTTATTTTTTGCTCTATCTTAGTAGCACCCATAAATATGACACAAAGCTGTCTGCTCAGTATCAAACTCCTGTTCGTAATTCACTTTTTGTTCAGTTGCTCTTGCCCTATTGTATACTTTTGTGGCTGGAAAAATGTGTTTTGTACCCCAGCTGTCAAACCTCCTAAATTGCCTGAGCACCCTCTAGCGGCAAACAGAGATGGATGTAGTTGAGTGCATTGCATCGTCAACAATAAAAAAAACCCAAAATGGCTTGGCCATTGTTATTTTTTTTTCTTGCTGCTGTCAATGCAAATCAAAGTGGGTGTCTAACAGAGTAAAAAATCTCCTACATAATATCTATCACTGGCTGCAGATCTTTAGGCCATTCCATAGAGCTCACTGATTCTTCCATCCTTCACAAGTCTTCACCCTATCTTATAGAACACCCAGACTGACTAAGCGGGCTCTTGAACTCAGAAGCTTGGTCCCGATTGGCAATATTTCAGTTGCTCTTTATTGGCTGTCAAGAGTTCAAAGAGGTTACAGTACACTTTTTCCTGGGAGTAAGTCCCATTGCATTCAATGAGACTTAATTCTAAGGAGACATACCCTTGATTGTGCTGTAATATCCCAACCTTAGCTTAAAAAAGTCTGTTGGCAGAATGCAAGTTCCACTAGCAGAAGTGCCAGGATCCAAGCAGAAGTGGCTGGATTCAGCACGCAGAGCACATATGTGCTGATGCACAGCAGGAAGTGGCAACTGCCAGCATCAGGTGAGGACAGCAGTGGAGACAGGCAATAGTAGAGATGGGATGGGTGAGAGAATAAATGGAATCACATTTTAAACTTAAGTTGTGTTCTTAACAATTCTATATTCCTAAACAAGCCCTTCTAAGTGTGTGCAGCGTCTGTCTGTCTGTCTGTCTGTGTCTCTCTCTCTCTCTCATAAGGAAGTTTGAATGCATATAAGGTTGTAAAGGCAAGAGACTCCTAGACGTGCAGCATGCACTACTAGCATCACCTGCTCAGCTCAGTCTGGCTGCCACAAATGTGGCAGCTGCAACATGCAGTCTGGCTGCAACATGCATGTAGATTTTGAGGACTGGATCGTGCATTATGATGCTCTTCATTGCTGTGTCTATAATAAAAGGGAATTAGGTGTGCACAGTATACCTTCTTTACGAACTGCTCAAAAAAGAATTTCTTGATCAAACATCTGAACTCAGCTCCCCTATGAGGTACCTTTGTTCACATATGTATGCTGTTGATTGGGTTGACATGATGATTTCCCAAACCAATCAAGCTCATATAGTCCAATTCCAGATTGCCACTTCTTCCTCTTTGCATAGCTGCTTTTTGGTTAAAAGGAAGTATTGTCTACTCTCAATAAAACAATTTGTTTAATTTTCAGTGTGACATAAAATAAAATCTGGAGAGAGAAACATGCTTCCTCACCCACCCACCACCATGCCAGTGATGCTCTTGACAGTGTCACTGACCCCCCTGCCCAATGTCATATTCTATTGACCTCATTGTGGTCAAAATTGTACTGTCATAGAGGTTTCCAGACCAGAAACGTGTACCAAAAGAGTCTTTCCCATCCCAAGCAGCACTTACCATTCTGCTCTGACACCCTGGCAGATATGGGCACTGGGATTCAGAACATAAATGCTCCTCAAGGAGGGGTAAGGCTTTTTCCAAACCCTGGATCCAGCCTCTGGACCAGAGTTTGGTTAGCCCTGCACTCATCATCAGATGGCATAAGGAGCTTGACATCAACGGTGGGCCAAGCTATCTTTTGTCCAAGAAAGGTCAAGGCATATTTAATATGGATATAAACAGAGTTCTGTACTAGGATTTTCTCCTTCTTTATTAAACTTTTTCTTTTTTTCCCCTTCTTTATTAAACTTTTTCCTTCTTTATTAAACTGTTCCTAGAGTAACCTTATTAGTTACTCTAAATGGAAGTACTGTGTTACCCTCCCTGGGTAAGTTCTCAACCAACAGTGCAATCCTAAGCATGTCTACTCAGAAGTAAGTTCCACTGTGTTCAGTTGTACTTACTCCCAGGAAAGTGTGGCTAGGATTACAGCCAAATAGCTTTTTACTCCTGTGGTGGCAAAGGCCTGACTCTTTGACATTTAATGTGCAGCTTTTGAAAATTTGTTGGCTGAGCCCTTCTTTGCATCGCCATGAATACAGAAGAAATACAGAAGTGAACAAGAGATGCTCAAGATTATTTTTACTTACTTATTTATTTATTATTTAATTATTTATCAGGTATAAACTTAAGAGTCTGCTTAATTAAAAAATAAGTTCACTGTGAGTAAATATATTTGAGAGTCTAAATACTTCTCAAATATTGTGGCTCTCTGACATCTGAGGTTTATTGTATGTTAACATCAATGTTAAGCTAGTTTGTTATGTTCAGCTAGTTTGGCCCCCTTGTTCTCTACAAACAAGAAGTGTTCAGACTAGTCAAAATGTACCTTTTTCACTCCAGAAGAGGGCCCCCTAACATCACATCAAGTATTTCCTTGAGCCATAAGCATTTATAGTTCCACAAAATGCTCCTGTCCTTCCCTATATTCCCCCCCTAAACATTAGGCAAACAATAAAACTAAATTAGTTACTTCAAAAAGATTTTGAAGAGGAAAAACAAAGAACTTTTACTGTCATAGAGCACAATCCTAACCATGTCTACTCAAATGCAAGTCCCATTGTGTTCAGTGGCTGCAGTCCTAAAGACACGTTCCTGGGAGTAAGACCCATTGAACACAATGGGGCTAACTTCTGAGCAGACATGGTTAGGACTGTGTTCTTAGTAGTGCAAAATATTGTTCGGCATAAAGAATCTTTGGCTACTGGGACTCTCATTATATGAAGCTCCTACATAATTCTTCACTGTCTTCCCATTGAAGTCCCTTAGTGGAACCTGTGAGATATTCAATTCATAGACATAGATCAGATCTCCCATCTTCCAGTATGGAACTAACAGGGAAATGGGAAAGGGGG
This sequence comes from Cryptoblepharus egeriae, assembly GCA_030015325.1. Lineage (NCBI taxonomy): Eukaryota > Metazoa > Chordata > Lepidosauria > Squamata > Scincidae > Cryptoblepharus > Cryptoblepharus egeriae. The sequence goes on from JAREYC010000007.1 coordinate 56,785,785, forward strand.
GACACATGGCTTTATGAGAGGGTCTAAAATTGAATTATATGCATCACACAAGTGTGGACATCAGCTAACCCACGTGCTGCTCGACATGTGGCTGAATAGACAGTAGGATGAGAACAAAGATGCATATTCCTATGAGGGAAAGCATAAATAATTTTTATTAATATATTTTCAAACAGCCAGAACACTGAACATTTCAAACGCAATTCACATTTTAATGTCCATGTGGACAAATTCAGCAGTTACAGTAGAGTGTTTTTGATACAAATTTTAAACCCATGACAGTAAATAGCTGCAGAGGAAACAATGAATAGACATACACCACCAAAGTGTTAGGCTATCAATGAAAATTCACACGTCTGCTACACTACAAGCAAGCAAAACTGTTATCAAACTTACTTGCTAATAAATACAAATTCCGGATCCCATTAATGCACTGCGCTACCCTACTACAGCACATTGTCTGGGATAACAAGTGTTGACTTTCATGCCAAAATGTGCAAATAAACCACCAGCCTGTAAACTGGTTAACACCTGTTAACCCTGTAAACAAAACCAAGTCAAATTGTTCATTAGCATTGTCCATCTCACAGTGGAAAGATTTTCAAAGCAGGCACATGATCAACAGCAATTGCCAATACGGAACACAAATAAAACCTAGTTGCAAGCTTGACAACCCATTTGTGCTTTGAGTACTACTACACCCTTCAGACTCATGGTAGACTCACTGAAAGTTGCAGAAAGCCAATATCTCCCCCCCCCTGTATTAAAAATAATAATATCTGTTGGCTCAAGCAAAGCAATATCATGCATGAAAGATGTGACATTTGCAGTTCTTAAAAAAGTCTAGTAAATGGAATTCCATTGTTGCCAATGACATTTTTATTGCAGGTTGTACTTCAAGGCTCAGTAACACAGATAGCATGTGATCAGTTAAGACAAATTAAGCTTCGTGGAAGATGCTTTGAGTTAATATTGCCTTTTGAGCTTAACTTGGGATGCTGGTGATAACCTGTGAAACCTAAACCCCCCAAGCCAAGTACCTCTCTATCAGTGATGGGCACCAAAGAAATTAACAACCGGTTCTCTGCCCATCTGGCAGCCACTTTTAAATGGCTATTTTTAAACTTTATATGTCCTATCTCTCATTAACAACCGGTTCTGTAGAGTAGATGCGAACCTGCTGGAGCCCACCACTGATCTCTATCCTTCAGACCTGCTAGTGCTGTAACATCAATCAGAAACGCCCTCTTTAAAATGCACCAAATGTCTGCAAGAGCACACGAAGAAGCACGTCCTTCAATTTTGACATGCTTTTCTCCTGGACACCAACTGAACCCTTAATTATGAAGGAGCACAACAGCTCATTCCTATGCTTGTCTTCTCAGAAGTAAGTCCTATTATACACAATGGAGCTTACTCCCAGGAAAATCTAGGTAGGATTGCAGCCTGAGACATTGAAACAGCTTCTTGGAGAACAATCCTAACCATGTCTACTCAAAAGGAAGCCCAATTGGGTTCAGTGGGTCTTACTCCCAGGAAAGTGTCTTTAGATTACAGCCTTAGTGTCAAGGAAATAGAAGATTAGAATAATATCACAAAAACTGAAAGGTGATCGTAGCATTCTATGGCTGAAAATACAAACATCTGGTAGATAAAATTAGCATGTGTGTATCCCTGATACATAGTAATACCTCCCATAACTTTGGGGATACATTCCTACAGGAATGTGTTACTTGCTGGTCTGCACTAGGCAGAATACACTGCTCTAATGGGCTGCTGTAGCTGTCAAACATACCCAGGACAAAAGCACTGTTAACAGAAAACCAATGAGAAAGAATAATGTACAGGTGTAGAATGAAAGAATGATGTAATGAAATGGATGAAAGAATAATGTACATGTGTAGTCTAATTATATGCTATTTAGATGCAATTTATTATATGCTATTTAGATGCAGTTTTTGCCTCCAAGCAAATGAAGTGGCTCTTTAAATTGAAAGATAAGCATCCCTTAAAGTCATAGTTAATGGCTTAAAGGAGCTTGCAAAATTGCTTGTACATGCTTTCAAATTGCAGGAGCTCGGCTCCTTACAGGGACCTTAGCAGCCACTTAAAAGGAAACTTGATTCATTGCTTGCCTTGTTACCATAGTATAGGCTATGGGTGGCACAAGTGGCTAAGACACTGTGCCTGTTAACCAGCAGACCAGGGTTCAAGACCCAGGTTGGCCCCACAAGACAGGGTGAGCTCCTATCCTTAGCCCAACTCTGCAACACCAGAACTAATGTCATGATTAGGGAGGTTCAACCTGTAGTTTATGATGTAAAACAGGTTGGCTTGACTGAGCCACAAAACATCCATTGGAGGACATTCTGTGGCAGTAAATACCTGCTTTGATTTTTTTTAAAAACCAATTATTTTATTAGAAAAAATTATTTTATCAAAAAGACAAAATTCTCATCATTCAATTTAATACCAAATCTGGAAGTGCAATTCAGTTCACAGAAAGCAATTTATTCTGATTGACAAGCCAGGTTCTTGACATCTTGGTTATTAGAAGATCAGATCACTTGCACAACAATGGAGTTTCTCAAAAATCCTGAACCCCAAAAGGTGTCCATTCGTAGTATAAAAACAGAAGCAACCTCTACATCAAGGATTTCTTCAGTGCACAAGGAGGGCCGGTGGGCAGGATAACTCAACCAACAAAGAATTAGTCCACATGAGTTAAAAGAGAAAAATATTTTAAGAGCTTAAGAGCACATTCCTAATCATGTCTACTCAAAAGTTAGTCCCATTATGTTCACTTACTCCCAGGAAAGTGTTTTTAGGATTGCAGCCTAAAGCTGTAATCCTATCCACACCTACCCAGGAGTAAGCCCCAGTAATGGGACTTACTTCTGAGTAGACATGGGTAGGATTGCAGCATTTTTAAAAAATTAATCTCAATCTAGTTGAACAACAAGGATATGCAAAGGAAAAAAAATCTCTAAAGAGTATTTTTTTGAGAGCTGGAATAGTGATAGAAATGTGGATGTCTAGATTTCACGCTTGTAGATTTTGTCACTTTTCACTGGCTCAGCAGAAATCTTTTTAAAGGTCTGCTTAAAGTACAGGAGATGCACACGATCCAGGCACCAGTACTGCAAAGTTCACCTAATTTGAGAGTTATAATTAAACACATGTGATAATATGGTAAAAACACCTATACAAAGTTGTAGCAGGCTTCTACACACAGAGAGACACTGTACAGTATGTTGTGTATGATCATTACCCTCTCCCGCCACAGAGAAACTACATGTAATTTACATGACAATAAAAATAAGTATTGCTAATAAATTTTTCTAACATACATTTGTTGTGTGCACACTATAGAAAGATATGAGATAAATCTTGATAAATGGGTGGTCAAAGCAAGCAAGTTAAGTGACTGTACAGGGGAAAAAAACCTGTAAGGCCATGCTTGTTTAGAGAAACCTTTATAGGAACAGTTCATTCTAATGATTTAAAGACAGACACCATTTTTGGCATAAGAAGAAAGTCTGTACGTTCTTCCCCTAACTCAGCAGAGTCCAAACTTTTAACTTCAGGGCTCCTGGACCTTTAACAAGTGGACATTTAGAAATTCTCAAGGAGTGAATTTCAGCAGGTGTAGCTTCTCATTTCACAGATCAAAAGCTGTACCTGCTGAAATTCCCTCTTTTACAGACTTGTTAAAGGTGCAGGAGTCCTTAAGTTGAAAGTTTGGACACCCCTGCACTAACCAACAGGACTACAGATATGCGTCTCTTTAACGAGGTTCAGATATTCCCCATATCCCCGTAGTTTGGGGGATATGATTTTGTCATTATGCAAAACTTACCTTTGTGTTGGTGTTGGTGGCCTCTTCCAGGTCACATTGCACCTCCATGGGCCCCAAAACGACTTGCAGAAACTTCCAGAATTTACTTTGGGTTTGCTTCTGAAAACTGGAAGTAGCTTTCAGAGGACTCTGCAGGCTATTCGAAGACCCATAAAGACAGTGTGACCTGGAAGAGGCCATTATGGCTTCCTAAATACAATCACCAAGATAAAGGTAAGGAGCTTCAACTACCATCCACTGTACAGTAAACTAATGATGGATCATCATAAATGGAGTCATTGGTCAAAACAATGCTAAAGAACATTAGTAGTTTTAGTGCCAGATCTCGCACCCCAGGATTTAGGATTTAGATCCTGCACCTCGAGAGCCTTTGTACAGTGCTGCTGGTCTTTCTTTAAAGGAATAATGTGTCTCTACTCCATACCTATACACCAGAAAAGCAAAACCCCACCAAAAACAGCATCCTTTTATTGCTCATGCCTTTTGAGGTGTACTCTTTTGGAATGGATGCAGATTTTGCAATTAAATCGAAGTATAGGGAATGCCACATCTTGATTCAGGTCATCAACTAGAAAAAAAGTAGTTGAATCACCTGTTCTTTCAAGAGCAACCTGATCAGCAGAAATGAACACGTGAAGCTCTTCATAGCATGGACAGAAGCAGATCCACCCAGTGGCATACCTAGGTCATTTGGCATCCGGGGCCCACAAATTTTTGACCCCCTCATAATTATTTAATTATTATCAGTATGAATTAATACAATTAATTAGATATTAAGTAACATTTTCAGATTTTAAAAATCTCCTTACTCATTTTTGCTTACTTGTGAGTAAAGGCCACTGTGTAGCTCAGTCCCACTTTCCATAGGGTGCAATACAATTATAAGTAACTTGTGGGTTGATTTGTGGGAGCTGTGTCCTAGAGATGCTGGATTCCACTCAGTCTGCCCTTTCAAATCGACTAAGGGCAAAATCCAGAGTAACTACGGGGTGTCCTTGCTCCGGTGTAAGAACAACTTACTCTGGATTCCAATATGAATTTCACATAGGTTTTCACTAGTGGTGCAGTAACTACAGGTGCACATAAAGTCTCTTACGTGCTCCTGTAGTTACACTGGATTTAGGAGTAAGGCTGCTTTGTTGGTTGGTTATTTTTTCCCCGGATTTTTTTCCCAGATGTTTGAACACTTTGGTTGCCTTGATTTTAGTGTTCTCACTACTTCCTCCCAGAACACTGCTATACAAAATAATTCTCATACAGAGCAGTCTCATATTTTCAGATAAAGCATTTTTTTAAAAACTCATCTTATACTGCATCAGTGTGACCCTGAACTAATAGTAGTAAAACATTTTACATGCACAAATGTTAATGCCTCTAGAATCAAGGCTGACATTAGGATGACAAAATGTTTTCACTTTGAAAAAAAGATCTGATTCCTTATCTTACAAAAAGTTTTATTTATAAAATATTTTTAACACAGATTTTCTAAAAGCAATATAAAATGGTAATGGGATTGACCACTTTTTTACATTGACATCCTTAAGCACAAATTATACTGAAGTACACAGAATGGATAACAGTTGAAGAAACCAAAATTCCATAGGAAGCAACATGTCAGAAACGTTCATTTTTCAAGGTTATGATTGCGGCTGACCATCTGTTTTCTTGGCAATAATGCACCAATTTCCATGATCATAGCTTGAACTTAGTATCTGAACCTCAGGCACATTTTCTTCAAGCAGGGAGCCCAGCTCTCCTTCCCGAAAGACATGGTAGTAGCGCATGAAGGCTTCTATATCCTGTCCGTGAGCTGCCACAGCAGTATTGACCATAATATCAGTGGCATCAGCAGATGAAGTTCTTTTGAAGTGCTTATTTGAAAGAGAATGGCCACTATCCTGATGGATGTAGCCATTGTTCATGCTTCGTATAGGACCATTCAGAAATGAGGTCTCCCCATTACTGCTTGGAACCAATTCTTGTGGTTCCTCGTCAAAAACCCTCAGTGAACTGGAAGCCGTTAGCCACTCCATTTTTTTACAATCCACATGCTTCATAAACACATTGTCATAGTCACCCAGTTTCTGCTCTTTCAGCAATGGTCCTTGGTAATCCAGATCCAGACTGCAGTGTCTTGAAGGCTGAACAGACACAGTACGGCCGTTTGTCCATCCCACTGTGTTCTTCAAGGGTGCCATCTGCTCACTTTGCTTTCTCAAGGCAGGCTCATCGAAAGACCTGGAGGAAAACCAAGAGCGAAAAGATCTCCCCAGGACTCTGTAAAATCTGTTTTCTTCATCTTCAGAAATTTTCACACAGCAAGCTTCAGCCAAACAACCATCAGTCCGGTGGGGAAGTTTCTGATCAAGAGGAATAGAGTAGCTGCATACAGAGCCCACGAGTTGGTGTGGATCCACCATCTCAGATCTTACAGTATGTGCCAGGTCATTCTTGTGCCCGGTCCTATTAGAAAGTAGTCTGGAGCACAGGGCTCTATTCCATGGAACAAATACATCTTGTTTTGCAAAGCGGCGATTCTTTTGTTCCATAGCCCACACATAAATCATGATCTGGCCTCCAGGTACCAGCACCCTGGCCATTTCTTTTATGGCTTTGATTCGTCTTTGTTTCGTGGAGAAATGGTGAATCACTGGAAAAGAAGGGGAGAAAGGCATTCATGTTTGGGAATGTGCAATCTCCTCATTTCAACAACAAAAAATAATAATATTTTTCATTTAGAAAATCTCAGTTTTGCAAACAGTGCAGTCCGAAACAAGTCTGCTCAAAAGAAAGTCACACTGAGGTCAACAGTACTTACTCCTAGGAAAGTGTGGTTAGCATTGCAGCCTAAATAAAT